>QRAM01000299.1:0-118635 GCA_013436055.1 Halocynthia roretzi | reverse complement strand
AAAAGTGCACATTTAATCGAATTTTGAATGATTGGAAGTCAGCAGCTGCATACAAGTTTCAAGTTCAAATTTTATAAACCTGTATAGTATCGCTCAAAGATTCACGATGCCACGGTTTGGATGATTGTTTCAACACGATAAACAAATTAGGAAATTATTAGTTGGTTCGAGGTTATATGTTCGAAAGTAACATAGAATGTGGAGAAGTGTTACAGGGTGGTCTCAAAATGCGAAACTTATGGAAGATTACTGTAGTTTTGTTGTTATGTATTGTAAAGTATTGCAAGCTTTTCATCTTGCTTACCTTTATCTATATCATACCTTAGGTTTTGTTTATGCAACTAAAAATTATCCCAACCTCAATTAACTCTTTTGTTTCCAAGATTTATATGCTTACATGTATTGGGTATTATTTTTTGCTTCAAAGTGGTAAAGGCAACTACTTATTCAAATTAATGTTAGGAATATATAATAACTAGTAATGCAATATCAACGATTGTGTGATTTTTGTTAGGTATGTTAGATCTTCTAAAATATACATAAAAGCTACAATGGCTTCTCTAACACAGTCAGAAACCTCATAGGCCTATGGTCCACTAATTATAACTTTTTGTTGAAAATAAAATACAATACGGTTACAGCTCTTGTTAAATCATAAATGTACATGTTTTAAGCTAGTTTTCTGTATATCTTTCTGTGACATTCACCAGTAATTTCGCTTAAGCCTAATGTTTCCGTATTTTCATCTCATTGAAACAGAAAGGGTAAACCATTGAAAAGAACTCATTTCTATAAATCTTCAGAGCGCAAACTGAGCAAATTCAAAAATGTTATTGTTTTTTTTTTCAATTCAGTTGGCAGTGACCTAACACAAGAATGCTTTTAAGCATCAAGTATTACTTTACAGTATAGTATTAGTGGATGAATGGCAACGAGAGATTGCCAGTGTATGTTTATTGACATGAGCAAACAAATTACCTCACATAAATGTCCAGCTCACGTCTATTCCTGAGCATGGAAGCAATCGTTAATGGCCGCAGTAGCCTTTCTTTCCACTTTTTTGGATTTCATTCGTCTGTTTTGAAACCAGATTTTCACTTGTCTTTCGGTCAGGTTCAAAGTATTTGCTATTTTCATCCGGTCTTTGTAGGTTACGTATTTACAGAAGTGGAATTCCTTTTCCAGTTCTAATGTTTGGTGCCGGGAGTAAATCTGACGAGGGCGTTGACTGGGTATATCTGGAAAGGAATAAGTTAACATTGGAATAAGACAAACATTTGGGAAATTGGCGATAGATGTAAATGTACGTAACTGTTCCAACCTACGTCTAATTCGACTTACGAAAAGACTCAAAAACAGAACCCTGTGACCTCCTGTATTTAATTTAATTTAATTTAATTTAATTTAATTTAATGGAGACACTCAACTGTATTGAACATAATTTATAACAGATTTTTAACTTGTATTGTAATCACTGTTTCAATGACCTCTTAGTTCAGAGTGCCTCAACTTCGCAGTAAATGTAGCACCTGGGCTGTAAGGTATTCTTTTTACGCACTAATATATCATTCTGAATTGTGAAGGATTTATTTAAGGCTATGTACTCTAATCAAAATTGTATATATATATATTTGCACCTGGGTGAATTAATTACACCCGAGCTCTAGGTACTGCCAAGTATTATGCATTAAGTTGGTACACAAACACATGGTATTTGACAGGGCAATCCCAAGACTCCCAATACTCTTATTTATACACCATGGCTGGCTTTTACATGTACATTTATTTTGTGCAATGGTTAATCCACCACCGTATTTAATCTAAAACAGTCATGGCTTATAATTTAACATTACTATTTCTATTATCAGTTTACTTAGTAGCTTGCTTCTTTGTTTCATAGTCTTAACGCATCAACCAGAAAATATTTAAAAAAATTCTTCTCCATTTAAAATATCTGTTCATGCCAATATACAGACCTAGATCAGCGCCATTTTAAATTTATTCCAGCAATTCAAAAGTAAAGTGTAATACGTACCCCCGTCACGGACATTCCGATTTGTTCTTTCCATCCAGGGATAAATCGTATAATGTAAGGCGAAAGGGTTTTTCAGCACTAAGTCAGGTTCCCCATTATCTTCATTCCTCTTCATGAAAGATTGTTGTAATTTTTCGAAATTCTCATTCGTAGTATGGTCGTCGTTTCTGTTCCAGCACTCGCTTAATTGTCTTGATACCCGTTCTCCCTGTCTAGCTTTCTGGTACAAAAATGAGTAACTTGTTTGAGTCTTTTCGCTACTTTTATGACTGTTATCTGCGTTTCCCATGTCTCCCATGTTTCGATGTAGAAAGAATTGCAGAGGTATTCTAGTATCGGGTAATAAAAGTCCAGAATAAGGGTTGTACATGGAAAAATTCTTAGAGTCTATTGATGTTTGAAAACCAATTGGATTTCTCGATCGAAATTTTCCACTAGTTCCAGGCATGTCTATTGTGTGAGGAGTCGACATCACTAATCACTAAATTAGAAAAATACAGAAATAAATCGTATGTAGAAACTGTCATATGGAAAACGAAGCAAGGAAAGAAACGGTTAGTTTTGATTAGGAAAGCTCAAAACAGGCAGTTACATTACCTAGTGTAGCTTAAATAATGACAGTATGAACAGCGGCATTAGGCCAGCACACACACAAATTTTTTCAAAGGTTCATGTGGGCAAGGTCGAGTCTTTCTGCTAGTCGATGATAAAAGATCTCACTACTCTTAATTTTGTGTCACTTTTTTATCCGTAATAATGAAAACTTAAATGAGAACATGAACGTAAAGGTAGTGTCCATGTTTTACTGATTTGCAACATCTAAAATCTCATAAGGCTCTTAGTTTGAGCATTCCTTGCTTTACATTTCAATCAACAATCTATATCTCGTTGTAACATATGAATTCATATACTGTATTGTTGTAGTAACCTATTTCTATAGCTCTAACCATGCTCAACCAAAGTACTTTCTGTAAATGACTCATTGATTTGACTTATCACAACTTATAACTTACACTCGGAAGTCTAAGATAGTATTTTAATAAGGTATTGGGAGTAATCTATCTTGAGTCGATGATGGAAACCATACCAGACCGCCTTGGAGCTTGCCAAACAAAAGAAATTGAAATCTTCACGCTATAAAATATTTTCACCAGGGTCGTAAATTTACCGAAAACAAAGATTTTTGAGGTTGCATAAATATCTCACATCGGCTGTAAATCATGCGATGCGCGATTTACGTCCGGAGTTTTATGGTGCGATGGAGACGTAACTTAAAGATCCACTTAATTAATAGTTGCTTGTTTCTTTTCTGTTCAACTAATAGGATATGGATTTAATCTCGATTGCAATGAAGATTACAGATTTTTTTCGAAAATTCCAATAGGCGATCGCAATTTGTTGATAAAGTAAACTCTCAGTTTGACCGACCCCAATTCGATGGATTTCCTATTTACCAGACAGTAAAAATAATAATACAGTGTTTACAATAAATATCAACGAATTCAAAAGACCTAGAATGAATTAAAGAAATATTGAAATCTTGTACGTCGAACCGAACGCATTTTATTTCACAGTTGTTTTGGGTAGCGTGTAATAGACTTGCTTTGCTGCGGTTAGTCTTTACGCAACAGGGATACAAGGTGGTTGAGCTTTACTGTAATGTACTCATACACTGTACTGCTAACACTGTTATTTACTTTTTTTATTGTAGCTTAGAGAGGGTTTATTGTGTTTAAGAATTGCCATGAAGTAGGTGGAAACTGTTGTGATGTGATGTGGTTACATACATATAGTTATTTTAATATACACACTCAAAGTTCTTATATTTTTGTTTAAATTGACGTACTGGGGTGTCGAAGCATTGAGTATTTAACGTGTTAGATTAAACCAATCTTCAACCTCCAGCTACAGCTTGTGCGCACTTTTTATGAACACAATCATACGCTAGATGACAATAAAGAGTCAGTATTGTCAAACCTGTTCAGTTTACAAATTCAAACCTCGTTGAAAATATGCAATGCGACTAGCTACAAATCCGAATCGAAAGAATGTGTACTTTACGGACGCTTCAAGTTGTTAATCATAGTGCGTAGTATCTACGTAGTATCATGATCCTAGGAAGGCATAAACGAATCAATAGTCAACAAGTCAAAAATAAACATTGTGAAACTTAAATTTATTAGCTACGTTAGTACAAATCAACTAGTTTCCTGCTCCACTTATCAGCAAATTGTTTGAGCGTCTTCAAATATACTTATCGATGATTCATGGTTCAGTGTAAATAGATCTTTAATGTGTATATTCTCATAACAAGCATCCTAATTCCGAGTTATTTCAATTCAGTGAAGGTTAAAACCACATCTTAATCATCTACCTATTTACTGTCTAGCTATTGCGACTAGTCAAAATCAACATTTACTGTATTGTGCTGTAATTTGAAGGTTAATGAGTATGGCTAGTTATAATTTCTAAATATTTTCTGAGAAAGGAAAAGTGTAATCAGCAAGTTAACACAGGGTGCTATATAACACAAATTGTAATATCAGTTTGAAATCAAGTAACATGATGTGTGTAATTTCATAACTGAATAAAAATTGGCTAAAGGTAAATAATAGTAACATGATCAAAAAATGTAGTTGATTCAACACTGCACCACATAATATATGACAGTATAGTACTTATACACAGTACTCGATATAATATTTTCTGTTTGCTGCAATCACAGTTTTATGGTAATATAATGCTGTTAAAGTGTAAAAATATTATGCAAAAAAATTCCTTCCTTTTATTATGGGCTACCCCTCATCCATGTGGCATAGGCTCTTTCTAGCTCATTCCCTTTATTCATCGGATAATGTTAGGAAAACTCCATTACCGATTGTGGCGCCACTAATAACACAGCTTGAAACATGTAACACAACAATTTCGTGTGCCTTTTTTCTTGTAATCCTGTGACTGTAGTTATTCTACCGAAACCAATTGAGCAAAAATTCGAAAATTTGGAAATTTAGCAATAGTATGAGTGCAATCGAGGTACCCAAGTAACATCGATATCAACATCATCCTATAAGACTGCGAGGTAGTTCAAGCCTAGAAAATGTATGGCAAGTAGTAACCACGATAAAGTGAAAGGGTTTCTACAGGTCAGTGGATCATATTCGTCAACCAAAATTTTCGAAAATGTCTATTTTGGTACTCATCCAGAGATGGAAACATTGACAGGAACAAAACGAGACACTCACGATATACAGTATGCTTGTTCCATGGTCATATATTGACTTGGCTCTTTTGAGTTCTTCACTATGCGGTTGTTTTTCATGAATCTGTCCCTAAACCCCACACATTTATTAGGGTTTTTTCAATATTGTACATAATGAAGGTAATGGAATTTGTAATGGTTCAGTCAAAGGGAAGTTTGTAACAGGTTATCCTGAAGGTAAAAACTTCCATGCATAATATAATTATGTACATTAGCGAAAAAATCCTATTAATTGTGTTGGTTTTAGGGACATATGTAAGAAATACTACCCGGAGTTACCTTTGACTGAACCAAAACCGATTGCATTGCCTTCAACTCAGCCAAAAATCCATTCAAATCACATGGCGTCGATCATGAAACCCGTGGTTTTATTTTGTGCTCTCCGCGACCAATAAAATATAGATCTCGACACCAAATTTGATGGCGACCTGGATTTATGATCCACTTGAAGTCTCATAAAATAGCTGTGTTATTATAATTTAGTAATTCTTGAGCGTTAGAGAAGTCCACGTAACCTAGACTTCTCATAGCGGCCACGCAATTAGTTTGAATTTCGCGAATGGTATCAAAGGGCAGTTCATTACGCCAGGCTTGCATTGCTTTGCCAGAATCTCGTCGCGTTGAATAGGGATCAGCTAACTCGTCGTATTTTCTTATCTTCGAATATCTGTTTGCTCTTATGCCGTCAAGTTTGTCTTGATCTGTAACGTTTTTCGCCTTAGTGTTCCTCTTCACCCACGCTTTTACTCTATTCTCGAATTTGAGTCCCACGAATTTGAAGATTTCAGCAGCAGATTTGATCGGTTTCGTTGCTAGATCCTCGTATCTGCGAAAGTTGTCATAGCGTTTCAGTGAATGTATCAACATAAGGAAAGAAGAAATTCAGCAACCCACTGTGGTCGAGGTCTCTACGAGAATACGCGTATTCCCATAGGTATCCTATCCTGAACGTACTCCTGCAGCCACTAAATAGTTGCCACCCACATGGGTTCCCTATGATGGACTATCCCGAACTCGCCCGGGATCAGGAGAGGGGGCCAATGCACTCGCGCTACCTAGGGACGATAGAAATAATTCATCCAGCGCAAAACAATATATGCCACGTATTTAGCGGTACATAATATATAATATCAAATATGGATAAACTATATTGATTTCGACTGTCACGAGCTTTCATGATATGTATCGTAACATTAATCATCCCATCATTAAAAAAATATATTCTGCTTCGAGTAAAACATAACTTTGCACACCGGAAATTTCTTGAAGATGGATTTTTGAGAAAATCAATAGTGATAATACAGCTCATTACCTTTCTGGTCTTTCATGATACCAGTGGTNAATTAAAGAAATATTGAAATCTTGTACGTCGAACCGAACGCATTTTATTTCACAGTTGTTTTGGGTAGCGTGTAATAGACTTGCTTTGCTGCGGTTAGTCTTTACGCAACAGGGATACAAGGTGGTTGAGCTTTACTGTAATGTACTCATACACTGTACTGCTAACACTGTTATTTCCTTTTTATTGTAGCAATTTAGAAATTTCTTACCACTTTGGATCGATAATACAATTTATTTACACAATATACCAATAACAATATAAATGTTACTAAATAGCCGCCTCGAACAACGAAATTTCGTCGTAACGTTACTATTTAATTTGAATTTTTTGGGTTTAAGATTAGGATCATTAGAATGATAGGAGTCTCAAGTATTATACGACTTAGAGAGGGTTTATTGTGTTTTAGCATTGCCATGAAGTAGGTGGAAACTGTTGTGATGTGATGTGGTTACATACATATAGTTATTTTAATATACAAACTCAAAGTTCTTATGTTTTTGTTTAAATTGACGTACTGGGGTATCGAAGCATTGAGTATTTAACTTTTTTTTTTTTTTTTTTTTTTTAAGATTATTTGATCGGCAATTCAGGGGGTCGTAAAAATTCGTAGTAGAATACNGTTTCGTTGCTAGATCCTCGTATCTGCGAAAGTTGTCATAGCGTTTCAGTGAATGTATCAACATAAGGCAAGAAGAAATTCAGCAACCCACTGTGGTCGAGGTCTCTACGAGAATACGCGTATTCCCATAGGTATCCTATCCTGAACGTACTCCTGCAGCCACTAAATAGTTGCCACCCACATGGGTTCCCTATGATGGACTATCCCGAACTCGCCCGGGATCAGGAGAGGGGGCCAATGCACTCGCGCTACCTAGGGACGATAGAAATAATTCATCCAGCGCAAAACAATATATGCCACGTATTTAGCGGTACATAATAAATAATATCAAATATGGATAAACTATATTGATTTCGACTGTCACGAGCTTTCATGATATGTATCGTAACATTAATCATCCCATCATTAAAAAAATATATTCTGCTTCGAGTAAAACATAACTTTGCACACCGGAAATTTCTTGAAGATGGATTTTTGAGAAAATCAATAGTGATAATACAGCTCATTACCTTTCTGGTCTTTCATGATACCAGTGGTTGAAATGAGTTCGGTAATTAAAGGCACACTGTGTCATTAATTGAATATAAATTCAAGTAAAAATAGGTTAAACATAAATGTATCATGTCATTAACGACGCACTTCTAGTACATTTAAATCCATGACCAATGCTGTACCTGACGAGTTTGTAGCGATCTTTCAACCAGTCTAAATTTCTTCCTGCTCGTACATTGTGCGCAAGTCGCTCGCATGTTTCAATGATTTGTTCTGAAGCATCCCAATCTGTATGAATTTTCAATCGCGAGTTGGCTATCCCTCTTGGATCTCGAGCAAGATGAATAATCTTTTTTTGAAACACAATATTATGATTGGTAAACTTTTTTCACTCACCCCTACAATTGCGTTGTGCTACTTTTTTTAGACCGCATAAACGTTAAGTTTCATACCTTAAAATCTATGCTTGGATCTAGTGTAATAGGCTCCAGATCCAAGATATCGCAAAGTCGAATTACTTTAACAACCGATAGCTGAAAAGAATATAGTGTGTGTTATTATTTCATTCAAAAATCGCGACCATTTACAAATCTTGAGGTTCTGCTTACTTTCCTTGATCTACATTTGTTGTTCACCAAAGAGAGTGGGACAGGGCCGCAATTAGAGCATGTCGTGGTGTCGCCCTTTTTGCAAATATCCGGTGAGCATAGATCTTCGTGGTAAACTCTACATAATAGAGATATATTTTAAGAGTGAGGAAAGCTAAAATATGTTCAATCTAATAGGTGATTAGCACGTGCTGATTTGTGTACGTTTGTTATCTCTCTCAGTCGTAGTGGAAGCGTGACCGTTGTAGCAGGAGCAGTGTTTATCCTATTTTTTCTTACTAAAACCAAATACTTTATGTAAGTCGCGATGTCTCCAAGAGGCAGAGATGAGAAAAAATTGCATCTTAGTGTCAGTCTGAACCTAGACTTAAATAATTGCTTTCACTACCGTATTTATATATATATTTCCGGAAAGTTATTCTCCCAAAGTAGTCCATTAAATCAAGTAGTTTGTGAAGTAGAATAGTAGTTTGAAACGAGAATTAATAGAATATGATCAAACTACCTGAAGCAAAAATTTTCTTGAACACATTGTTCATGCAAGAAGTTCTCAGTTTTATCCTTTTTCATGTCTTCATACAGAGAATTCATGTGAGGAAAATTGCATTTCATCATGTTGTGCAATAGACCGATTCGACGTGGTACCTATTGATATTATAATACATTAATTAGAGAGGTATGAATATTAACTGAAATAGCTTTATCCCATCGTATTTTTATGCGTTGTCGTACCTCAAACTCGCATTCGAAGCCAAATGGGTATAAAGGTTCGAACGTGTAAAACGCCTCTGAATGCTGATTGAAAAGTTCACCAAGAAAAGTAGATCCCGATCTGTAGTTCGTTAGAATTATAACACCTAGTAAAGAATGCGAATAAGTTTTAGTACATTTGGATCTGTGATGATAAAGTTGCCACGCCACCTGGTTAAATGAGCGTTTCCGGGCCCCGGAGCATTTTCCCCTGGTGCTACCCCCCTCTCGGTGGGCTTGAACAGCACTGTGAAAAATAAGTGATTACAAGTGCTTTATAACTCCCAGCAGCTATTTTGTTCGACCACAGGCCCCATATGCTTCACATCTCCCTATTTCTGATCCAGTGGTCTCTTGCAGATTTGCAATCAATCGCTTACACTTCCTCACCTTGACCAGTAATGCATTAAATATTCTGACTATCCATTATATGGACTCGGATATTCCAAAGCCTATAGTTGAATTACGATAATTTTTGGAACAATCATTTAGGCGTAATCGTCCGTACAGATTCATACTGTGAACTGCCAACTCACTAATCCCGAGTTACAAGAAATTAACCCGCTAATATTTGAAAAATAGCCCTTAGCTCGAGTGGACTGCCAAGTTCTGGTGAATAATCGGGAGAAAGGCTTGATATATGATATTTATTTTAATAATGTTGTGTGGTATAAGGAACCTAGCTAATATGTACCTAGGGTACGCGAATGAAAAGTTCAGTGATCTATACAGCACATGGTAGACTATCAGTTAAATTCCAAATATACCTGTACTTGAGTGACCTGACTATTACCGGAATCCATGAACTAAGCTGTAAAGTTCTGTGTGTCTAGAAACCACGTTGCCAGTTTCCAAGTAAATAAACCCGGGCTCGGAGAGAATGAAATCCTACCACTTTGCCTCTACTGTATAAGCCGAAATAACAATCTAGATTCTAGATATATATTGTAACTACCTATTCGTTAATCTTATCTTTTTCATTGGTCTTATCCGGGAAAGACCGGATCGCTCTGCTAAACCTAAGACCGTGGAAGCAATTGTTTCTCCGCTATATCATATCATACCTTTTGTTTGCTCTGGTAGATCTTCAATTTTTCTCTTATCAGTTGCCATTGGTTGAGTAAATTGCTTAATCAGACTTTGCTTCTGCTCTTCTTGGGATTCGTTATCATTGAAATTTTCCGGAATCAAGTCCGCGTAGCTTTTCTCGTAATAGAATGGTTCGCTGTAATTTTCCACAGAAATATTACTTGCTTCAAGTGTTCTATTAACGTCAATCAGTTCGATTAGTGACGTTAAATTCTCGAGCGAAATGGAACCAGGAGTTGTCTGGGATTCAATTAACGGTCGTTTTCTTCGACGTGGATTGGAAAAATTTAGTTTTACCATCAATGGCAAATCTTCTGCTGTCTTCTTGAGCGAAATGTCGCGTGGTTCTATAGGAGAAAAATGTAGTTTAGGTACATAATTACACAAGTTGAGTATCGATTATGCGTCATTCTGGGTTCCACTAATATACTTTTATGAAACAACGACTGAATGCAAATGTAGCTAGCTTCAAATATAATAAATCCGAGAAAGCCTTCTGATCACAATCAGGCATCCGCTGCAAGTTTGAAAGATGAAGGAAATAGTTTATCCATCGGGAAAATCCTTTCGGAATAACCAAGATCTGGAATACACGACGTCTGAAAATTGATGTTCAGCCTGTAACACTTTTGGTAAAGCGGGTTTTAGACTATTTTGCGCCAAGACAAGGAAGGCCATCTAGGCAACCCCCAGCCCCTTGGAAATATACAACTCCGTTAATGAAAAATTGGTTTTAAACTATAAAAAATTATTCAATATTTTTTTTCTTAAAACGGTATTTTTATTTATTTAAAATCAGTAATTCTCCCCTCTGGTGACTGCCTAGTTTACCTAGTGGTGACGCAGGCCTCGACACTAATATTCATATATGCCACGCATTACCTCTATGTGAAAGGTCGAATACAAAGGAGCATATTTGTTATTAGGGTGGACGTAAACTACAAGCTTTCCTGACTGTGTTCCTGCCTGTGATGTTTATTCATCTATATCCCGACGCATATTCCACCCCTCAGGACAATAAGACGATCCACCGTTCTATAGTCCTTTACAGTACTCAAGTATACAGTAATATACAGTACTGTTCTTTAGCATGGCTGATAATACCAGATGCCAACCCTTATCAAATTAATATTAATATCATACAGTAAATGTAATGTTCGTAAATTACGAGAGGGATAATGCTTCAATTAAATTACAAATCAGGCGCCATTCAATTACATTTTTTTCGACTAAATTCACACATGAATAAGCTTCCAAACTATACGGCATTTTGCTCCCATGCATATCTTGATGCATGCATATCGACTTCCAAAATATCGTACTTGTGACCGTTTCACTTGAACCGAATTGTGTTTGTAAGTCAGTGACCAAGTGTATGACAATATTTACCAGGATCATAGGGTTCCATGAGGCTGAGGATTCCCATTGGGCGTTATTTTGATGTCGTTTAGGTATCTGTCGGGTGCATGACTGCAGAAAATTGTAGCGGATTTTCTAGGACAGGCGATGAGGGGAAATACATGACATAGCGTCATTATTGAATTTTAAGATCTGCAGTAATATGGGATATTTCCGTTTTAATATATATAGATATATATTTAATATAATCTAGAAATGACTGAACTTGTTGGCTGACTTTGGAACGAAACAGGTGAAATCTTGTTTCCCATCTTACAATGTCAATTGAAAAATATATACATATACAGTTTCGGTGGTTTACTATTTCTAGTTGTGTTTGAAATTACTGGATTATATCTGGAAACACATTCAGTTTCCCAGAAATTACAGTAATTCCCCAGAGACTGCTTGCCACAAAGGTAGCTGAATTATCTTAGTGACCTTGAAAGTCTTGTCACATCTACGACCATTCAGACTTTGAAAATGTTTTACTTTAAAGTTTCATTACGACATCGCAAAACTTGAGGATGCTTAGCAATGTATATTGATTTTCTTGTCGTAAAGGACGTAGCGCTGTTTTTAAGATGGTTTTGTCAAGACCTGTCTGATCGTTATTGGCTATACAGTGTTAAAAGAGAATGGAAGAGATAATTAAGCAGCTTGGGTCAAAAACCGTCCCGATCAGATCCCTGGTCACCTTTGCTCGTATTCAACAAAATTTAAACAATTTTACGCTGAAATTTTATTCAGCAGAAATATCGGATGTTTCAAAAACGTTGTAGAGTTGTAGATTTTTTAGCAAGCAGCGTACGCCTTCACATGGAGGCAATATAGATATAAAAGGGGCACTTCGAAAATGATGTATCAAGAATAAATTTTTCATGTATTGAAGAATTTCTTATATCGAATGATACTTTTGAAAATGTATTTAACTGTAGATTTATTCTATGTTGGTAAATATCATGAAACATGTTTAATTTCACATGTGGTTGCACGATTTAGTATTAGATAAGTATGATTGCTGTTAGATAAGTATATACCATATCAAAACGGAGCGGGGGAATGTTCATAGGGCATTCCTGAAAACAGAGCCTTGCGCGAATCAGCGCTTAACGGGGTCAAAGTGAAATTAGTGTATATCACATAAGCATAGGTGAGTTCTTGATATATTTTTATATTTACTTTTTATCCGACATGATTGAATAAGAACCCTCAGATTGGTTCTCTTGTCTAATAGTTGCTAAAGACTGGTTATATTCCCTGCTTGGGGACTCGAGTAGCGAAATAGCGCGAAACAGGGCAGCTTTAAACATGGTATTATGTGTACCCGCACATATTTACCAGAAGCTCAGTACAGGAATGAAGGTGCTAATTTATCACGGTTGCGAAGCATGTCAGCACGATTCCCCCGGGTTCAAACACCGGTCGACATATGCGCTGGATGTATAGCTTTTAGCGATGTTGTTACTGTGGATTTGCAAATTTGCTTTGGTTTGGCTGTGACGCCTGACTCAATCTGATATTATCTTGGAAAATTTTGAAATACATTTCGATCTTTGGCATAGAAAGCGCGACTGCTTTTTAAAAAAATGCCTTGCTTCAATAACTCATTATCTCAGAATCAGTGAAATGAATAATTCATCGACTTTACCGTTGAACAAAGCTCTCTTTCGTTTAGACAATAAGAATGAAAGTTGTACATGAACATGTGGACTTAGCAAATCTCAAAATATTCTAATATGGCGTAGGCTTAATCTGTTATGGCAACGAGACGCTTCGGTTTGAAGCAAGTCTTATGGAGGCTAATACAGTATTGCACTCTTATTTTAATAGTTAGTTAAGTAGGGATATTTAATCTTTTATTTATGAGATACATACGCTGTTAAATCTGACGACTATTAAAATATTTTAAGCCGACTTTTTACGAAACCATATCATAACACGGAGGAGGCTTTACTTAATCAATACAATGACTCGAATCGCAATCTATCTTTCGAAAAATAATCGTATTAAATACTGTACTGTATTAAATTAGAAAATTCTCGCGCAATCATGGGGCTTGATTTAATCAAGGGCATTGAATAACTTGTTACTAAGATTGGGATCACTCGACTTGACTTGATCTGACTCGAATCACTGTACGGTTTTATAGCGAAAGCAACAATACTCCCGATAGAAATTGAAGTCACAATCTTGAGGAGTAAAATAAAAATATTACCATTGTTGTAGTCTTCTGCTACTTCTCTTGACTGACGTAATTTTGAGATACTCTTTATCGTTCTCATTTGAAACTCTTTGCAAGCGAAGCACGGCGGGCGATTCCTGGCCACCTCTATCAAAGAAGTTACCATTGATATGGTAGCGACTGAGAGTATGAGTGGAAAGCATACTTGCCGCGATGTAAGGCGGCGCACAATGAATCTGATACTTCTCATTGCCTAAGGTAGCTGAAACCAAAAAAGAGGAGCAATATTAGAAACATTACGAGTCGTTACATCGGTTATCTCAGTTGGTCCTGGATGGTCGAAATCTCGGCCTCCACTCTGTCAACTGCTCTACCCTAGCGTGTAATAATACGCCGCTGCGTCAATATAGCGCAACAGACAACACATTGCTGAACACACGGAAATTTACCGGTTTCAGAAAAAAAAAGCATTTTCGTCGGCTGATTATATCCTTGTCCCGACGTAACTTGTAAAATCTTGTTAATATCCTAATGCGTACTCTAATTACCATTACATATTTAGCCGTAACGGTCTCGCCTATTAGCAAGTTCTGAACGTACGAGTGAAGGATATATAGTTAGTAGTGGAACGTTGAATAAACTGGCGTTAAATACATTGAATATTTAGGTCTTTCTGTTGAAGTTCTGCAATATTATTATCATCTGGGATCATCTTTTTTCACACTTCTCTTCTGAATTAAAGCATTAACTCTTCTAAGAAACTGCTTGATTGAAACTTGATTGAGAGAGAGAGTCTTATTTGTTATCAGAAAAATTGTAGTCAATCAGCTAAGGTAGTATTTGATACTATCTGTATCATTATTAGCTTATGTAGCCAATCCTGAACTTCCATAATTCGTACTATATTACGAGTTCCCCCAAAGCTACTTGTTACATATTACTTGCTTAATAGAAACCTTCTAATCAGTAACTGACATACCCTCACTCTAGCACAAGTACAGGGCATCTGATCTATTATCAAAGGTTAAATAGACGCTCCGGAACTAATTTATTGAACCATTAGCTTACAACTGGTATGACATGACTTGGAGAAATTCTTACAAATATTTGCACAATATAGTTTCTCCACATGGGGATGGCAATAATAAAAGGCTGGCATTTGCGTAGCCTTCGGTAAGAATATAGCTTTCGGATTGACGCAAAACGACAGGGAGAAAGCAAGTTGACATAGTGGTCGGAAAGTCGCCCCTTAAGCAAATATCTTGGTACGCATACTGAAAATTGGTCATTTATGAGCTGATGTTAGTTAACCTTACAATGACGAGTTTACAACTGCATTCATTAAAGATATCTTTCGCAATCGTGAGAGAAAGTCACGTTGTAACGGAGACTGTTGCGTAGGAAAGGAAATCGACATCGGCCGAAGCAGTTTGTTTTTCTGAAAGACTTAAATTTGCTATTTACACTAAAAAGCATTGATGAACAGAGCTATGTGATATGTACATAAACGACCTATAGTTCTAATACGCGTTTGGCAATCTTGGGTATGGCTATAGGAGTTGTGGGCAAAACTGGAAATATATGTTGCGGGTCCCCAGGCCAAATACATTCTAAAAGCAAAATACAAACATAAAAAAACTTTTGAAGAAGTTGGAAGAAAATTAAAATCATTGCTGTTTGATATAAAACCTCTAATGTGAAGTTAAGTGTATGTTGCGATGTGTTGCTGTGTATATTTGACTGGAATAGAGCGCATGGCCCTCTTAGGCACTGGGGTGAATAATGGGCAATTGGTCGAGTTGGCTTACGACCAACCCTTTGTAAGTATTACCTTATGCATTGAATGGAAAGTAAGACATCATTTTTTCATGTCAATGATGCGAACAAAGTGTATGGTACTATAGATAATGCAACATGCATATATCGCAAGCCTCGATATAGATACTACCTGAATCGCAGCCCTTGGGGCAACATGTGGTTACTGGGTATTTGTTTTGAACGCCATGAGTCAAAGCGCTGGTGTTGTGTATCTTCTGTTCGAGTATCACATGAAGTATAACTTTCACTGCACTTTATAATCGATAGATGTCGCACATACGTTAATGACTTAGTCCTCTAGCTTTGTTTCAGCAGTCAGTGATGGGAGAGTTTCTTAGCGGTAGCGAACGCGCCTCACAATTGAGAGGTTGCGGGTTCGAACCTGAGAATTTCCAAAGTTTATTAAATATAACGAAGGAGCGTTCCCGGGCGACATGTTTCCACAACACTGCATCACTGACTGACTGATAATTAAAAATTATGGAAGCAATGATTGTGGAAGATTGAAGTCAAAACAAATCCTTGTCAATATTATTATTTAACTATCTAGTTGTCGATATTAGTTAAACCAAGTCAGTCGTACTCTGTCAAGTTAAATCAATTCTCTCTTTTCATTAAAGTCAAGTCAATTCGGACAGGAGTATAGTCTTAACAAATACAGCGCTGACTCCACCGAATCAATATGTTTAGTTACTAAGATATTCTATCAATATCAATATTCTAACAAAAAGCTCATACACTTCATCTCACCTTATTATTCCAATTTAGATTTCTTACCAACAGGAGGTAAGCCACAGTAAAACTTCATCGCACCTTATCATCCCAATTCAGATTTCTTACCAATAGGAGATAAGCTACAATGATTCTAATCAAGTCTCAAGTCTCAAGTCTAATCCTATGTAATATTGTCTTTAAGAAATTATATAGAGGAGAGTTCACGAATCCGAGTCACAAGTTATCACTGTCGTGAATCAGTCGCAAGTACCCGAACACAACTATCCTGCGTCTCCTCTTTTCTGCTTTGTTCAAGTTCATTTTGCGTATTTTGCCTAATATACATATTACCTCCGTGTAATCTTATATTTTATTCATATGTAGCCTTAATATTATCCGCATTAGCGTGGCAGTTTACTCGAGTATTTTCGATTACTCGTCCATGCATATTAGAAAAGTTGAGATTATTTCTAATGCTGAATGACGGTGAACATAATCAATATCCGTAATTACAGGGCGGTATATATCTTAATCCCTTGTCGAATGACAGATAGGCGGTCGAATCAACCTAACGTAAAGAATGCTAAGCAAACATTGTAGCAAATGAATGGCGTGGATTCACGATTGAAAAGGAAACTAAGTAAGCGTAAAAGTTTATTACCCTCTTCCAGTGTACTTGTACTTGTTTTCTCTTCCCGCTTATAAAATGTCCATGACCCAAACCCTACAGACCCGTGCTTTAGGCCTATAAGCAATTCCGATCCAGTGATTCTGCAGTTGCTTTTGTGCTGTGCTGTTATCCTGCCTTCCACTTTTATGTACGACTGCGTGTTGAGGTTCGAGATTTTAGGAAATTATGAATTTTATTTGAGGTTATCATTACATATTTCTGGTTATTCACAGCGTAATTCTATTTCAAACCATTCGTGAAATCATAGCTTTTTATTTCCCAAAGACAAATGGGGAACACTGTTCTCTTTTCAACGCATGTAATATAAAATTTCTCCCTTATTGACAATCGTAATCATTTTATACCATTGCCATTGCCCTCGAAATATGAACCGGAAATTGCAACCAACATTTGCCATCTTCGCTACTCGTTTTTTTTCCATCAATATTCTTCGGCATTATTTGACAATATTTACTTTGTTAGCCCTATCTGAAAAAAAATAGGTAGGAACATTTTAGGAATTTTCCGTGAGGGTAAATCATGTTCTAATCTCAAGTGAAGTATCATTAGGACCTGCAATTCCGCTAAGATGAACACAAAGTCAAGCCAATTTATTAAATGACTGAAGTCATGAATCGCGGTGAGAACTTACCAAACGAATCACACCTGAGTCAAGTTATAAACCAAGTACTCAACCACCGGATAGTGTATGTAATCCCACTACTATGCTATGAGCCTTCATTGTATATTAACGACGGAAAACAGTCAAAATTTATTTCTTCCTGAGTGACCTAGGAGACGATAAGGGCTTGATTGAACGGTAGTAATTTTACATTTCTCCGGCTTAAAATTTTTCTTTTATAAAAGGGAACGCCAAGAACTAATGACAACAGTACTCGTAAGAAACCGCCCATTGAGTAAATCGCGCTAATGTGAATCGGTTGCCCAAGGGATTATATTAATGCATAGAAAAAGTCTGTGATTACTTAATAAACCAAAATAGTAACGCAACAGAAGAGGATAAACTCTTTTCCTTTTTCTGGTTGAGTCATGTTTCGTGTTTGGCAGGAAAATGACAGGTAATGGATTATTTATCGAGGAGCTGATGTGCTGACGTGTCTGAAAGGCCCTGACGAACGCCTTTATGGATTCAGGCTATCGTCATTCCCGGTCCCTGAAAATTCTAACCTCCGTAATATTTGTAAATCACCTCGCTAGTTATAAAGCTTTGCACTGACATGAGAGCTGACCTCATAGTTCATTTGAGTAAGATTACTGGGTACTGAGCATGTACTTTTTCGAGTAAGCGACATGTTCTTACAGAAGCATACTTACTACCACAATTCGTCTTACAAATGTGATTTCAGACGGAAATTATGTTACGTGATAGCCTCATACAGCAGGCATTAGGACATTTTTTCCCATATTTCTTACATCCATAATTTCGTATATTAGGCTTTCCAACTTAGATATTTTCCACAGAATAAATTTTCTTACACGGTTTATTTCTATTTTTGGGTCTTCTTGAAAATTGGTGCTACATTAAAGCAAAACTAGGATGTAAGCGTAAACTGCACCTGCAGGGAATTGTCGCAGTATGAATACCAATCGTAAGATTCGGGAGATTCTCCAACGGTACATTTTAGCCGTGTGGAGAGACAAGCGTTAGGCAAGAAACGTGAGCGTGAATGAATTAACTCTTTTGTTAAAAACCAATATATATTATAGTTTTGTTTCAAAGCTGCGGAAGATTTGTCTCATTCCTAATCAGACGCCGTTTTCGTGGTACCCCTTGACCTTTCTCGCCTCTACAGATCCTGAATCCCTTTGGGAATTATTGAACGGGAATTAAATGTATCTGTTACGAAATAGGCCTTAAATCGTGGATTGTAATCCATGGAAGTATTCGTAGTTTTTTACATAATAGGATATTTGTCTAGTTTTACATAATCTTGGTATTGTGCGTACAGCTTGTATTATTCTGGCATTGAACTTCAGCAGTACTCGATTGCTCTTTACGCCTTTTAGATTTTATCTCACGGGTCAATATCTATTTCATTCAATATTTTACGGTCAACTAATATTACTAATAACTAGCCGTATTACGATATTATATTGCTGTGTCGATATTTACGAATTATTTGACGCAAAAGAGTTAGTAACAGGGAAAAAGAATTCGTTCGGCGCGAGAGAGGACATACACACATACATGTGGAACACTACTGTGCTACTCCGTGACTACGTGGTCGCAATGGGAGCACAATAAGTAACGTCCACTGAAATATCGCTAGAAATGATTCCCATTTCTGTGAGCGTTAACCCACAAATCAATGAATCAATTTCAGATTTAGAATTAAAAACTCCTTCACCTTCGTGTTGAATTTTAACAATTTAAGGTTGGGGCGAGGGGGCACATGACAGGAGGCGCTCTTTATACTTTGATATTTAGTGATCATGTTACAATTCGACAAAAAGGGCAAAAATTTGAAATTGTGTATTATGCGTAGCAGGATGTTTATCTGAAATGGTGTATGGTACGCAGCAGGATGTTTATGTTCCCGTAGACTCTCCCAGAATGATTTACTAACATTTGGCAATTAGGGAGTGCGAGAGGGGTCGATCGATATCTGCGACGCCTAATGAGATGCAGAATACGACGGTTCATGCGTCACTAGTAATTACTCGTGGATCATAAATAAATTAGTCATCGGCTTAATCGAACGTTCTCTTTTGTCGTTCCTGCCATAAACCATGTACAATATTTATATCTGCATGCAATATTAATGAATCGGTAACTTTGGTGTCATTCTTGCACTTGCTAATTGGCAATCCGATAACTTTGAGTTTTAGACTGCCTATTGAATCCATTTTTCGTACATCCCAATATAAATATGCCTGTCGGTATATTTATAGGGCATTAGTATCGAAGGACGTACTGATGTTATCTGAAGGAACTTTTGAAGCACAGAAGGAGTTAAAACAATAATATCCAGTTTCAGCTTCATCCAGTCATCTTTCGAATCATCTGATAAAATTTGTTTTAACTACAAATAAAGAAAGACTTATTGTATTATATTTGTAGTCTATACCAGGACTAATCCAGCGTATCCCCCAGTGTTAAGAAGCTTGTTTGGATTTCGGTGATTCCAGATTATATCTTGTGATAAGGCACATGCATAAGCTATCATCATAAATCACACATTAGTAAAACATATATAATTAATAAATAGGATAAATATATGTTTTATCTTGTCCCTTTGTCTGGTTGCATCTAGTTTTACTTGACTCAGATCAATCTTGTTTGTATTACCATCCGAAAAAAGGTTGCTCGAGTGTCACGAGCTCAAAGCTGCATTGAAATTATTATTCCTGATCAGCAATTCCTTTCACAATATATATGGTAAGTCAGTATAGTATTTCACATCAACTCTATACTTATCGCAATAGCATTGGACATGATTCGTAATGACATGGACCTAAATTTCCATCTCTATTATTTGCGCAGTACATAGCATACAGCAGTCACCATTAGCGGATTCAATTTCATTGACACTTGGTGCCTCCTATCCGAACTACAACTTTTTCTTTTCGTTTGATAGTCCCTTTACCCAACGACAATGTCTTTCTTGTTATTCAAAAAGAAGTGGAGTGGAGCAATCATCGTTGATCTGTGTGTAGGACATTAGTTGACTCGGATGTAATAATATCCACTCCAAGCTTTGAAATCAATTTTACTATCTGCATATCCTTGGGTTCAACATTTCCGTATTTTTTATTACCACTAGCGCCTTGGCATACCCACTAAAATGGCTGTGTCCTTTAGTAATACTGACAAGAGGTGATTAAAGGAGTTCACGGTGTCATTCATCTGATAATCAGTTACCAAGCAAGTTAGCTCACCTCATAGTCTATAGCAGTATAGCCAGGGCTACCATCGAACTGGAACCCAAAACCTCCTCTCACGGCACACCAGTGTGCACACGGAGTACTGATTAGGCTAAAATCACTTGTTAGTCAAGTAAAAGGTTTGCATTTAAAATTGTTGCATTGCTGAAAATAAGCCAAAATAAGGACAAATCTTAGAAATGAGGACAGTATGGTTGCCCTGAGTATAGCACAGAAGATTACATTCTACATTTTGCACATTTCATGTGTATTCTCATATCACCATTCAACATAACCCAAGATGTGTATTCTTCCCCGAAAAGAAAGGCTAGTTGGATCCATATTTCCACATTAATTCATAATAAATATTCAAATTACTAGGATTAGCTCCTTTCTACGCGATCATTTATCCTTTGAAACCTACTTACTGTCTGTCCTCTTGAATGATTGTATTCTACGCAGGGGAATCATAATTTAATAAGGTAAATATACAACCGCAGCGAAATATTTATTCCTCCTTTATCTTCCTAGGGAGAAAATAAGTAATATCAAGGATATGAATTCTTTGGATCAGTGAAGTCAATATTCGAAATCAGATTTAATTGACCCGTCAGCCAATAACCAGCCCGGTGTGTTATCGACTGCGTCATGATAACAATTACAGTGATTCAATTATTTTGCTTTACGTAATCGCATATGCTCGTCGGTCGGTGTGCCACCGACTGTGCCTTTTCTCCTCTTAAAATCTCTATAAATACTCGGAACAGGTAGTGGCGAGAGGATTTGTTAGCTTCTTGCCTGTGAACCACACGATAGGATGACATCCATGAGGGGTGTCTATTCGGATTGCTCCGTGGGAATCGCAGAATAGCAGAATAAGACAGAATAGAGAGTGAATGGAAGACCACTGTCACGACGTATTTCAGTGAGATTTTTCCCTTTGAAATTATGCGGACTACTGAAAGTTTGAAACGCAATATTCCTACAAAAATGTATTATAATTTCCAATGCATTAAATATTGAGCTTTTTGAAATTAATTCTTCGTCACTACAAAGTACAGCTGTTAATGTTTAAGTGAATTGCAGAAACATTTTTAATAGCAAGTGTTAGGTAAGCTTTCGATATTAGAAGAAGGATATGTAATGAATTCCTAATTCCAAAATCTAAAGTTAAAGAAATTTTGTTACACATAGTTGCCCGATTTTGCAAATTAATTACGGGGTTAGGCATCTTAGGTTCGAGCCTCCGGCCTGTTGCTCAGGTTGATTTATCCATTTTGAAAAAAATTATTTGTTGTAATACTAGAAAACAATATTTATATTGAAAAAAATATAAAATTAAATAAGCTTTTAAAAATAATCTAGAATCTAAATCTAAATTTTTTTTCCATTTGATATTTAATATATATTCCCGCTGATATAAATGATCGGTAAGGATTTGTCGGGATGGCGAATGCGTTTATTTCTTCTAACTCTTATCTATATTTTCCTGCAAGTATCGAGGAGACTCTTACTTTGAACGATTCCAGATTCCTTAATTTTTCAAATAATAAAAAGACAATAAGTTCAAACCATTTCCTAGCACATCAGATTAGTTTGCATTCACTGTGCTTATAGTTTTATAAATACTTTCTTCACACAACATACTTACTTTTGAAAATGTATGTATATGTGCAGTGTACATTATTCAAGTTTTTTACAGATTAAATAAGACTGAATAAAAATTATGATTACGCCGCCATATCTACGCCTCACATTGTCCGTATGGATTATTGCATTATTATTGCAAATGATCAATTTTGAGGTAACTGCCGTTCCTGTGGTTAATTCCCCAGATATGACGAAGCGGCAACACTGGAGTAATGGTCTGGGCCCAGGAGGAAAACGATCGTTTGACACTGAAGTAAACGTCGATAAAAACGCAGAGTGAGCTCTTTTTTAGAGTGAATTTTGGAATTAATATTTTTTAGTCACTCCTGGGAGATGAAAGTGTCAATCATTTATTTTAATTGAATTTAATAATTTTATTTATCTGAATACAGAAAATACGAGGATACAGAATCGCTGAGACTGATGCTTAAAGCGCTACTCGATCATAAGTTCGAATTTAGTAAGAATGCTTTAACTACATGCTATGAACGAAAAAAGATATAGGTTATTGCCGGCAAGACCAGCGTTTAATATTATATTATCTCAATCATGTTACTTCAGATTCGGACAGAGCAGTCGGAGAAAAACGACAACACTGGTCAACAGGTCTGAAACCTGGTGGCAAACGGAGCTTTGATACTCCGGAATACCCTAATGAAAAAAGCGTCTTATCTGTTTTATCGAACTATGTGGATTGGCTTAAATACAAGCACACCCATGTTGACGACAACATCTTTCACATTCCCCAAGACAGAGAGCTATATAACGTACCAACAGATTATACGTATCTTTCAAGATTTTTGCCTTCTGTCTTCATGGACAACGACAACGACAGCAATAGAAAAACTAATGAGCAATCTAGTAAATGGAATCGATCGTTGGAAGATTTTAGCAAACTAATGTAATCTTATGAACTGGGCTGCGATTTACCGTATAGTTCCTTGTATTTCTTATGTCCTCCTGAACCCGTAAATTGTGTATCGTTGCACGGAAATGTTTGCTAACTGAGGAAGTAACTGAAATTTTAAATGTTGTGTAGACTGCCTGTTACCCGGACGATCGCACAAAAGATTGAAATTCTAATTCCTGGTAGTGAAACTTTTTCCTTGCTTTTTCTTTCCTTTGTGTTGTAACGTCTTTAATAACGATCTGTTATATTATTTACATTAAACTATAACAAGCAATTTGAACTGTTCCATATTTCTAAGTCGACTGCTTGGGACCTACGGGTGACGAGTGATGTAGAAAAGGGGCATAGCAATTGGAAGATGAAATGAAGTTAAAGTGTTTTTTTCAATACTGTACAGTACTAGCGATTTAACATTGGTATGTTCACTCAACGTTTTTTTTGGCTCTAGGGGCGGAATTACCGGAGCTTATCTGGGCTCCGGTGTATTTTTTATTATTAAATAGAACGTCACCAAGACCTTTGCAGGGATATACCATGAATCGGTTGCACCGTTTATTTTTGTATAGCGTAGAACCGGTGAGCACACAAACAAAATTCACCTGCATTTATTTGGAAAGGTATGATTTGTTATGCAGGTTCACGTTGAAGATTCTAACACGCTAGATTCCATGATTTCCGGAATAACTAATCTTCCGTATTAATAAGCGCGTATTTATGTCTAGCATTGCACAGCAGATGTTCTGAATCTGCACAACTAGTTTTAATTTCTCGTGGAGAATATACATTCTTATGGAATGTTTTATTGGAACATGTGTAAACCATCTGCTGTCTGACTTTGCTGTTGTACGAATTATATGAAGATTATCAACCGCACCAATGTTGCTACACAAAAACAGCATGTCCTTCATTCCGTACCAATGTACACGTAAACAGCATGTCCTCGATTGCGTACCAATACTGACAGATTGACTATTGACGTGGCAAAGAAATGGGAATTTTAAGGGTGAATGGCTCATAAGAAATAAACATTCGTTCAATATAAAAAAAATGCGAAATAGAAAAAAAAGAACATTTCGAAATAAGAATGAGGATGCCGATAATATTGTACAAGGTCTATTATAATTATCACGACTACCAAAGGGTTTTGATAACAAAACTACCGCGATTAGGTTGGAGCAAATGTGAACAGCGTTATTTTGCTGTCTGTTGGAGTGACTGCGCGTGGTTGAGTTTAAAGTTATTTACCCTGCATGTTTGAGTTAACGGAAGACATGCTTGTTAGTCACAACGTTTTATTCTCGACATCGGAACTGGGGTAAGGTAATATGTATTTACGAACGGCCTCTCGGAAGCTGGGTAGCTTCTGTACTGCTTTTCTTCACTCAATACCACCATCGTGAGGACTAGGGTCGTAAATTCACTGACCCTAACTTAAATATCTGACCTTAGACTCATCTTTAACCCAGACTCCACTTGTGCTATTGGAATAGTAGTATATATATTCCACTCGCGCTGAACAGGTTAAATTATGATCAGAATTATATTTACGAAACTTTATTCTGGCATGATTATGCCAGTATGACTGTGGTTCAATTTTAACCTAGGGTACGTGGGCTGCCGGAAGTTCTAGTCGCCGGTTCATTGAACTTAAAATGGATCGACCCCGGGTTACTGATCTATAAACGTTCATTAATGATAAAGCCTCATACGCACAGCAAACTAACGGGAGCCATTATCCCCTTTTTTGAGTCTCCAACCACCTAGTTACTTGATCTTAATTTAAAAAGAGAATAACGACTCTCGTTAGTTTGCTGTGCATAAGAGACTTATATGTATGGATTCAGTATGAAATTCTGCATTCGTGTCGTATGTAGTGGGACGGCAATTGGTCTGCGAGTTATTAAGGGTTGTTCAACGCGGGGTCACACGTTACGGCCGACCCGAAATAGGTATTCGTGTTTCGAAGTAGATTTTTCGGGGTTAATCTGAATCAATCAACCCAATTTTTTCAGGCAATGTTGGTTTATGTATTACGTCTCATATGTGCTAATTGTAGCGTGATTGGATCATTAGAAGTATATTTAAAAACGTTGATTGTACTTAGCCATCTAGCGGTTGAAAGTTTTTACTTCACATAATGCTTATAAATGATCCAACAGTGACATCTAGCGGTTGGAAATTTTTACTTCACCTAACGCATATAAATAAACTTCTAATGATATAATCACGCTAAAATTAGCACATATGAGACGTAATACGTTAACCAACATTGCCAGAAAAAATTGGGTCGATGAATTTAGGTTAACCCTAACCCTTTCATAACGAATCTATACATATAAGCCTCATATGCAAAGCAAACTAATAAGAGCCGTTATCCCCTTTTCAAGTCACCAACCATCTAGTTACTTAACCTTAACTTTGAAAGAGGATGACTGCTCCCGTTAGTTTGCTATGCATATGACGTTTATATGTATAGATTCGCTATGAAATTCTATATTCATTGGTGTTTCATATATAGTTTGACGGCAATTGCTCCGCGAGTTATTAACGGTTATTAAACGCGGGGTCATTTGTCACGGCCGACCCGAAATAGGTATTCGAGTTTCGAAATAGATTTTTTTTTGGGTTAACCTATATCAATCGAACCAATTTCTTCATAGAATTAGTTTATGTATTACGTC
Source organism: Halocynthia roretzi (assembly GCA_013436055.1). Taxonomy (NCBI): domain Eukaryota; kingdom Metazoa; phylum Chordata; class Ascidiacea; order Stolidobranchia; family Pyuridae; genus Halocynthia; species Halocynthia roretzi. The sequence continues at coordinate 92,530 of QRAM01000299.1, read as the reverse complement.
TCATATGTGCTAATTTCAGCGTGATTGGATCATAAGAGGTTCATTTGTAAGCGTTAGGTGAAGTAAAAATTTCCAACCGCTAGATGTCACTGTTGGATCATTTATAACCGTTAAGTGAAGTAAAAACTTCCAACCGCTAGATGGCAAAGTACAATCAACTCTTTTAATGAATATATATAGTAGAAGTTCATTTAGTAACTTGGGACCGATCCATTTAAACTTTAATAAACCGGTGGCTTACGTAATTTAGGTGTAATTTTAGTAGATTACAGAACTGTCAGGCAGCCAGCTCGTATTATTTTATTACGACACAGATCGTGTATTTTGCGAAATTGGACGGCCTTGTCGTGTTATTCAGTTATAGATTCATACTATTCAATATGGCTTCGTATTTCATTGATGGTGTCGGAGATGAAGTTACCATCGTGTTCGGGATTTTCGTGGGCATATTCATCATAGTCGTAGCATGGTTGTCTACAAGAGTAAATGATACAAGAATATTAGAAGCTAATGACAATATTAATGCTGTTGCTTCAGAACTTAATAGGTGAGGTAAATATGACTTTATATGAACCACTTGGGGTTTTAATTTTATGTTACTATGTTTCAGAAATAATGTTGCAAATCAACCAAACGGAAATTTATCGCAACAAACCAATTTGAGTCAAGAAAATTCTGTTAACTCAACCGCTGCCCCAGCAAACGCGTTAGGTAAGCATGGAAATGTATGAATAAAGCCTATGGTTGCATGATCAGGAGGGAACAGTGAGTCATCTTTATTGTTGGTTAACATTTCGGGTTAGGATTTTCGACTGATGTTCTTTCTGCAGTGATGAAAAGTGACAGATGATTTATGTCATCACAATACAATATTTTATAAATTAGTTATGAGATACATTGTTTATATTGAAATAATATATGGACCAAGTATAGCCTATAAATGGGATATTGGCTATGATCCAGATGCCTGTACATCTGGCCGGCTCACCCAGAACAGATATATATGTTATCCTTATAGACTGATTCTTCCAGGAATTTTATGTAAATAACATTGAATTAGCTGTTCCTACGAACTAATTCAAACGAAACAGTTGACCAGGAGATTAGAATCTTAGATTTAACAATCACTATGGAAAAGATTTCAGGTGAACATGTGACCTGCTCTCCTCATTGTTTCAAACCTTAACAGAACTAGTACAAGGTACATTAGCAGACTACCATTCTTATGTTATCGCTGAACTATGACCTATCTTAAGTTGTGTGAAGAATTAGTCCAACCCAAAGCATTAAGTTAGCAATATTAAATGATAACACAATTTAGTCTACTCTGACTCAACTGCACACTTTCTCCTCAACTAGGGCAATGTGTATACAATTGGCAATGATCCTATATGGTTGTACTTATGGTTGGGTTCGCATGTCCCTTATATACATAAGTTTGATACATCTACATTTTCCAAAATCTGCCATCTATATCATTACCATTGCGATAACTTGGAAATTATTTCCAGTAGGTTCATCCACCAGTTCCTCACAGGAGAATGGTCCTCTGGAAAGGCAAAGCGAATCCCCCTCTTCCAGTGCAGTAATTCCAGAAACTATCAGGAGTTCTACCCACAATTCAAATTCTGTTCTACAGCAAACACATACAGACAATGCTAGCCATGTAAACATAAGTCCTTCCGTTCCAGGTAAATATTTCTTGTACCATGTCATACTCAATTGGGTTAGTAGAAGTAGTCTCTTGAGAAGTAACTTTACAGGAGAATTATTGTCTTTCAGAATCAGAAACGCAAAGTGAATCCTCCTCTACCAGTGCAGACAATATAGAACCTAGTGGTAGTTCTACACAGAATACAGATTCTGTTCTAAGACAGAGGCATACCAACGACAATGCTGATGATGTGAACATAAATCCTTGTGATTCAGGTAAATGTCATTCTTATATACTCAACTAGCAATGCGCTGATAAGCGACTTGGCGATTACCGATTAAGCAGCCTTGCATTATCGGTTGCCGACTATTTATAATGTAAATCAGCAACTTTGGGCACTGGGAATAGGTTAGATAACAATGGTGGACTTAGTTTATGCGTCCCAGGAAATACTATACGTTTCTTGGTTTCTTTGCATGTTGAATCCAATATGTTTTCCGGATTTTCTCGGCCACCTATGATTTTCTTGCTCCAGCATACGTGCCTATCAATAATAATGAAAAGCAGGAATTACCAATTATCTGCCAATTAATCAGTGCAACTAGTGACCAAGATTTGATTTTATCTAGAATCTACTCCATCTCCTGAAACTGCCAACAATGTGTCGATACGATTAAAGTTCATTAACGAAACTGTTAAAACTGTTCAAGTAAATCCGGATGCAACATTGGATCAGTTTAGACGGTATTCAGAAAAGCTACATAAAGCTCTTGTTGTACTCTGATTAATATTGCTTATTTATGATACAGCCTAATCCTTTTTAAAGAATCTCGCAATTGGTAACCAATTAAGATCATAAAGTAGCGTCTTTATTTGAAAAAATATTTATATAATGTTTAAAACTAACTAGTTTAAACAGACCTCGTGTATGCGTGCTGTAGATGATGTAATTTTTATCATTATCCCCTTGATCCACATATACTGAGCCATCTAGAGTTGTGGTTGGGCATATACAGTCCCTCACGAAATATTTTGGACCAGCCTGATATTCTTTACAGAAGATGGGTCATCTGTTTGGAGTCACACTTGAATTCTGTTCCTAGTTTAGTTATCTGTATTATTCTGGATGATGGAGGGCAATAGAGCATTCCTAAGGCTCCAGGACATTCTCTTTTCGTTGTTGAAAAAAACCCACTGCTGTATACCCTGAGTCAGTACACCAAATTTAGTTCAAATTGGTCCAGGGATCTGAGAGTAGTCAAACTTTCAATATCATTATGAATTCTTATAATCTTGACAATATCTGCAATTATAATATGTGGATTCTACTTTATCTCATATGAATGGCGTGGAAATACAATAGTTTGTTTTCATGTTCAGTCCTTTTGTATGTATACCATATTTGCATGAAGATTTAGTCGCTACCATGTAGTTCAAGTAAAACCTTACTTTATTAAAACTACTTTTGATACCATTTATAGGAGTAATTTTCCTGCCGAAACTGCCGGTCGATACAGATTAATATACAGAGGACAGGTTTTGAGAAATGGATCACAGACGTTGAAACAACTACGTATAGTTGACGAAACTGTAATTGTATTTTGCATAGCAATTCAGTGATATATGTAATAGTAATGTTTTTCATGATTTCCTGATATCTCTTTCCATACACAGACTACAAATAGCACAAGTGCTCCTGTTATCCACTGTTTTCTGTCCAACACTGATGTTACAGACAGAAGTCACCTTGCCAATAGCGCATCTAGACAGCTTGAATTATCAGCTGAGGAATTGCACATTGGCTCGTTACTTTTACCTTTGCTAGGTAAGAATGCTTTTACATTATAATTTACATTACAAACTGATATTTCTGTATCTTTGCTAGCTCAGTTGCAATGGTATTCATACACTATGTCATATGACAAAGCAATAAGTTGTTTGGTTTATTGAGATTGGATCATAATTTCGTACCAAGTTATTGAAGTCTGTGAAAGTGTTTAATCGGGGTTTAATTCAATTACAAATACCACCCAACATAGTTTCATTCATGTCTCGAATACCTATCCAGTGCTAAAAATCTTTGTAAGCATATTGCTAAAATCTTTGTAGAGAACCGGTTAGGTTTAATTCATCATGAAAATTATATTCTTCTTTTCCAGGTCTTCTTCTAACTTTTCTCTGGTACCTCTGCATATTTCACACGAGTCTTTTTTCCATCCAGTCGGTCGTCAGCATTGTCGGGTTCACGTTTTTCTACATTGTGTTATTGGTCAATAGGTTTTTATAACCATTGTTGTCATAAAATGATGTCCTTAGCTCTTGTTGGAAAAAGAGAACAAGAAGGAAAGAAATGTCACCAAGAGATGACTTTACAGAAGAAGATGCTAACTTATGTAGGCTAGAAAGTATATAAATGGCTCATATATGCATGACATGAAAAAATGTAGGATGGAATCTCTTTCCCAGAAGAATTTTTGAATAAGGAATTTTTGCACTGCATGAAATTTAGGCATATTATAAATCATTCTATGTGCACCTGGATGCAGTGTGCATTTGCAATAAATGGAGAGGGGGTTACTGTTTTAAGGGAGTTAATGATTTTTCAACCAATGCATATAATCATTGTGATCATTAATTTAAAAATTGTATCTATTTTTAATGCAGTTATATGTACCGGTACTGAGTATGAGGCGCCTGTTTATTTTCTGTTCTATCTGACTCCTTATTTATATAAATGAGCAGTCTTCATATTGCATTTTGTATTGCAGTTGATTAAGGAAAGCCAATTTATTGCCTAAACTCAGTTGCATTAAATGTTTCCTACCATGGAAATGTCCCTTTTGCAGCCATATGAACTGGTGCTTATAATTACATAGTCAATTTTAAAGAGATACCTGAACACTGCTAAGTGGCATAGTATAGCCTGCAATATCTCAATATCTCATCATTTTTTGATCTTAATCTACCCAAAATAATTTATCAGCTTCAGCTCCAGTAACTGCCAATTAATGAATGAATATATCCCATACTTGTACTGTACTGTCTGCATAATAATGATGTTTATTGGATATATGATTCTATAGCACTTTCTAAAGTATTCACATTCAAATTATTGTTATTTTAAATTATTATCTTTTATGTATTCACCAGTTACAGTAATTATGACCTGATAGCATACTGTTAAGCTCAAGTATGAAATTGATACATCGTAACATCAACAAAGATTCTTCTGGGTAGGTTTTACATAAGTTTTGTTGTGATTTTTTATAAAATCCTCTCACCCTTCCAACAAGTACAGGTAGACCACAGATTTTCCGGCCACGTATCGTCCGGCACCACTTTTAATTCTGACAAAATTACGAGCAAACACCTGAATTTCTGTGACCACCAGACTAGTTTTCTGGGTGGCCACTGGTGGCATAATGTGTTGCACCCAATACTTATTTGTTTTCTAACTGGACACATGAAAAATTAATTGAGTATTCAAGCTCTTATTTATTGGAGATGGTGTCTTTCTCCCTCCATTATTTCATGCCTCTGCTCTTTTCGTCACCCTTGCCTGTATCCGCATTATAAACTATATATGTTTTACCAATATATTTCATTTACCAATTTTATTAAGTGTCCAACATTCCATGATACCTCAGATATGTGAGAAGCATGAACATTAAGTCTGATGTGTGTTATTGAATTATTCCTAACAATTGGTTTTTTATTTTATCAGCCAGGTGACTTTAATAGCTGAAGATGGTGAAGATACGTGGCATGCATACAACATCATCCAGCCAGGAGATAGTCTACGCTCATCTACTGTTAGAAAGGTACATACCCTGTGTTGTGTGACTTGACCATGTGCTTTTATTCTCTTTTATTGCTTGTCAATATATACAAAATAAACAAAATTATTCTTTGCTGATCCTAGCCATACTCTTTCTTTTTTTTGAATTTTTAACCCACCTCATCTACGAACATCATTTGACACTGCTTCATTATGATAATATAATGTTTAGTTGTTTGTTAACTTGCATGTTTGGTAAATATCATTACTTTACTGACCCTTGACAGCATATTAGCTTTTTGTAGAGCTATTTTTGAATATGCCATATGTCTGATCATTCTCAGGTTCAAGTTGAATCCAACACTGGCAGTGTAGGCAGCAGTCGAGTTCGCACCACTCTCACAATCTCGGTAGAAGCCCTTGACTTCGATTCAGTCGCTTGTGTTCTCCGTGTTAAAGGAAGAAACATTGTTGAGAATCAGTTTGTTAAAGTAAATACTGTATACAGTATATATATATATATAAGTCTTAAATGTTGCCTTTGTTCTGTCAAAATTTCAATATACATTCATACTGCTTCACTAAGGACCGCTGAAAAGATACTAATTTATTAATCTTGTAATTGCATTACGCCAAAAAGGACACCTCACACCACCTTTCGTTACAGCATTATAATAATTCCTGTCCACCATGTTCCTAAGTTATGATGTATCTCTTGTACCCTTGTACTCTTGTACTCTGCCCTCTTTTTTTTCAAAATGTGGCATCATGAAAACTCTTGAAATGTCTTGTTTCTTTTTGAACCACTCAAATATATTATACAATGCACAACATATGTCCGTAGGCCATAGCATATAATCATTTAGTCCAATTTCTTTAAATGTTTAAAGAACTAGTAAAACTACTATGGTGCAACAACTGTCAATACAGGATCTCATGCTAATATGAAAACGGTGTGATTTGTACTGCTGCATGCTAATTGTTGAATCATTTATTTAGATGGGAGCATATCATACACTGGATTTGGAGCCAAATAAAAAGTTCACCTTGGCGAAAAATTGCTGGGACAGTGTCGTGCTAGATCGAATCGGTATGATTTGAAACTTTTTTAGTTCAGTGCTGAGTACATTTACTGGAGAAATGTTGTTTAACAGATGCTGCTTGTGATCCAACACAAAATGCAGATGTTGCTGCCATTGTAATGCAAGAGGGAATCGCTCATGTGTGTTTGGTGTTGTCGAGCATGACTCTGGTCAGGGCTAAAATTGAGATGCATATTCCACGGAAGAAAAGAGGAAGTTCTCAACAGCATGATAAGGTAGTTTTTTGCACATTGCAGGCTGCCATCTTTCTTGACCAATACCTTCAGAAGCAGGCTGGACATCATTCAAAAAATACAATTGTTANCAGATGCATCCCAGAATAATGCATGAACAAATCCTACTTAGGTCCATTCCCTAGCACTCCCCTAGAATTAGAATCTTGGAAGAGCTTATCCATTAAATGCTTACCCATGCAAGGCTTGATTACTCTGTTACCATCTGATGATGTACATGTTAGTTAATTATGAATTGATTTAAAATTTTTTTGTTAAAACTTGATTATGAGGAATTAAGTTTCCATTAGTTTTACCCTTGGTTTTTTATGTGTCAATACCATGAATTTGTTTGTTTTTCAGGGCGTAGAAAAGTTTTTTGAATCATTATTGCAGGCGATTCTTCGGCATGTTAATTTTGAAGGTTGGTTTTCATTCGTGGGAACTTTCCACATTCATGGTTATTCATATGGTTACCTCATGGTCACCGTATTTGCCCTAACATGATTTGAATTATTTTAGTTGTGAAATGTGTTCTGCTTGCAAGTCCTGGATTTGTCAAGGATCAATTCTATGAGTATATGTTCAGTTTCGCCATCAAAACTGACACCAGGGTGTTGATAGAAAACAAGTCTAAGTTTCTGCTTGTCCATTCGACTTCCGGTTTTAAGCATTCTTTAAAAGGTAATGTGGAATTTTCTAGTTTCTCAGGAGATTTATTTTGCTTGAACTTGACCGGACACTTAAATAATAAGTCATGAATACACTATATTGCCATAGTATATATATTAGCGATATATAGTAGGACCATAAATATATTAGAATGAAATTGTAGGATTGTATATTCGTGGTATCCTTCATATTGTTATTAGTATCTTAGTGGATCCGTGGAAATTCCATGAGTGTTGAAATTTTATTTTGGCCCTGCTAGTATTCTAGCTCCATTTTGTAATGCCTCTATTTTTCTCTCCCTTCGCCTGTTCATACCCTACGGTCATTGCCCGTTCATGTTTTTCATATTAGATGCTTGAATTGGTCGATGCATAGAGGTTTCCTAACATTTTGATACTATAAAACCCTTACATGTTTATTCATCCAGGGTTGAACTATAATTCTAATAATCATTATTTGAAGAAATGCGTGTTCTCAGAATTCGTATTGTAAATACAGTGGGTAAACCAATGCTTCAAGAGTAGATGAATCAGTGTTCCCTATAATGAAATTTCATTAAACTTGCACAATTATTGGGTGGTTACCAACGCAGATAGAGTTATTCTCCTTATCACTGCAACAAGCATGTTGGATGAAATATGTTTTTAGTCACAAACATTTCAAATACAACTCAAACCCAATTTAAAAATTTTCTATATACTGTACACTCCTAATCTAAAATAATTCACGAAAACGAAATGACATATGTATAGACAAAAACATTCCCTATGTTACAGGAAGAACCTTAACCATATATGGTAGCTTTTGGTCAAACAACATGGGCGTGAATAGCAAACAACCAGATAAGAATATATATACTGTATAGACGTTTTATCCTACCTGTCTCCATTAACATAGTAGTCATTTCTCCAAAGAACAAGTTTTCAAGGATAAGCTTGTTCTTAAAAAAGCTAAGGAGAGTAAAAGCCGAACATGACAAATGTCATCTGTGAACGATTTCTGACATTCCAAACTAGGTCTATATATATATTCATGGCAGACAAGTTCCAATTATTTGGGCCAAAGAGTCTTGTAGTCTAAAACGTTAAGTAATACTACTCAAAATTATCAGGGTAACATGTGTAACTCTATTTCCTACTACATTTCAACTCAGTTATGTATTCATTGAAATACGTGGCACTGCACAAGACGTAATCTTAGCGAAGGAACTCTTTCTATACCTTGATGCCCAATACCATCATAAGCCGTTCCCCATAGGCCACTACAGTAATTGTGTCCTGTTCATAGTATTGCCTCGTACGTCAGTGTTTTTCTCATGTATGGCCTGTAATGGTACTGACACTATAAAGCAGGCAGGCATTTTACTTATGTCAGTTTACTGCATTGAGTTCCTTCTGTAAGAAATGATATGATGAATTCAGTGTATCAATATGTTAGTCTAGTGGCAATGGAATTTTGCACAGTTACCGACACCACATGTTGAAGCCCATGGAAAATGACCCTTGAGCATTGGGTATTTTCCTAATTAACATGAACAGTTACAGCACCACCCAAGTCTAGTTCTACCATAAGACAAATCAAAAAAGAAGGTGCAGGGATGGTCTATCTAAAGGTTTTTTCCGCTTCTACATAGTCGGTGTGAAAAGAGGTGGAAACAATGCTACGTGACATGATGTTCGTTGTTACATGTGTATAGGAAATGACATAATATATATGCCAGTATATAGAACTGACTAATACTTGCTTAGCCTTCCGCCATACCGAAAGTCTGTTAGGGTGTGGCCCAAGGCGGACATTAGTAACCTTGCGTACATGCATATACCCCTGAAACTTTTTTTACTTGTCTGTTTGCTAGAAGTGGCAAATGTTTGTTCTCTCTTATCTATTTATTTGACATGAAAACTTCTTTCTTTCTGTTCAAGGTGTTTAGCTATTGTTTTTTACATGCGTCACTAGGAAGTTAAATATCGAACTAATTATCTGCTCTTGTTTGTTCCTTATCTTGTACATGATGTCTGTTTCCCAGCGATGCCAAGACACGTTAACTGATTCAAATATTTGTTGTTTTTCAAAAACTCTGCTTTGAATGGTTACTTTCTATTGGCTCGATGTGCTAGCCTAACGTTTGTTTTTCTCTTGCAGAAGTTCTGAGCAATCCTGCCGTGCTAACAAGACTTTCGGATACGAAAGCGGCAGCCGAGATACGTGCCCTAGAAGCGTTTTATAAAATGCTGCAATTTGAACCGAACAGAGCATATTATGGGTATGATGCTTTAAATAACACTTTTACACTTCTTTGCAATTTTCATTCCTGAAGTCTACATCAATACTTCGTTCAATGCATAAGGAATAACGCTACCTTGAACTGCATGTACAACATTAAAATATGATACAATATACGTAGCGGAACATGTTAGCGACTTTCAAATTTAAAATCCCTGATATTTGGTTAGAATCCATAAAATCCCCTGACCCGAGTTGACACTATGGTTACTATAAGCATACCCACAAGGACGTGTATATGTATTATCTTATTGCAATTGTCACTCTCTTGCAATATTTTACAATTGACTAGAATTACCTTTGTATCAAGCCTTAGCAACAGCCTTGCATTCTTAAAGTCAATAAATTATTTGAGTGAATACGGTATTTGTGAAGATAAATTAATACCCCTGTCTTTTATCTGCATTAATCTTTTGCTCTAAGCAAAACGTGGTGTAAAGGGATTGCCGTTGCGATGTCAATATTAACTAATGAAAATATAACGAGGAAAATATGAGTTGAAATTTGTTTCCTTCATTGAAGTTGACAGTAAGTACCAAGAGTGCAGCGTCATTCTCAATCTACAATGCGTATAACGGACGTAGTAACGGCTTGCGAGTAAATTGTAGAAGAAAAGATTTTTTCCGTTACCGCAAGTTCAATATTTTTCCATTCCTTTTCACAAAGCGAGAAAGAAGTTGAAAAGGCGAGCGAGGTGCAAGCTATAGATACTCTGCTGATATGTGATTCGTTGTTGCGCACACATGACGTTGCTAAGCGTAAACGGTTGGTCCGAATTGTTGATAGCGTACGTTACAATGGCGGAACAGTTCGGATGTTTTCGTCAATGCATATTACCGGTGAACGTGAGTATCATTTTACTTCAGGATGGTCCATCTAATTTTTTGAGTTAGGACATATACAAGTGGATTATTGCAATATCAAAGATATTGTACAATAGGTACGACCAAGTCACTAAGAATCTGTAGAAAAACACGGTACATACATAACCAATCACGTACGTTCAAATTCAGTATATTTAAAATATTCCGATATAACTGTCCTGATGCGAATCAGGGGGAATCTAAATTATATGTTCTACATAACTACTGACATCTCGCTGCAACTTTGCAGTATACAACACATATCATTTTGCAGTAATAGTGCATGCCAGTATATTTATCCTCCAATTTTCACACCAACGAGAAACATCGTAGAAAATGAAATTTAGAATCCCATTGTCAATGTAATCTATTTCGTATAGAACTTGCGCAGCTAACCGGTATCGCAGCACTGCTAAGATTTCCTGTGGCAGATTTAACTGATGATGAAACGTCGGAAGATGACGATTCTTGATGACTCTTTTGGTATATATGAAACCTCCATACGCATGGTATTATGACAGTTGATCTGCATGGTGTAATACAGAGCTGAGCGATGTGTAGATGCTGCACTAGTTGACAGATTTGATTGAAAAATCTCAAGTTATTGATGATATAGTCATAGTATTGCATACAAATGCATACTCCCATCCAACATTTGTTGCAGACAACGTCCCTAGCCGTAGTCAAGCTTATTCTTATATATTTATTATATGTTGACTTGAGTTTCCCCGGCTCTTTTTCCAATTAAAATGAGCCATATTAAAAATTATTTATATATTTCTGTCGTTTTTGACAGGATACTTACACGAGTCCATTAAGGTTTACCCTGGTGAGGAATGGTCGCTCCGCTAATTTTAGCAATGAGGTCCTGCAAAAAATAGAAAATTTGCATATCTTGTAACGTATCGTATCGCAAAGGTTTCTAATTGTGTATAGTATCTGGATGTAGTATTCGGCAATCGCTCAAATACCTGTAGTGTTCGTAAGGGCGTTCGATTTCGATGTGTTTGAATTAAACTCTCGTATCTTATCGCTAATGTTTGTCACTCGTTACCTGCATTCTGTAACCTTTACACATTAAAACTAAACACAGTTCAAGGACGTGATTGGTTCTTTCGATATGTCCTCATGATGTGTTTAAACACTCAAGCAATCGGGCAGGCATAGGTTTTTTTCGCTGTTCTTTACTAGTTTGTAAAATTGAAATTGAAAAGAGTTTGAAACGTCAAATTTCCAAATGATATCAACCCATCTTTGATATTGATATCCTCAATTTTTACAGTGCTTCCCCCTCCATTGTATAATTATAATTGACGTGAAAACGTTTGGTTTGTTTATTTGACTGTTTGTTATGATGTGAAACGGATAAGGCAATAAATTTCTTATATTCATCGATTTTTTCACACACTCACATTTGAAATTTCAGTACAGTATATATTTTTCTATTCGTTGCTAATTATCAGAAACGCCCGACCTTGCCCGCAAAATTACAACATCGTTCGCTGCACACGTGATATTTAGGTGTTCATAATTCAACTCCAGGTACCAGCTCCTGTATCTGCGTCGGATGGCAAGTTTTTGAATTTCGCTGACTGTAGATCAGCCTATGGCGCTTTGTACACGGTGAAAATAATGAAAAAGCAAGCCCAATAATGCAAAACGTGATAACTAAGACAGATTTGCAGAAAAAAAATAATATTTACCAAGAATTCAATTAGCCCAAAGCGGAAAATTCATGGTGGACTTGTTTAGCTTTATCTGTTTTTTTCCAACGGTTCCAGTTAACTCCGGATATTAGCATCATATCCCACAGTGATGGAGCTTTTTTTGGGCTGTGCTACATGGTCATTATATAATATTTTCACATACATGTCAGATGAAAGGCTGCAAGTTTCCTGCCTACAAAAATTATGAAAAATCGTTAATTTACAATAAATGGAAAACCACTTATCTGTAGATGGTCTGTCGCCTAGGTTATAGAAGCAAGTACCTGATTTCCATTTTTGTTGTTTATTTTACTAGGATTATCTCCCTACCTTCTATCTGGTGGTTAGTTGATTCAGATAGTCGCGTCTGCTAAAATTCCAGTTCAGCGTAAATACTTTTATCGTATGGAGCAAGAACAACAAGATAATTGGACCTTTCGCGTCCCGGTACACTAGGAGTTGTTATTTACTTTGCTGTCGAATTTCCCTAAATACCTTCGAGCTGTTCGATATCATTCAAAAGGCATTACCCGCAATATTGCTGAATCAGGTTTCATTGATCTTGTCTTTGATAACTGAGGTTGTTCATACAATCATACAATGCCTGGCCCTATTCGAGCCCACTATTTCCATTCAATTAAAAAACAAAGATTTACGGTATATATTATTTGCTCTTTTAGCCAAATATTGTATTTAATATCAAGATAGAAATGCAATACAATGACAGTTTATTGGCCTTATGCTGTTGACACTGCACACACATGACTCAATTTGGGAAAGTGCTCCAATATGGGTTATGACCTTATTATATATCCATATTCATGCACAGTGTTTTATAGAATAAAAATTGAAATACGCCAACACCACATACATATACTCCGTACGGGTCATTCTAACTATCCTCGTACTGATTAGCTTCGTCGATGGCGGCTAAGCCGGGTGTTGATTGCTGCTTCACTATTTTATTTAAATCGGTTTTGTTTCGTTCACCTCGGGCTAATTGCAATGATATGATATCGAATAACTAATGCCCTGTGTATATATCAAGACTTCCAATCGAGAATCGTGGCTGATTTTTCACGTATGAGTGTCCGTGAACTCTAATCCGATTTAAGTTATGTACAGACTGGTGTTTTGCTTTCAAGTGCAGGAATTTTCAGCTTTAAAGTAACTCTGTTTTATGTGAATCAGAACTACCTGTTATACAGATTTAGCGGGTGGGTTGTATAACTCCAGGTCTAAGGATTTTTCCCGTACATTGCAAGTAATATTGTTTTTACTCGTCTATATGGGGGATGGTTTTGGATTGGAAGATCCTTTTGTTTGGACAAATGCTTGTCATTCGTTTGTATTAGCACATAACGTTTATAACGTAATATTCGACTGTATCTGGTATTTCCTCCCAATTCGAACGAAGTTTAGCTTGTAGACCTCCTCCGGTTAAGCAAAGGAAATAATCTTAATTCAGTCTTTAGTCGACCGTTTAAATTGCTGGAGTTAGCTATATTTAACCCAACATACCCCTATATGCCTGGCTTCAGTCTTCAGCCGATGTTTTACATTATCTGAGTTCGCCATATTTAACCCAGTCGGGCTTATCTTGTTTGCGCAAAGTGTAAAACTTTCCGATACATTATTAAATAATATGGACAGTACGGTGTAAATGACTCTACAAGGCGGCATTATATTGAATACTAATGTAATACGTCCATTTCTGGCTCCTTTTGTTATCTACAACAAAGTAATGGTAAATAACGTAGTCACTCAATGTTTGCGCTTATTGCCTTATCTGCTTCAAGGCACATTGTCGAACCTTGCAAAATATCGAACGATTCACGTCAATCACCATTGTATATTAACTAGCACCACGCCAGGAGTAATGACTTATCTCTTTTAGTAAACACTGAGTTATAATTATCGTATTCCTTTTAATTGTTGCAAAGAATTGCTAACATTTAAAAAGCGGAGAAGTTACTGAAGCCATATTCATTTGCAACTTTCATGCTGCAAACGAGGTGCAAAGCGAACTCGCGATAGATATTCGTGGCGAGTTTGTACGGACCACATAGAACATGGTCGAGTTTAAGCCACAAGTAAACATGTTAGTGCAAGGGAAGCTGTGTGAAGCATTTGTAAAGCACCGGCCTGACTTGGTAAAGCCAAGGCACAATAATAAGCACAGCTAAATTATTGACTGTGTGTTCGTGTTGTCAGCTGCCAGAGATTGAAGCATAAGCGATCCAATATGGAATATGTAGCTCAAGCAAGTGGTCTGTGATCATTTCTAAATGCTGCAAAATTTATATATGTTATTATCACAGAGTTGACGCGTGTTGAATCTTAGGCTTGTTTGTTGTTTGAAAGTTTTGTAATTTTTTCGATAGTCGTAATTTGTAACAAACAATGTCTCGGCCACAGCACCCGCCTCCTTCGGAATTCTTCAGGGATCCCGTTCCCTTGCTCATCCGCCCTCTGATGATTGAATTCTTCACCCAGTTCATAATGACATTCTGGGGAGTTATGGCTGAAGAGCCGTACAGACCACCAGTGGTGATAGAAAACTTGAATATGTAAATATTTCTTTCAACTTTACTGTGGATTCCATCGAATCATCTTATGTTATATTCCAATTGTATGAATTCTTTTTTGCCAGGTCCGTTGTTCCTCCGCAGAAGGATTATCTTATGCACACTTTCGCACCAGCATTTCAAACCGGGTTGTCTGTATGGATGGAAATTTTACTTTGTGCCAAAATGAGGTAGGCATTGTCTTTGGCATCAAATATATTTTAACATTAAAAATATTCTCTTTATTGTTATGAGTAATTTTTTCTGCACTATTTTTTTATTCAGTTTCGCACCAGCTCAATTCAATCCGTCTATCTCGATGGTCTTGACCGTAGTAGGGACGTTGCCGCCCATTTTGTTGATTCCAAACATTATATGTCAATGTATCGCATCAGTTTTTGCCGCGTTCATGTCGCAGGTAAACAGTGGATTTCATTCTTACACGCATGAGCACTATATGTAGCATATAAGGCGGTTTTTATGATGTCAGTATATATATATATATATTCCTTCTCAACCTCTTCCCATTCAGGTTATCCGCGGTGAATTACCTGGTATATTAATAGTTCCTGATGAATTAAGTTCTGGAAGTCTATTCGCCAGCGAAGTTATCCTTGTAGCCGCAGTCACTATATTTGCAGCAGAGATAACCCAGAACCCTAACTACGACGAGGCAATGGGTCCGTTCGGACTCGGTATGGCCGTTTTTATGGCTGCCCTTACTTCGTAAGTATTTTAATAACTGGATTGCTACATTATTGTGTTGACAACAATGTTAATTCAACTTTTTTTTATTGGTTACAGTAGGTGGACAGGCTTCGTTTGCCTCAGTCCGTCGAGAGCCTTTGGCCCGGCTGTCATTACAGGTGGTCCTGCCTGGAATCGCCACTGGTTGGTATGGATTGCTGATCTGATCGGTTCTGCGAGCGCTGGAATCTTTTGGCTGTACGTATATTTATATTTACATTCGCGTATTGTATACAAATGACTTAATTAACGTATTGTTTTGACCACTGTCATCAGAATGTTCTTTGCTCCACTCAATCGCGCTTGGATTGGCCGTTTTGCTAAGAGTGGCAAAGAGGATGCGAAGAAATCCGACATCCTGATGGAGGAGACGACAAATGATAAGGAATTGGAGGCCTAACTAGAAAACATTGAACTAGCAAATACAATTAAAAATTTCTCGCGAGGTGTTGTTCTTGCTTCAGTCCAATAAAAATTGTTGTATATTTTTCTCCGGAAGATGGAACTAGAGATGTGTCCGTTGTTGGAATTAATGTAATTGGGATCTTGATTAGCATCTGCAATTGAATACCAATCTAATAATAGGAAACTGAAATAAGTAATAATTACAAAACTATGTGGTGTTTTTCTTTGTTAAAGATCTCGTTAGTGTGATAGAGACAATGATTAGAATTGTATTTACAGTTTGAGGAGAGGCTTAGATAGACCAAGTATAGATAACTTGCGTTAGTTCGACAGAGACACGGATTCGAATTATATTCACAGTTTGAGAAGAGGCTTAGATAGAAGTAAATCTAACTTGCTGTATGAAGAATGTGAGATTTCATAAAGGCAGTGGAAATGTGCCTCTTAGGGCCTCTTTGTCTATATATTAAAGTCTCTTTAGTTTAATATAGTTAGCATGAAGGGTATTGCTGGTTTCTCATTTACCAGCCTATATAGTGTTTATTATTACAATACAGCTATGATTATATTGTGTTTATTGTGTCTTGTATGGGTTTGGTGGTTGTCAATCAATTCCGACCGAAAATGGTATTCGTTCTCGTATTGAGCTCATTTGAGTACTGTATATAACTACCACCATTCAGGCTCCCTTACGGCAAAGACTTGTACTTACAGATTTTATTCTACTAAAAACTTTTCCATCTCTAGGTTGGAAAAAACTGCGCACACCGCTTAGTGCAAGGTTCATTGTGTAATGTATGCCAAGCAGTAGGCCCTCAGGAAGGAAATTTATGTAAAAAATAAAGCAGCAAAGGTCGCCAGATAGGACATTAATGTGAAACGTTTGAAGTTTGTTGCTTAGTGTATTTCGAATATTAATTGGGTAGGCATGGCTAATACCGTTGACTAAGCACTTTAAGCGTGCTGTTATTTAGATTCAAGCTTCGCTAGTCATACTAATTACGCCAATACTATCCCGAGAAACCACCTTGTCGACATGGCTGAAAGTTGTGGTCTGTACACATTATTTCATTTTCAGTTTAGCCGCAAGTAGTGCTGTGGGTACCTGGTAGATCAAGTGATGTCATGGATATTGTATCGCATTATGATATTATATATATGTAATGTATTTTTAACGATCCCTGGATGGCCTTTAGGATTTGATGAGATTATTAGCTATACTCCTTGACTGAATGATGATAGACCCAAGAGCTTTCTGTACCCGCATTGAGGTCATTATCATCGTTGTAGTGACCTTGACGTTATCGGTAGCCAATTTAATCAGCTGGGTCAACTCGGAGCTAGGTCCACCTGTCTTCTGCAATGACACGAAGTTTGCTCTGGGCGTGATTAAAATCAGCTTCTACTTGCCACTCGTCCTTGTTAATGTTGTAATTGGCTACGTTCAAATAATATACAATTACTCCCATCTTGTGGTCGCAAAATTATCAAAACAATTAGGTAAACGTTCGGCCACTTTTTCTACACTACATTACATAATTTTTTCACTTGAAGCAGCGTCTAATCCACATTCCGTCGAAACTCGGTCTATATACAGTAACAGCATTATATTCTCAGTAAGTAGTTTTCTCTTATTGGGGTCTTGGTGATCTTTTTTCTATTTCACCACAATCTTTCTCCATTCAGATATTATTGGTCGTTTTATTTGACTGAATTCAAGTAATAATATACACGGCTCCTCATTCCCGATGTCAATAAAGACCACATGGCTAAATAATTCGAAATAATGAAATAGTATATAAAATTGGCTATTATCTTCAGTGGCGTAGTAAAGCTTCATTCTATTGCATTTCTGAAAGAGTTAACTGCATCACCCCATCACCACCACCAACCTACAAAATATACCTCTGACCAATGGGTTGTTGAAAATAAATTATTGATTTGAGTGAGTTAATTCGTCTCGAGTCATCGTGTTTAAAGCATTCGACTCGACACGGTCAATTGGATATTGAACTTAACTCGAGTTTCGACAATGCTTGATTTGTAACTTAACACTAGACTCATGCAATTAAAAAAATGCCTTAATTTCTAACACGGAAATCCATTTTTAATCCAAACAGAACTTCCTAAATACTGTATGTCGTACATTTTTTCTTCATAATAAACAGTCAGCTTCATTCATTCTTGCCTTTTAATGCCTAAATTGGCAGATCAAATAGCTCCCAACCTTTAGTGCCCGAAACGCCCTCAAAATCACCTACATTGCTGTTTTGATACGAAACAATGAAAGAGTATCTTCATGTCAACTGTTTAGATTAAAGTTGTAGTCACTGCAATAACGCTTATTTTTATTTTGCCGACTTCGGACTGTTTCAATTGACAGTAATAACAGACGGTGCGGAATTAAAATAATCAGGTGAATGTGTCGATTGGTTTTAAAGGCTCCATTATCTTCGGGGAAGGTTCAGTACCTTGTTTTGTCTTTGAAACGTAAATATGTAAACCGGACTTCATACAAACTAAAAGCGTTTTGATTATGTATGTCTAAATACATTTCATTCTCAAGTACATTTACTTTCTGCATGTTTTTCTGTCATTTTATTACGACCTTCCCGCTGCCCTCGCAACTCTCATCTCAAAAACAGCCGATGAATAACTTATAACCTTTGAAGTACTTACAGACGGTATAAGGCAAAATACTAGGGTTTATTTATTTAAATTATTCGACAGGTGGTTGCAGAATGGGCGCGTGTTGGTCGGCATTAATTACTAAATTCTGTCGAGTGCTTGCTCACTGAAGACTTTGTAAATACTTTCAGAACATTAATTATGGATTCCACGAATAGGGCCGCCCATCATAGCTACTTAGCTGACTGCCATTTGCCTTGAAAAATTACTTGTCATGTTATGCCTTCACTAACTAGCAATTTTCCGAGGACCATGCGAAAATGACATAGTCAGATTAACATGTATTCATTAAAAGTAATAGTGTAGTCGACAGCATAGGTATTATTCTTCTTTGGTGATAATAGTTTTATAGGAAATGGGTTTAAAAATGAATATCTAATTGAACTGTCTTGAAAACATTGGACAGCTTGGGATATTGATAGATAATTTCATTAGTTTCAATTCAATTTTATGTCATGGTTAAAAGCTATGTGATCGAGCCGATAACGTAATATAACTGGAATGTTTAGAAATTGACTTTGAAGAATTTCTATTAGCTATTATATCGTGATATGTGAGATCACAAAACTTTACCACAGAAAATACACATGTTAAAAAAGTGTAAAACAATAGAAAATCTAAATGCCAATAACGAACGATAAACAAAAAGATGTGTTGCGATGCAAGGGTTTCATGTGGCAAGAAAGATGACATAGATTCGCTCCGAAGATTCAATTTATGCAGCAGTTAGTGTCATACCGATATAATTGCCTGTTCTTTCGATATCATGTTTTTGATTCAACTGCCATGAAATTTACTATGTTCCCACCACTCTTCCACTTAAGGTTTCAAACTAGTTGTCCTGAACCGGGAATCACATGGCCCCCTAGAATGCCATCCAATTATTCTGTGGGTCACGTTAACGAAACTGGAGAGCCACAGGCATATTTCAATAGTTCATATCAATCAACTTCGAGGCGTTTTTCATTACATTAGCTATGTTAATTTCAAAAGCAGTCTTATTCGTCATTACGTGTAGTTTGGACAATCTTGTGTGGTGTGCATAAAATTGTTATACTCTTTACTGCCATCTATTCGTTGTTACGCATGCACACAGTAGTCTGCGGCGGAGATCGAGTGACAGAACTGTAGATATCTACAATTGTAACAGAAAATTTTTTTGCATTCCAACAAACGAACCGACTCGATAAAAAGCTATGACTGGTTGGATTATTATTGGGCCCTGCTCGTAAGGCCAACCCTGATGGTATATATTCCATTCAAGTTCGAAATGGTTATTGGAGTTTAGTGTTTAGGCGTTTTTCCACAGTATGCTTCCTCTCTAATAACAGCACCTGATCATATACTCGTAGTTGTAGTATTGAATTCGTGTAATTATTATAGAACACGTTCCTACCATTAGTATATCAGCATATCGACCGCTCCCAGTTCATGTCGTTCTCCTAAAAATCTGTATTACACATAATATAGCCGCTGTAGTACACATAATATGGCCAATCTTGCTGCACGTCAAATCAAGAGGGAAACTAGCAAGAAATAATTCATAAGGTCCGTAAATAAATGTGGGGATTACTGCACGAATGGGAAATGTCAACATGCGCCCACTCGTCATTAGACCGTCCATTAGCCGGTATTTTAAAAATTCATCGCGTTAATGCTTCTAAAATCCAGAAATTGTTGTTTCTTTCGAGTACGCAAGGTAAATATCAGCATTTAGGAAGTATTATAGCGAGCGTCGCATTATATCTGGTCGAAGTTGAGCACCTGGCTCGAACGCCTGGCAGCAAATGAGAGATAAACAATTATCTTTGTTTACTGTTCCATTATTTTTACTGCTATACCGAAAGGTAAGCACTAAAACCGATTTATATCACATTAGTCACATTGAACCAGAGAATTCGTCCGGGAGGGAACAGATGAGAAAACAAATGTACTTATCTCATCACTCATTTATGTTTTCATACAGAAGTGAAATCCCAAAAGAACATTTGTGGACTAAGAAGTGTTGCTATAAGGTTTTTAGTATAATGTACAGCATTCATGTGCAAGATTGTCCAGTGACTTAATGCATTCGCTATAACTACAGATTCTGGACCTCGGACCTCGGACTCGATCCGCTAGTGTACTAATATTGCTCGACGTTAATTCCTCACTGAATACAGAGAATTACTAAGAAAATGGTCTCACCTCTATATGACCAACATTGAGTTTTAATATCCATAATATTAACTTATTTCATAATATTACGTTTGTTCTCGAATATAATACATTAGTTAATATTATATTTGGAAAATAAATGATTTACATGAAAGATTTGAAATAGGTTTGGACGAAATTCCCTATGCCATGAGATTTTTTGCCTGAAAATAGTATATATCGTATAATAACCAGTGACCTGAATTAAGTTTGGATAAGAAATGTAGTAGAATTTGAATAAGAAATCTCTAACGTTTAATATTTACCTATTTTTCCACTTTACAGTACCATGCTTATAGATGATTGATGACACCCATAAATTCTTGTGGCAAAGAATAAATACAGTTGCTAGTAGTAAGTGCTTACAGACCATATACATATCTGATAAGTGTTCATCGTTCTTCTCCGAGCCAAAGATGTTAGCAAAGCTTAGGTTAACATTGAAGGCAACGTGCCTCAATATTTAACTTTTTGAACCATCAGTGAAATTGTATTGATATTTATGTACTTCCTGAAAACGAATATCGCCAAAAATCCGCAAATTAATCGAAAATTAATCACGGCGACGTCTTGCGGAAGAAAGCAAATCCGTTGAAGCCATTCACGGCTTTTCTATGTTTGCACTAACTTTACGCTTACGGGCGCGGAATAATGATAAACACGCGCATCCATAGGCGCTGGCGAAAGTGTTTCGTCGGTTAGGGAAGACAAAATCTATTTCTCTGTTGATGTTTTCAGGCTAAATAGCGAATGATGGGGTTTTATTAGTTTTTCGCTTCTCGATTTGATTGTATAGGCCGGTGAACCGTATAGACATATATAGAGGATTGATTTCCTTGAATTATCACGCATAAAGAGTCGCAATTGGAGTATATTTCTCCTTCCACTACTATTTCATTCTGCTCGTCAACGGGGTGACATCACACGCATTACGACACTTAGGGATGTGACGAATTTATTTATTACATTTTAAATAATGATAAGTGTTTGTCGACTATAATATAACTACGAAAACTCCTGAATAGAATCGTAAACTACCTTATCTCCTTATACAATAATCTCAAATATCATAATCATATTTTCCTATTCCTTCCTACTACTGCTTGATTATTTTATTGCACTAGTGAATCAGCAGTTATTTGCCTATTTTGTATACGCATTCATATTAACATCAAAAATGTACAATATCTTACCGATGTGCTGCAGTTACTAGTTACATTAAGTGTATATTCTTTGTTGTTTTCTATGCGTGATTATAGGTTAATAAGATTCATGCAATTTGAAATTTGCTCCTCAGTCCTTGAGAAACCAATTAATATTAATATACTGGTCGGACCTGAATTTAATGGATTTTTCACCATTAGGTTACAAAGTAGTCCACTAAATACGGTTACTGTGGTTTACACTATTCCGTAAGGTAAATTGGTTGCAATAAATATAGTGCAATGCTGTACTATGTAGAGTACAGGGTAAAAATCTATAAATTGGGACAGCTTAGGGGCGGACCACAAGATAAATACTATATCTATCTACATTCCATAATATAGGTTATACAAATACCCTAAATGTAGATCAATTTTTTTTTTCATAATATTTTAGACATAATACCATCAGAACGGTAAGATAGCAGTTCCCATCACCTACGAAGTCGTGTTTCGATTAAAAGTTTACAGTACATAAAGATTTTTTTGTAAAAACAAAAGATGGAATTTTCGAAAACACTGTCCTGAAGCAATATTGAACGATGATACACTTCGCACTCCAAGGAATCCGGATTCCGGAATGTCGGCTAAAAGATTCTCAACCTGTATAAGAAAAGTTCGATATGTCGTGGACACCTATCGTTTTTGTATGCCACTTCAATTTAACTGACTAATCTGTGTTGGAATTGATAGATTTAATATTTTGTGCTTTCAATTTGACCTTGAATATAATTATAATATTTTTCCTTCACATGCCTTATAAAGACCCAGTTTGCTGACATATTGGTAACAAAATTTGTAAAGTAAATGTTATGTTATAGAGATATAAAGCATTGTTCAGCGGTCAAACAGAGTATCGTAGTAAGTGATACGTGTAATATTCCACGAAGCTCTCCTGCTGAAATCGTATTATATGAAATTGTCTCTTAAAACAGTGTTTAATACAGTTTTGCCACGCCCCTTATTAATGTAATTGATGATCTAGACGGGTGGGTTGCGTAGAGGTCGTTATTGCGACAGAGAGACTGTCAATAATGGCACTATTAGCGACATCAAACCGTCGACGAACTGCTAATTACGGAGAAATCATGCAAATAGCAAGACTTCTTCAAGTGTTTTACAACCGGTCGCCGACATGGAGAGCAGTTGATGTCTGGAAAGATTTCCCAATGCGACACGCTTCCCATGTACATTTTGAATTGTCTTGTTTGTAACAGTAATTATATAACAATAAATTATTGTGATAGATTATTTCAAGGGCGATTTTGTCACTGCCCTGTCATGGGAAAAAGAGTTGTTCTGTACTATCATGATATGCGTGAACTCTTGCTTATCCAGCCACTAAAATATCTGAATTAGCTAGTTGTAACTGTAATATCTAAATTCATCTCATTTTTCGAAGTATTTCTGTTGTGTTCTTGGATAAAGATGTTATTATTTAAATCGTTGAGAATGCTAGTATTCAAAATATGTTCGAATGTACTTCATTCTTAAGCGAGTTGGTTCGTTTCATCTTCCACTTAAACACGATGGATAATTAAGGCAGTCAATTGAGCTAATATCGTACACAATGATAAGTCGTGAATCATCTATCCCATTTCTCGACCAAATTACTACAATTAAGTGTTAAGAAACCCACCTTATACGGTTGTCAGTCGAAGAATTATCTCAGTTCTTCTTACAGCGTGCCCGCAAATAGGTTTCGCAGAGGAAGTGATATCTTGGACAAACTATTCAAGAAAACGTCGCGATTTATTATTGCTGAATAAGTACCAATTTGGACCAATTGGCTTATCTTGTGTTTTGTAATTGTACTGGAGCAATTAGTATTGGCTATCTAAAGTGATGAAAAAAATGTAGCTCAGTACTCGGACAGACCGTTGTTGTTGTCTGAGATTAGGTTGCGTTGCTCCAAGTGAAGTGAGTAGCTGTGGAGAGTTTTTTGTCAGATATATAGCTAATACGATATATTGTATGTCCAGGGATATGCTTTTATAGTTTCCAAATGTATTATGGTTGTCTAAGCAGTCTTACAATTATGACATGAATGTTGTCCATAGTTATACACTCTCACTATCTTTACACATCTATCACATTTATTGCATTACATTCACCTTCGATAATAATCAATAATCCCAGTTGATTTTAGTAAGACTGTCTTTATTTCCAGCCTGAAAGTAGGCAGTAATCTCTCCTTGTCCGCACGGCCGGAGACGCCAAAGAGTTTTCGCTACCATTTCCTAGATTTGTTAGTTAGCGTAATTGTAAAGGTTCTTTAAATGATTTATTCACGCCGTTTTCCCGAAACCGATTATCCATTTAGACGAGAAAAGTTGGAAACTGTTAGCGAGAGAAAAAAGACAATAGAAATGATACCGACCTGTTGGCGAAACATTTTCATATCGGAAAGTATTGCACGGTAGTGTCATTCGCACGCTGCCAGATATGGAGATGACGCAACGAGAAAAAAACTCAGATGTTTAGAATTGAGTTGATGAGTGTGGTTCGCGCTAATCGACGATTTGTTAGACAGATATTTTGTTTGTCGACAGAAACTTGTTGTCTGTCGTGCTACTGATTCCAGGAAAGAATTTTTTCATGTGTTCTTTCTGATGCTGAATACGGGTTAGTGCATTTTAAATTTTGTAACAGTGCGTTCAACAGAGTGTCGGAGGAACAGGAAATAAAAGAGTTTTGTATATGCTTGCTGCTGTTATAATAATGTTTTCTGTCAATTAGATTTGTGAAGTTACCCTTTCTGTCAAAATTGTATAGTACTAATATCGTAGTAACATGATATATAAGAAAAAATAAATATTTCATAAATTTTGAATGAAAAATTACGGGTACATTATAAAATACATTACATACGGATTGCATATTATTAGTATACTGTACTATAGTGCATTGTTATTGTAGATAGTGAGTATCTAATAGAAATCTATTCAAAGCAGGTAGAATACTAGTGAATCCGAATGTTGAATTGAGGTAAGATTAAGAAGCAGACAGTAGAAACGGCTGTAATGCAATAACTGCACACCATTGAAAAAGAATATGTGAACTCAAAGTTAATGCTGATTTTTTAATGTTTATTAGCAGAAATTTGCACTAGCCAATGCTCTCATCACCCCTTCATACTGATAAGTCTCTGTAATGCAAATCCTACTGATTTGTCAGGTCATGTATGTGCAGGCGTCAGGTCATCCAGCACAGCACAGTGTTATCATGGAGCTAAATAATAAGCAAATTTATGCGGTTGCTTTGGTTTAATGGATTGGGAAAAATGCTCTTCTAATTTCCAACTGATGATTTTTTTTTTTACTTTTAGCTTTTGGTAGAATCTAGTAATCCAGAAAGTAGCTTTGGGAAATATCACTTATCCCGCAAGATGCGACAATCCGACGAAATTCAAACAACTAACCGCGTTCCGAAAGTGTGGGATCGCGTAAACAGATCGTCACCAAATACCGATGAGTCGTCGTGCATCACTGGCAAAAAAATTAGACATCGACCTTATAACATCGAGAGTAATCCTAATGTCGACAACATAAGTCCTGGAGGACTTCATGACAACTACGGTGATTCGAGGATGTCTTTCGAACCATCCTATCAAGCTAGGCCTACAAATGGAGACGTTGTAGGTAACAGTTTTCCCTTTATGCATTTGAGAAGAACCACTTGCGACACGATTCCAAAGGACAATGCTACTACACTGTCCAGTTTTCCGCGTTTCAATAGCTCATCGGCAAACCAAACCCATCACGGAGGCGGCCCCACAATGCCGGTTATGCACGCGAGGCCCTCCACCCATATAACGACTTCAGGACCTCACAACAGCCAAGCGCCGGAGCTGCAACAACACTATAACGTGACCCGACCATTTCTGGTTTCTAGAACTATTTCTGAAAGTTCTCTCGACCACTCATCCATACCACATAACAGAAAGCGGACATATAGTGCCAGTGATGACGAAACAATTGACGTGGAATCTTCAAATGATCTCACGTATTCTCCTAAAACGTTCAAAGACAACTCACATGGAAACTTTGTAGGATCTCCAAATCGGGACAACTTCTCGACAAGCACACATAACAGTGACAACACTCGGGACGTCGCGAACGAATCCGTGGGTGACAGGGATCAATATTTCGGCAATAACTTCTCCAAATCTCCGATGCCAGCCAAACACACAGGTAAGATTTACTCTAATCTACTAATGAATGTTGTCCTAGCTCACATGAAAGAGAACGCGCTGACTATTATCGTATTACATGGCCTTTAAGACTAGTTGATTTGAAAAATATTTAATATCGCCACAACCGCGGATTAGTGGTTTTCGAAATTCGATAGGGATAGAATTGCTATGCAACTAACCTATTTCTTTGAGCGTAAATAATCTACTGTAGTTCTGTTTTGAAAATATAACGAGATGTAAGTACTGATACTTTGTAAGTCCGGTTTAAGTAAAAGAGTGAAAACGAACTAATGAAGAAACGTTACAGGAATTTTTTTTAGTTCCAAGAAAACAACTCGAGCTGCTGAGCTATCTTTTTCATATTTTATTATTTGCTCCGAAATAACATATTTACAATAATGCAACGAAACGGCCTACCGGTTGCGACGATTCCAGTGAACAAGTACTTTAAGTCATTTTTGGATTTTCCTATTACTATATTTACAACTATGGAATAATTATTTATACCGGTAATTATGGGTAATCTTTTCGAAAATATTTTCCATTCGATTCTAACAGGAATATGCAGTTTTGTTCTTCCTATTAATAAATAAATTATTCTATGTTGTGAATTTTCCAGACAAAGTCTGCGCGATTCATTTTTCCAATTTTATTTAAATGACGGTAATAGCCAGCTGACTCCTGCGCAGTGAAAGTTGTTGAATTATTAGCTCGTCCGCCATTTTCTTGTCTCAAAATCCCTTGCGCGCTGTGCGTAACGCTCCATACATTTGCGTAAGATTGTGTATAACGTCATTTAGCTTTATTAGATAATTTAGGTATTGTGCTTATCGTTTATATTTACTTGGTTTACAATTTAAAAAATTAGCGTAAGTTATTTTTTAATATTCGCTTTGTATAAACAGTAAAAATAGTTGAGTATGGAGAGCTATTTTTTATTCTGTTTAGTGTAGTATTTAGAGTACTGAGTAAAATTTTGAGTAAAATACTTTATTTCAGTCATATCGATATTTACTGAATTTGTTAAATCTCTGGTGAAGAAGTTACAGTTCGGTGTTTCCCAACTATTGTACATTGTACATAGCTTTGTATTTTCTAGAGTCTAGACATTAGTTTGTGGATTAATGTACGTAGTTGTATGTTGTTAGGGTTAGGGTTAGATTTTGAATTACACTATTCTACGATCAATTGAGATTGAGCTGTTCAAGTTCATGCTGTTATATTTTTGTGGTAAAGTACAACTTACTAACTAATTGTCAAGGATTATCAGGATCAGGATGTGATGGTAGTTTCTTACTGTGTCTCCTGTATCTATCTATTTAGCTGTGTAGATTCCTATATGTATTATATACAATACTGTTTCCACTATTGTGATTATCCGATGCTAATCATTGTGCTAAGAGTCAAAAACCTATCAAATTAGGCATTTGGATTTTCGTATTAAGGATCTGTGATGTAACCTTTTTGTTAATTCCAATATTAGCGACTTAACTCTAGAGATATTATTATATCATATTCCCCTAAATTCTACTCTAGTTTTAAGATTTTTCCCTAATTTTGTACAATACCATGGTTAAATATACATAACACTAGACTTGTAATGCAATGTTACTGTGAACAAATCTAGTAAACTAAAGATAGGCTCCCCTCTTCAAGGGGCTGTTTGGTCGCAGGGAGGGTCGTCAAAGTACCCCTAAAATTATCCCTGAAATCTATTGCAGCATTTTACCTCTAATCATATTTATATTTTTACGGTCATTGCTACCCATCGCCATATATTACTCGAGTTGTTTATGAGATGAGGTGCACATATAATATTCTTCTTATATCGGCAACATAACACTTTCATTATAGCCTGTTGAGCCATACAGTTTTGTTTAACATTCGATAAGTTTCCATGTATCCTGTGAAGTAAGCTGTTATTCAATTAGTTCTGAAAAACTAGCACCATTGTACTACGGCACACGGAACTTGTTTATTCCTTTCGAGTACCGGCAGGTTATTTTTACTTCTTTGCTCTTGTGTTAATGCAGTAGCCATTTTCTTACACACCATGTTTGGTATTGCCAGTACGTTTTCATCAGTTGTGGTGCCTGTCGTTCACTAACGCAAATTGGATCGAAACTGGATGAAATAATCGCCTTGATTCGTGCATCAGAAGCCTGTAATTGGCAGCCTGTTAAGTTCCTTTCTAGGTCGCCTAATGAAACGATAGCTAATTGCCTAAGATTTCGTCGAAATACGATATGTAATTGACCTTGGTCACAATTAATTGCGGCCGACCTCTAGCTTTCGTGACTTAAACTAGTGCGACTTAGTAGGTGACGTCTCTTGACGGTTCAATGCTGCGTTATTACAATAACTCTACATAAAGGAGAATTCTTTTCTCTGTGGGTAAATGGCGCTTAGATAATCGAAAGAACACAGAGACTCTAGGTGTAATTTGATAAATAATTTGCACTTGACACTCTAGAAAAAAACACTGTTGAAACTATCGAGTATTTTCCCACACACTTAACAAAGGCGATTGGTTCCATAATGACCAATTATACTGCATTCTGTTAATGCTTCATTGAATCTTTCCTTGGTAAGAAGGCCGAGTGGATCACTTGGACAGTTGCATTTAGTAGCGTCTTAATTTATTATTAATTTCTAACAGAGCAGACATTGGTGAATATATTAAATTACCAACGAGTGTTTTGATAATGGTGCCTTATAAGTCGATTAATGTCATCCCAATATATGCATCTACATAATAACATTACACTACATGTACGTAACTTAACTAAAGAGAATTCCAGTACCTTGAATAAAACTTGATTTAGACCAGTGTAGTCCAATTACAGGCCTACAGGCAGTATACTGCCCGCATCAAAAGTACGGAAGTTTTTCAAGGTGCTACCCAGCATTTGTAAATATCGAAATTAAGTGGAACTGACAGTCTCTACTCATTGTTTCAACGATGTGCCACTATTTCAAAATATTTCTCTACTTTATTTAAAATTTACTCAGGTGTGCTTTGTTTGTAATCAATTATCCTGGAGTTGCCCTAAATTTGGTCTGAATATCATGTCTACATATATGCGTCCCGTGAACTTTGGTAAAACATTTTGATTGGATTCCAAGGCTGGTAAAGTTCGTTGTAAAGGACTCCTTCGCAAAATTACATGAATTTATGTAAGTAGTATTAATAGGCAACCATAGTTTAAAGTTAAAACATGGCTAGGTATTGAGTCAAGTCCAATCGCTAAAATAGCGAGCTGACTCACCAACATTGTTGTTATGTTACACTAGTATGATAATAGCGATTAAAAAATTAAAAAAATAGTAGACTCAAAAAGATCGAAGAATTTCAATGTGATTGGTTTTAATTTGATATTTTGTCTCAGCGAAAAGAAGCTTATTAACCAAACGTTTGCTAAATAGTATGATTTAATGATAGCCGATATCCTGTAGTTATGGTCTTGTCCGCCACATAGACTAAGCACTTCAAAAAACGTGACTGGCTGCAAAAGGACTATAACAGTTGATCATCTTCATTCAAATATAATATGCTTTTTGTATACCTTCGAGGGCTTTCAAGGATTTTATATTTTGAGGCCTACGGACTCCTACAAATACACTTTCACAATTATGAATAAGCATTATGTCAATTTGAATTCTTGCATAAACAATTACAGTAGGTTTAATGAGCGTCACCACAGGTTTTCTAATTGCAAGGTCTAGAAGCGACATTATATTCTTATTTCTTGTAAATGATAATGATTTACACTGATTTATTACCGGACGTACCACACTATCCGCTCTTAATGTATTCGTCAGATACAGTGCAATTACAGAGATAATTTACTAAGCTGGCGCAAAGCGAAAACGAAATTTTAAAGAAATTTAATTTGAATGGATGATTCGTGTCACGAAAATTGTTAAAAAATATTTTAGTTAATAAATATACCGTTCTTTGGAATAGCCCTCTAAGATCTCTCCTGGACAGTGTCATGATTCAGGAGAGAGGGTAGTTGCCAATAATGCAAGGCAAGATGTTATGCTAAACTGCAAAGAAAATAATTAGGTGTAAAATGTTAAAACACACCTCCTGACATCTGACATCCAGCTTCTGAACAAATTCAACATCAGCTTAAAAATACAAATCAAGTTTTTTAATAACGCAAGCGTTACAAGCCCAATTAATGTCCTGCATCATTTATAACTTTGCCCCTTTCTGAATATATAATGAAGAAACGTATTTGATATAGGTTTTTATTTTTTGTGAGCCTCGTTAAGATTCGAATCCATGCGTCCTATTGAACCAATACTTAGTCGTATTCTATTTTTTCTATATATCTATTTGCCAAACATAGCAGCACTCGAAATGTTAGAGGTATCTTTAATAAGGACTGCCAGGGGGTTAGTTCTTCACTGTTATTGTATATATATCAATCCAGCACTGATTATTTTACCTGTCAAAAATAGTCAATATTCCATCACATAAAAATAATATAACATGCAATAAAGTAAAATTAATTATTTTCATTCTATACCTATTTCCTCAGTCAACTAAATTGAGAAGACCTGTAGTTCACGGTAAAAAAACAAACTATTCATTGCATTTACAATATATACTGTAAATATGCAATGATAATATCACTAATCGCGAAAAGGTAAACTCACGTGCAATGGATTAGGATTATTCAGGCCCTAGATGAATTTCTGTAATTAGTATCGTAGTATATCCAATTAGCTTGTTAACCATTTCAAGAGACGCAGTAACCCTGGTAGCATAGAAATTATTGTAACCATTACTTGTGGCCAAAGGTTAAATAAATATAAAAATCATTACTTCAATCATTAATTATTATAACAACTTGTCATATACATATATCAGCACAACCGTTTGTGACTAACGTTTCCAAACATTACAATCCTAATTAAGTTTAAATATACACGATGGCGACCATTTTATCAGCATTGGTGTATAATTATCACTAACTTCCTTCCTAAGGAACTCCAACTAATACGAGCAAATAACTGTATATCGAAAACAGGGACAAAATACCAGCATGACGATGGCACTGGTTACATTTGTCGCCTCGGCTTACCAAGATAATAGCTATCACTTTCGCTTTAATAATAGTTATTAGGCAGTTGACCGGCGACCTCCGTGCGGTTGAATGCAATTAAACGATATTAATTGCCATTCAGCTCCGTTAATAGTTTCTTAAATCGTAAATGATGGCTGCGTAACTTGTCAAATTGAAATTCCGTTGTCTGGCCATCGGAATTCCAAATATAACTTACAATTTCTTATTTTTCTAATATTTGCTTGTTTGAGTGGAAATACTGTACGTTTAAATATAGGTTATCGACCTTGGTACAATTTGTGTAGTTCTTCAGCCCTAAATGTTTCCACATCTTGGAATAATGTAGCCATGATTCCCCGACTGTTAAGTCTGCACACACAAATGAATGATATACCGTCATTAGTCGACTGGGCAAGTGCCAGACTATTTTGGGCCCCGGAGAAGGCCTCGATTTTGACATGCAATCTTTTACGGAAAAAATAGTTATGCTGTCAGCAAAATCACAAAATTACATCTACACGAATAATACAACTTAATATGTTTTTCCCAAAACAGTAATTTGTATAAATCGGTTGTTATTAAAGGTCATTACTGCGCCCAACGCTCTTCGTGAGGTCTGCGCTATTCGAATTTCTGAATTTTTCATTTGAATTTCCCTCGTCGCATAATTACTTGATAATATTTGTACATGTGGTAATATTATTATTCTAACTTTCATAGTAATGTAAATGAGCAAGCTTTCAGTGTTTTCCGTAAATATTAATGAGCTTGTTGAATTAGTCTGTCAGTCTTTATCGTCCAGCATTACTTCGTCTTCATACAAATGAGTAGTTTTATTTTCTCAACGCATAAATATTTCAGTTGACACCCAATTTTGTACAGGTGAAAAATCATAGACAGGTATGAAATATCATACATTGAAAATTGATGATAATATCAATCACTGTGTAGCCTCGTACAAAGCGGATAATTGTCTTCTTCCTAGAATTTCAATTCGATCAGCTTTTTCCTGTGCAACATGCTTGGTGGTCAATATCACTTGAGTGCAGCATGATAAACAATTTTTTTCTTTGTCGAACTTTAGATTTTTGTCGATGTTGTGCTGCCTTATGAGGTAGATGATGCTAAATTTGTGTAACCTTTCATATATTTTTGCGTTTTTGCTGTGATCTATGGTAATATGGTATGGTTAGCTATAAAATACTAAGAAGAAACTGTAGGAAATTCTCCACGAGACGTGAAATAATGTGTGAAATTGTGGATAGATAGAATTGTTGATCTATGGGTAACACCAAGGCCTAGATCGTGGCGTACGTCGAATTTTCTTACAATGTCACAAATAAAATCCTCGCCGAAATCAGATATGAAAATTTAAAATAGAACTGCAATATTGCAGAGAAAGAACTCATAACCCGCAAGAAAACACCTGGGAAGTGTTAGAAGGCATCTATTTAAGCAATTATACATGTGTAAAATTGGATTTGCCATAGATAATCCAATCAAACAATGAAAGTAAATATTGAAATTATTGATTGAAATAATAACAAAAAATTGTAAATAAATTTAGGTACTTGAGCAATTTAAGTTAAGTTGATTGGACGATCTTTTCACAAAAAAATACTAAAATTAAATTCGTCTATAGTATGATTTATTGTCAAAAGCAACAATATCTAAAGGCATTTCCTACATTTAAAATTCAGCTGATAATAAATCAGCTCGAACCAACTCAATTCTAGCTGTTTCACGAAAATGGTATGTAGCAGCAAATTGTAAATGCATTAGTATCTAAATAAGCTAACAATCTGGTTATATGTTTATCCTGCACATTTTCAAAGCAGTCACATTTCTTGGACTTATAGACCACCGCAGACAAGCGTAACAGTAGCATTTTAAATATTAGCATCGACACCTGTCCTAGCATGGTTGCCAGGTGGCTGCCTTTTTGATAAGCGCGCTATCTTAGTCACACCGGCGAACGCAAAACATCAATTTTTGACGACATACATCGTCCTCCGCCTCAGTTTTTGAGATGGTGAACCGTGATAAGTAACGTACAATAAACGACCGTAACTGGCCGAAGACACGGAGTGTGTGATGCGCTAGCAGATCGTGAAATTCAGATTATGTCTGCTTTATTTTGTTTATCGTTCGAGCATTAATCACAATCAAGGTGATTAGTCGACGAGCAACAGATAACCGTAATACAAACAACTCCAGGTGTTACAATTTTCGCGGAAACGCTTACAAACTGCCGAAGCAAGCGACGGTATTGCTTGGATTTGTAGATATCGTTTATAGAGAAATCGCACGTCGCTTACTTAAATACTTTTGAAATCCTCACCGAAATAACACGAAAAACTGCAATAAATTAATATGCATACTTGGGCAAGGAAAGATAGGGTTACTCGTACATATCCGACCCCCAGAATGTAAAACTATTTATCCCCTAGACGTCACTTACCCAAACATTAATGAACATTTGCGAGAATTCGAAAAAATATAAATACCTCTGAAAGCTTTCGGGAAAAGACTAAAATCAGTTGATATTACGGGCAAATATAATTTTTTACAACTGATTTTTGAAATTTATCGGTATTTTATTTCCAAGCCTCTGGGTGAAGGAAGACATGTCGCAACCCACCTGTATTAAGATATCACGGAATTATCGTTAAGAAGAGAGTTTATAATACCTTATGCGTACTTATGTTAACTAATTATTCTCCCTTATTCTCTTGCATCTCTAATAAGCAACCTAACCTCAACCTCATTGATATACAGTCGTCCCTTGCTATGTCGCGGATCACTTTTCGCGGATTCACTACATTTCGGATTTTATATAATATTGTTTTGTATGTATTTTAATGTAATATTGTATGTATTTTATTTCATGATAATTGCCGTTCTGTACAGTACTAATATGTTTGAGCGATAGAATTTTGAAAAAAAATGAACAACAGGTCAAATGATTGTAGGAAAGGATAATTAGGTAAATAAGAGTGTGTGAATGATTTATAATGTTTTAAAATACGTTTAAATAAATTCAAATTGTTAAATAAATATGTGGTTTGTACTTTGCGGATTTTCACCTATCGCTGGAGGCTCTGGAACGCAATACCCGCGATAGGTGAAGGATTACTGTATATATAGGATAGATGATTTTGGAATTGTAATACTTTAGCTTACGTGGAAAAGTTTCAGTGGATGCCCATGGAGAAGTGCTGTATTTAGCAAACTGTCGTGAAGAACAGCACGGGTTTATTATAGCTTTTTTCAAATTGTAATACATATTGTAATATATTCCCCTGTAAGCGTTTACCAAACCCGAGTAAATCTACAGTTTTGCTCAGCAAATATTCGAAGCGTGTTGTATTTAAAATTCCTTGTACCCTATTTAAACGATTAATAAAGACTTCCGGTACGATATGCACTTAAATGTTAGTATAAATACTTCACACCTTATGGTGTACATAAAGAATGTAGCCTGGAGCTCATAATACAAAATCTTAATAGCTGTTAGTGATTTGTTAGGATTAAGTACAAATAGGCTGCATTCAAAAACATGGGATTAACTTGTGTGAAATCTTCACGAAAACCGAGAAAGCTTTAACACCTGTGAATATGAATTGGGCTGACCATTGATAGTTGACAAAGAAAACGCGCTGTTTTAGCTTGCTCAAAGAATAACCAGTGGTAATAACAGTCCCCATTGTCAAGATTTTATTCATATACCTTTGTGAACCAAGTGACACCCGTGCTAGTAATTATTGATTGGGCGAATAGGGGTTAATCTTGTCCAGTAATTGCGAAAATCCGTTCGTTTAATGAGGCGGCTATATGGATTACCTGATACAGTTTAAACTGTTGTGTTTCATGATCCTAAGTGTTATCAAATTTATTAAATGCTACATAAATACATAAATAACGGTGTTAGCGGTATAATATATAAACTCACAGCTCAACCAACGTGTATTCACATTCCTGTCACTTATCATATAACCTAACCGAAACACAGCTTATCCACGCTACCCAAAGCTAGTACAAGATTTCTGAATTCCCTTGGTTCATTTTAAAATAAATTGATATTTATTGTAAAATCCTATATTATTATTTGTATTGTCGGTTACACTGAGTGTTTGCTGTAGTTGCTTATTAGTGTCTTGTACCAGGGCGAAAGTAAAGCTGTTACCGTTGTTATTTCATTCATTTCGTTGAGTCTATTGCTGAAAAAACCTAAGTGGTGATGATGGTTCCTTTTTGCAAATTGCAGGGGATGAACTTTTCCTAATTGATTTGCACGGTCTTTACCGAGTTACTCCTTTTAGCATTGTTTAGAATTGAATAAAATAGAACGGACTATTTTCCCACGGCTCAGGATCGTTTTCTACGATTTCTATTTCGAAAAGCAAATATTCGCTTTGCATTACTGTATACAAATCGAGCAATATTGTCGCACACCTATCCATCAAGGTATGTGTGTGGCAACTGTGATAACAATAAATCAATTAAACGGTAGCAACTTCGTTTGCATTTAGACTATTTTGTTTGTTTTAAATTATGGAACTTTACGTTTCCCCTATTAACTTTTCCACACTCAATTTATCTGCAAAGAGCACTGTCTGCATCTCTGTCGTGTCGTGTCCTGATAGGATTGTTTACTCTTCTTTCAAAGCACAGACAATCACGGTAATATTTGCACCTGTTATACCACATCAGCTATTTTGAAAATAATCATTTCCGATGAGCTGTCATGATAAAAAATAAAGCAGGGTGGAACCTAGCATGTGTCCCGTAGCTCACCTTAATACACGATAAAGCAGAAGAGAGCAGTTTGATGTCATGTTTACATCATTTTTGTTCACCACAAATTTGGGCGATAATAAATAGGATCACATACTACGACATAACGCCGGTTTGATGTAACAGTAAACTCCGTATCCAGTGCAGGATATACATATTGTGCAAAACTGAACGCAAGTTCATATTACTGGCCTCCGTAGAACTGACAATAAATTCATGCTGGGAAAGTCTCACTGAATAACATGTTGATCTGAAGATCTGAACAGTGAATGTAGTTCCAGTGCTCGAATGATAGACTTCAATTATTTGTAACAGAGATTGTTCACAAAATAATTCGTTTATAGCTTTGTTTGTAAATTCGAAAATTCATAAAGCTAGTACTTTTATATAGATATGAACGCTGATGTTATGCAAAAGTCTTTCTCAATCTGCGTCCATTTTGTTCCTAACAGACCGCATAAGTGCTCATCATGTATGCCTGCATAGATTGTATTATTAGGGGTTCACATACATTTCTATACAAATTATTATCAATCGCTATTTAGAGCAATGGGGAAAAATTGTTTATTCATTTATTCAGTCAGTAGGACAATGTGACCCAGTAAGGGGGTAAATTTTGAATAAGCTTGCTGTATAAATCTTGTCCGGATACACTCTTTTATTTAGGTTAAATGAATCTTAATAGTGAAGAATATGTACCACAAAAAATATAAATCATAACCAGAATGTTCTTTATAAGCCAGGACTCTACTCCATCTCTTATTTTATACATTTTATACGGTTTACGCGAATTATGCTGGGCTCATTTACACCGACTACCTGTAATGCAGAAACAAAATGTTGTAATATTTGCTTTTGCCTCCGAGTCTAAAACTATCCAAGACAAAAGATCTTAAGAGGCCTGGACGCCGCTTTGTCGTTGGATACGGAAGTTTGTTTTATTCATAAATATAATTAATTCTGGCATCGAGTTAACAGAGCCTGCTATACAAACAGCGCTAAAAGAAACTTGGTTGTTGTGATTTTTCCTAACCTTTACAGTGGATCACCATGCGTCCACATGGCTAACCCTTATAGATAAAGTTCCGTTCGTGCAAGGACAGCTCATTCTGGTTTTTGTATTTCTATATGCCGTACTCTTGTTAACCAAAAAGCCGCTTGAACTATCCCATTTTCTTGGTTAACAGAAGCTTACATGACTTCATCAATGGTAAACCATTAACAAACTAGAGTAGTGTTTTCTCATGATCACTTTGTAGTAATTGGTTGCTAATTAATTACGGTACGTGAATGTGTTTTCGGCCTTGTTATTGAAAGCGCAAACCGTCTGACTTGCAGCAGTCAGACCACCCCTTTTTTCGAGCGGAGACGAGTTAAAAGCTCCTCAGAAAACCGTTGCCTAATGACCCAGAAAAATATTCGAAACTCAAACAGATACGTTAAGCATGTTTACGGTTAAATAAACCCTCTTATATTTAATTCACCCCCAAGAGAATTGAAACAATCAAATGTGCGCTTTTTAGAGGGTGATTCGTCGATTTCTACTGGACGAAAGAAACTTCTGCTCCGCGAAACATTATCACGCAGATTACAACGATCATTATCACGTTAGATCGAAAAGCTCTGGCTCATTATTAGGTTAATCCTATAACTCCATCCATAATTATCTGTGCGAGCAGGGTAGATATTCCGCACGGAAACTTGAGATTAGGCGCCATTTTGTAATTAACATGACAGTTAGGATTATAGACGACGGTCAGTTTACAGTTTTTCTACTAATTATTTTTAGAAAATTCTTCTTCCTTCCCGTCTCATTCCATTTCCCGAATTATCGGATGTACTTCGCCAAATGGCATTCGTCAAACACAGCATTCGCAAAATCGCATGAATTCTAGCGAAATCGAATCCAACGACACGGAAATTATTTCTTCTTCGTCTGAAAAATCGCCTACGGTGACGTCACCATCCATGAATTCATTCGATATGACGTTGGGTAACGAAAGTCGCAACGAGAAGTATAAAGGTATAAATTCACTTTTAATGTACAATATAGAATACAGTACTATAGTGGTGGAAACGCAACAATTAAGATTGTAATGGTCTATTTAAGGTTTGTCAAATTCTCCAACATCCATGGAGATCAAAAAGCGCCCTCGCACGGCGTTTACCCCAGAACAGATCAAAAGATTGGAATCTGAATTTCAACGCAACAAGTATCTGTCCGTTGGCAAGCGAATGGAATTGTCCAAGGCTCTGAAACTTACGGAAACTCAGGTACAGTGAATCTAGTGAATTAAGTAACATTAATAGACAATCTGCCCTGTTAGTTCATCCGTGTGTTGTCAAATCACCATGAATGATTTCCAACCAACCAACTCAACTGCAGAATCAAATCTGTTAGAATTCTCCGAAAAAATGACTATCATTTTTGACTTCTTTCAGATCAAAATATGGTTTCAAAATCGACGAACAAAATGGAAACGGGAATACTTGAGTGAGTGGGAGGTTTGGGCACACCAGAACTACTATGCAATGCATGGCCTATACGGGGCAGCTGCGGCGGCGTCTGCGTTAGCCGCGGTGTCGAACGTCGCCGTTGCCGCTGCTGGCACTCCAGGAATACAAAGATCTCCACCGATGCACCCTGCTATGATGAGTGCACACGGGGTAAACGGGTTTACAGGATCCCCTTTTCCTGATCCCCTAAACAGCTCACTTAAAGGGGTTCCAGGAGCGTTCAACCATTCGCCACTTATATTTCCTAACCCAATGATGTCCCATTCACCCCATTCGCGTCTCCCACCGCAAATGCAACTGTCTTCACCACCACCGCCTGCCAAACCAAGTCCAATAATGGCATCTAGGCTAGCGGCTGGTGGTCAACCCATGCCACCACTACATCCGAGTTCACAACCCATGCTGCCACAACTTCCTTACTATTTCTTTCCTGGACAAATGTATGCGGCAGCAGTGGCAGCTAATCAGCAGCCACCAGTGATGCCAGGTGATCCGAGCGGTGCTTTTGTCGATCGCTGGACCTCAACTTCGTCCACTTCATCAAGTCCTACGTCACACGAAACAAACTTCGGGACACCTATTTTAAATTCACCAGTAACGTTCAATAGCACCAAACTTTCTCCTCAGGTTCTTCATAATAGAAGTTCGTCAGATGCATCCTCAAACTTCAAAACCAGCGTTAACGCAGTACTGTGTGGTGCCAAACCGTCTCGCTTAATGCTACCTAATCTTTCTAACGGTCACTCATCGATGTATTTAGGACGTTGGGCCGGAGTAAGGGGTATAAAAAGTCCGACAGTTCCAACTGACCAAAACAATAATCATTCTACGCCATATGCACACGACAATGATATTATTTCAACTCCAACGTAAACATCACATAAAAATAATGGCTAATATTTAGTTGCAATATCATAGCAAAAAGATAAGTTTCCATTTTCGAATTTTTTTTGTACGGTTTCATTTCTTTATCTGAATATTGTTATAGGATGAGAGTATCTCTTATCCGAAAAGCCTGCTAGAGGTATTTTGAAGTTTTGATACTTAGAATATTTACATATATATTTTGATATGGGCATGAGACCATAGTCTACACATTAAATCCGTTTACGTTTCTCCTATTCATTATACACATGTTCTGAAGGTAGTTTATACAATATTTTTAATAATTGCGTACATGAAACAAACATTGGGTAACACTGAATCATCAAGAAGCTAGAAGGTTGAAGTTTCGAATTGCGGAACATTTCGGATGCTGTATTACCCCGTTTCACAAAATCTGCCGCAGCAAAAATCTGCCGCACTGACTTATCACTTGAGCTGTCACGTATATTTTGTTGAAGGGAACAATAATGCACGTTGATTTCATAAACTTACGCTCCGTGAAATTGTGTTTTGTACGTTGTTGTATCGGTCTAATGTTTTTCTGTTAGTTAAACTGCGTTAGAAGCTTGTCTCCCTATTCCGAATATATTGAAGGCATGAATATATTTATTCTTCAAAATCCTAGTCTTTTCTGAGTGTTTCTCTCCCGTTTGTTAAATCAGATATAGAATACGCGAAACACCATTAATTCAAATCAGGAAGCAATCTTAAAAGCGTCGGCAGTCATGTTCAGAAAGGAGATATTGCTTATATATTAGATCCTAAAAGCAGCAAAATAAAACAATTTTCATGATAAATGTTAAACAATACAAATCGACTGTCCTATACCCGTAAGCCATCAGGAACGCGATACCGCAAATACAGCGATATCCTCTTTATCACCATTTCCAGGATCAGTCATTGGATCTGGAAGGAATATCGTATGGCCCGCTTTCTGAAGATGAGAACTGTGATAATTAAATAGTCCAATCAACATCAAATGCCCGAAAGGGATGAAACGCATTTTACGAATTAATTTTTGATAGATCGTGAAGCAGATTGAATGCAACGTTTCTCATCATTGACATTTAATTTTCCAGATCAAGTTTCTGCTGAAAAAGTGTTTAACTTAACCCTGTCGAACCGCTTTGGCATCCAAGAACGCGTCAGAGACAGGCTCTGCACTATTCGTAAATGAAATTGTCGATATATCCTTTCTTCAATAATGCATTTGCATGAAAAACGAGAAGAAAATCATAGGTGCGACGTTTATCTTGTCCCCTCTTATCAAGACAAAAAGTCTCTCCCGTAAACAGGCCGTCACGCCAGGAAGCTATCGG
Source organism: Halocynthia roretzi (assembly GCA_013436055.1). Classification (NCBI taxonomy): domain Eukaryota; kingdom Metazoa; phylum Chordata; class Ascidiacea; order Stolidobranchia; family Pyuridae; genus Halocynthia; species Halocynthia roretzi. The sequence continues at coordinate 51,663 of QRAM01000299.1, read as the reverse complement.
ATTCCAAAGTCGTTCAAGAGCAAGAAAGCATTAACGATCGCAATCTAAAGCGCGTAAAGCGATCCTACGGCTCGTTTACTTGTAACACGAGTTGATGATTGCGTATGAAAATTGCCGAATGGAATCTTGCTTGGCTGACTAACTCATAATTGAACTTGAGTGCTTGATGCCATTTGTAAGATGCGTATTTTACTGATAACGGTTTTAGATTTCAAAGATCATACACGAGAACTCGTTCAATAATCGCGTTTCAAACTGATACCGGCCAAAATATTTGTCAAGGCGGCAGATCGATTTCCTCACTTTTGCAGCTAAATGACTTTGAGCTCGGTATCCACCTGATGGATGGCAACGCATCACTCATAGTATCAATCACATCTGATTATTATTACCTTTAATCTCAATCCTGAGGAATTCGGTTTTACGCACTAGGGTCCGCGAGGGTGAAGTTGGGAGGGAATGGAGGGTAGACGCTATTGCACACACACTGGAAAATTTGAAGTAGTCAATGTGACCACGCTCCCATTGTATGGAGAAAATGCCTCCGATTGAATATGTCCCGGATATATTTATGTTTTGTATATATGTTGTTGATTATATGTATTTGTGTGCGGTCCCTATGACACCATCACGATAAACTTACACATTAATGCTTAGAGCTTAGTTTGAGACTATAGAAGAAAAAAAACATTAACAGAATGTTCATAAACTTACTGCAAAACATAACAAAAGCTGTGTTATTTCCATATACTGATATCTTCAAACGTTTTCATTTAACGCTATATCGTTGTACTGATTATAAATTCAGTCTGAAAACATACTTACATTACATTGAACTCTTAGTACCACATTCCAGTATCATTATGTAAACCTACATGGATGGTATTGTAAGACGAAATACTAGTTCTGTTATTAAATTTAAATTCTGAATTAAATTATTCAAATTTAAATTGTCTGCTCCCTCTTTTGTCCCACCCCCTCTGTAAAACGTTTCAATAATTCAATAGCTACATGAACCAGGTTCCAATATTTCAACAGATATATATATATATAATACAACCTGCCCACGTGAATCTTTGAAAACTTCCCGTTATCAGGTACAAGTAGTAATAGCGATATCAGATGTATTAGTTTCGTTTGAAGAGTGTCTGACGAGATCGCTCGTTTAGCGACTTGTTATCTTTCAATAACGGCGATGTAATACGATGATGCACGTTCAAGCATAGTTACAAAATGAAAACTCCTATTCTCGCGAACGAAGATCAAAGCTGGGAAACAATTACGTGTTATTACATCGAACGTGTCTGCTTCGGGATGGCTAAATTGGGGTTCAACGTCAAAAACTGCAAAATTACTCATTATCTATACAGCTCTATTAGGATAGAATTACATAAACGGCCAAACTATTATGTTCTTATCGAAATTCATCCGTTCTGTGGGCCTAGATAGTTTTAAATTGCAACAACAATCATATTTTTTACAGTACCGTAGACAAAATTGCCTGGTTGTATTAAGGGAAGGGAGAAATGTTGGTTAATAAAAGAGTCGAATGTTGAAATCCTTCTTCACACTGTACCATTACCTTTTTAATGGGTCCGGAAACCCTAAAGAGAAATATATTATAAAGCTCAACCCGTAAGGCAAAAACTATCCAAACCCAACCTAATCTCTGAACTCCTCAAAATTACTAAGAATAAATAAGTCATCGTAACTGAGAAATTGCTTTCAAATAGTGGGAGAATACTAATAGGCCAGAAATATATTTTGTTTCTTCCTACTCTGAAGCTTTGGAGAGGGCGTTTTGTTTTCAATGTATACTGCAGATTTAACGTGCTGGTGGTAAGCAATCAAGTGCCCTTGGTTTAAAAGGTAAATAGTTGACGAGGTGAAAAGTAAACCGAATGTAAGCACGAATATATCTCCATGACAGCGAAAGCGAATAAACTTTTTGCCCTTTACCCTGTATATTTATGTTGTATCTCGGTATATCTGAGATAGTACACGCTCTTCGAAAGAATCGCATGTAATTTACGGGTCGGTCAGATAGCAATCTCCCTAGAGTCTAGGGCCTAGACGCAACGCATAATGGGTTCTAGTAAATAGCCACAAACACCATTCGATCTGATTAAACCAAATGCTGTTATGCACTCTTTTTGACCTTCACAAGCAGATATGGTTAGAAATTATATTCGTCAATATTGTAAAAGCGTCAATTTTAAATGTACACCCGTGAATGACTGTTCTTATTAGCACGAATGCTGCGTTGTTGATGTGTTTGAAATTGTGTTTGATGAATCGTATTACTGTAATAATTAGTAAATTTAACGACCACCCACAATCTCGCCGCTGTCTGAAAACAGTGCATCAAGCGTAAAAGAAGCAATTTGAATTGCATACACCGCTTTTCTGAATCTCGAACTTATAGTCGAGTACATCTCTACTTATTTTTCAACGTTACACTTTTGTTGATAAACATTACATGATCACTGAAAAATAACACACAGAGATAAAAGCATTATCTTTTGAATCATTCTGTTTGTTTCATGTCTTCAGCTGTTGTATTCGCCACCTGTTCCCTGATTGACAAACTTTTATCGGAGGTGCGTGTTTGCGTGACAGATTTTAGCAACGTAAAACAGACGTTGGTAAACGAAGAAGTTAGAGCGGGACAAATCGAAGTTTTGTTCCTCACTTTCGGCCGTGATAGTGATGATAAACAAATTTGTGTTTATGACATTGAAACGCTAATTTTAATTTCTATGCGGTGTAACGTATAAAGTAACGAATATATACTAGAGTAAACAAAGCACTTTCATTGTAGGAAAAGATCCAGGCAGATGTGGTCACCATTGTATTAAAATAAATAATAAAAAGAAAAGTAAATAATAAATCTTGGTGGTCTAATTCGGAGAATCTGTTACCTATTTATTATCCTCACATATACAGTATTGTACGAATGCAAAAAATATAAAAAAATATATATAATTTCACGCTATTAAATAATTCTAATAATATGAAATATTGGGAAACCGGAAATAAATACATAGGTTCGTGTGAGAGTAGAATTCGCTTGTAGTAAGCCTATATATTTTATAAACAATAACTGAAAGGGTTCCGATCCTGCTGCGATTCTCTTCTCATTTATTGTACGTGGCTTAAATTCATGTAAAGCTTATGGATAAAACTCGCATACAATAAACAATTTCCTATCTTACTAAGATGGTATTATATCCTTCGGCTAGATGTTTCGCTATCTTACACCGTAAAACAATATATCAATATTTGGCCACTGAAAATCTTGTGAATATTCAAGTTATATAACTTATGAGTAATAGATCATTTCCGTAAAAGCAGATTTCATGGTAATGAAAATTGACCGATTAGTGACACTGAGACGTTCTGCAGGTGTCAGTTTCAATGTATCATAATTAGAGCAATACCAAATCGTGTCTTCTTAATCCGACATAATACGGATTTGAAGAATGTAACGCTATTAACAGGAAATGGTATTTATAACAATATCCTATCTGAGGTTGGCCAGCACGAAGAGCAAATATTAGTTCAAGAAAATACCTTTTCATGTAGAGTAAACTTTCCAAAACTATTTGGCAATCGTATATAGGCTATAATTTATAGTTTTTTTTTTACTTCGAGTAATAACCTATATCCATCACTGCCTGTTTCCCAGTTGTTGTGCATCAAACAGTTTATAGTTGATGGATCTTGTTTTTTCTCGGCCGACTTTGACAACGAAGGGAATTTATTTTCCAGGAAACCTCAAATGACTAAAATGTGCAATGGGTAATTCAATCACGAATGGGGTCAAATGTAATACCCTTTCGTGTTGTTTACATTTTTAACCTCAGTAATGAGACAATTAGAGTGCAAAGTGATCTATTATAGTGCCACACGCAAAGCAGCACAGCGTAATCCTCTTAGAAGGTGTTTTAATCCATTCACAAGTAAACAATGCTTCTCGAGAAGACGTGTGCATTACAATGTTGAACTGTTGAAACTAGTGCTTGAAAGGTTTTTAACTTGTCCATCACAGGAATGGATAAATTTTACAAATAGGCATTTGAAAATTTCATAAACAAACAAAATTACTAGGTATGTAAATGGTGGCGATAAGTTATACTTTCGGAGCTACATCTGACAAAAGAACAATACTGCTTCTGGGTGATCATAACCTGTCCTAGACTAAAATAGTACGTAAAGTGAAATATAGCAACAAATTCTACATAGATTATCTGTACTGTTAGATAAGTAGACATAGTTGGATTAGTTAATATCCATTACGATGGTGTCAAAAGTTCAATTCCTCGCCGATCCGTTCCCACTTTGTACGGATTGAAAATTGCTTGTTGGTTTGCAATTTGTAAGCTGAAACCTCTGAATTAAGTTGAAACACAATACTTGTATAATTTGACATAAAATAGCTGCATTTCGATCAGGCTTCAATAGTATTATGACATACCTAGATTAAAATCAGCTCGAATTATCAAATTTCCTTGAAAATTTTGCACTATTCTCATGCTGCATCACCGTATGCTTACCAGGGCATTGACAAGTGATAACTTAAATTAAAACCATCTCTTTTTCTTATTCCAGTAAATTTAAGGGCGTATCGTATAATTTTTTTCATTTGCATTCGAAAATTCCATTTTTTGTGATACACATTAAAAACTTGGGGGGAATTTTCATCATTCTTTCTGGTACGCGGTAGTCATCTGGCGGATAAAATATCACGTCTGTATTTAAAATTTATTCAATATCGCACTCTACTGGATACTTTCTATAACTCAAGGTTACCTTTTCAACTCTTCACAAAACATGTTAAAATGAAACACAAAAAGATAAATATCATTATAGAATCCGTGAATTGTATTCAAGAAGTTGATGCAATGCTATATATATATATAGGGCTTTATATACCGGTAAGTCGAAATACCGAGTCCATAGAAAAGTTCTTATTGGCTTATTTATACCTTGATGAATGAATATGATACATTGTGCTAAAATTTACCTGTAATTGTAAATATTGATAAAATAGTCGTTACGGTTACGTATAATCACATGAAATCTTTCGATGACGTCCTAGTCACTTGACCAAAATTAAGCTATTTCAATTCACGTGACTAATCGTATTTCAAGCTTGATTGATTTCCTTATTCTACTTGTAAGAAAAATTGAAAAACAGTTGGAACTTGTTGAACAGCTCATTGTTTTTGTTTTCTGCTGTGGTGTATTCTATGAAAAATGTCATATACATTAGAAATAGGAAAATTTGTTACGGTACCTTTGAAGAAGAGCAGCGATATTGACTTAGTCAAACCTATTGAGACTTTTGCAAGAAACACCTTCGATAAGGTAAGTCAAAATAAGGATAATGTTCAGGGAACTAGTGTACCCAGTAATGGCTCTTGCTTATGCATGGTTAACCATACATTACAATCAAATATTGTTTGTGTATATTTTATTTATTTTGGTTTATTTTTTTGTTTATGTTATCGAGCCTAGTCGCACACGTAGGTTACTTTTTTGATTGTCGATATAAAGACGGTTGTGTAAAATAAAACATGAACTTGAAATTTGCTATACTTTATATTGAGGTAAAATAATTAAAACACACCCCTTCCCCCTTGATTCGAACGGTAGTACATATGGGTGGGGTACACATCCCGATATACAAGGTTTAGGGGTTAATGATAGTATATACATAAGTTGAATCATAATTTTTGACGTCATAACGAATAACCGTTGTTGTTGTCGTTGAAATAAAAGATGTGCTAACCTATGTGTACAAGGGGACAATATAAGCTCATTTAAACAAGTGTATATCTGATATCTATGGCCCATGTTCTGGTAATATAGTTTGGTTTTTTTCTTACCTTCAGTTGTATTTTTGCCATCCAGGATGTCATCCAAGAGTTGCAGGTACTAGTCTTGTCTGGTCCCGTGTAAATCTTTGTTTTACCTGTAATAATACAGAAACATGTATATGAAATGAGTAGTGAAGATTAAGAGTCGGGCACATGTTATAGGGGGTTGCCTTAGAGGTCAATTTCGGTTTTATGTTTTTTCCATAGTTCAGCATTTCCAGGTCCAAAGGTTGCTGAACTACAGACGATGCGCTTTTTTTGTCTTGTTTGTAATTTTTATTTGTCTGTTATTTATTATATTTAACCATGAATACTTTGCAGTCAGATTAAATGTTAGCAACCCAATATAATCTATACGAAGAAATAAATAATTCAAAACTAATTCGGTACCAATTCTCTTTAGGTTGATGATGACTTAAAAAAGCATGTCAAGGAATTTAATGCTTTGAGAAAAAATGCTGTATGTAAAACACAGGACAAAACTCAGAGTTCTTTGAATATTCTACTACAGTAAGTATTCATCTATTTCCTTCCCTTCATGGTAGTATAGATATTTAGATAGTATAAACACAATTCTAGTTCCTTGAATACAAGCTGTGTGTTTCTAAACATCTCAAGTATATCTTTACCTCTGTATGTTGTATACTGAAAACAGTTTGTCAATACCTACAACAATCAATATTAAACGAAGCAAACATCTTCCTTTATTGCCAGATATTATGATCAGTTCTCTTCCCTCAATCGCAAAGTGCCCTTTCGAGAAAATGGTGGTGTGAATATTTGCTTTTCCTGGAAAAATGCTCTCGATAAAGGAAGTCTTTTCAGTGGAAGTTCAAAACTATGTGAGTTTTCAATTCTGTGAAAGTATTATGGTGTCTAGTTATCTTTGCAACGATTGAATATGCGGATATGCAAGTACGCAAGGACTTTGGTATTGAATGTACATTGTTGTCTGCAGCTCTTCCGTCTGGTGAATTTGAAAGACTCTGCTTGCTTTACAATATCGCTGCTCTTAAAGGACAAATGGCTGGCGATTTGAATTTCAACACTGACGATGGGCTGAAATCGGCAGCCATGCTTTTCGTGGTAAACTGTCTTATTAACCCATTGTTCCTTGACTGTTTGCCTATTAAATTGATACTTGTGTGATATACATTAAATTCAAATACCTACTCTTTTGCTATTTTGCAAATAGAACTTTGTCAATATATATATACAGTATATAGTAATTGCTCTATTATTTAATTTTCCTCTCACAAAAGGAGTCGGCTGGAATGTTTCAGTATGTCAAGGATCATGTGATGTCTGTAACAAACCAGGCACCAACCCAAGACCTTGGAGTTGAAGTGTTGAATTCTTTCAAGTGCATAATGGTTGCCCAGGCACAGGAATGCTTCTATGAGAAAGCAAGTGCAGGTAATATACTTGTGTGAATAAACTTCTGTTTACATATTCTCTAAGCAATAAATATACTGTAGTCATTTTTATAGTATAGGATTTCTTTTGTTTACACTGTGCAATGATTGTTCCACAGCAAAAATGAAACCTGATTTGCTTGCAAAGGTGGCTAACCAAGCATGCTCATTGTATGGTGATGCAGTCAAAGCTGTGTCAGAAGCAAATAACATTCTTCCCAAAGAAGTTAGCACTGCATGCTCTCTTCGTCAGGATAAATTTCAGGTACATTGTGACTATAACTGTCTTTCTTTACTATTATAATTTTAATTTGCGTAACCTGTGATAGAAATTCCCCCTATGCTGTATATGACTATCTTAGGTGAAGTACATTGTAAATTCATCCACTTACAGTTGTGATTAAGCCTGGAGTAATATCCTACAGCAGGGTGGTCCACCTTTACCGGCATCGGGGGCCAAAATAATGATTTTGATCGTAATTCGCGTGTTGCATATATAGAAACATAATATTTAGGCCAAACTTAGGGTATTAAGGACCACTGAGGTGATTTATAGGTATTTTCTAACTAGATTACAATCCTGATGCACTCAATAAATTACTCAATTGAAATTTCTTATTTCAAAAACACAAACCTCAGTTTTCATACCTACAGAAGCCATGTAACGGCTTTACAGACGGCGTTACCCTGCAGGATGCGATAATTCATATGATCCACCTTGTCTTACAGGAATAGATTATACCTTCCCTACAATAATTGGTACAGTGCAACCATAGAAAGTTGGTGAAGTGAAGGCATTTCTCATCATTTTGTTATGTGAATTTGCTATTAATTTTTGTGGTAGGGTCATCAATACCATCTCAATACTATCAGGCAATCATTGCCGTTCTTTCATTGTGTATTTTGATTTTCTTTAACCAATCAGTAATCTTCTAGTTATGTTATATTTATGGATGCATTCTAATTTGTACTGATTGTTCTTTCCAGTCACTATCTTGTATCTTAGCAAGCCATTTGAGAAACCGTGTTAGATTCATTTCTCTTTTGTTTAATTTCGTGCTCTCATAACCTATCATTAAACTAAACCTCATAAATGTCAATACTAGCTAGTGTGTTTGTATTATTATTATTTTGAGTAGAGTAAGCAGATGGTTGTTCTCATGCCAGATTTGTGTTCATTTGTCCATTACCTTCATAGACTATTGTCATTAAACTGACAAACAGTGAATATTTGATTACCCGAGTACATAATAGAATTTCTTATGCGATAAGTAAGGAATTGTATGTGTTTTACACATTATGAAATGGGTGTTGTAAGGAATAGAACTGTGTTTGAATTTGTTCAAGCGTATGTTTTAATAGCTCTATCACATCTCTATGGTGGGTTTATCACCCTGCTGATAACTTATGCATCGGAAAGGCTTTGACTAATTCGGGTTACTGCTAAGAGGAAATCTTTGCAGCCAATAAACTAGCAAAGTTAGTCTGTTACCCTGATTAATTATTAATTAATTTGCCTGGTATTTTCACTATTATTTTTTTGTCATTTTCATTGAGTCTTCATTTTGAATCTCATGAATGAATAATATATATCTAGAAAAGTCTAACTTTTTTGATTAGGTGCTCAACTCCGCAGTATGCACTGTAATTCAGTGATCCATTTCTAATATGGTATTTTTCGTTACCGCAGTGTTTGGCACAGTACCACCAAGCTGCCGTTGCTCACAATGAAAAGAAATTCGGAGAAGAGATAGCAAGGTTGAAGGTAATAATTTTCTTTCTCTCAATCTTACTCACTCGATTTATTCAGCTACCACAACTGGGGCAAAGGCCATATGCTTTTGTTTCCAGAGCTATATGAAAATATCAGTTATTGCTAAGGATAAGAAGGAATTAAATTGCTATTGATCAATAAATGATATCTGTTACACTGACTTTAAAATATATAGAACTAGTATTTTCATTTTAAAAAACTGAACTTAGTTGAAACTTCAGTCCCACTATCTTATGAATGGGAATTACCTTTACTTGGACCAATTTTATCTTCAAGCTACTTCCAGCTACATTTATTTTTGTAAAGTTTTTATTAAGCCAAGCATCAGAACCAATAAAATATGAACGAACCACAGTGACTCCACCATAAAATTTCTTAAATAAAATCACAAGCACAATAAAACCACAGATCTTCATCCTTCTGATAATATTACACAAAATAAAATCATACTACATCGTATTATTGTAAGTGTCTGGGTTTATAATAATAACCTCCCACAGTGAATAAAAGTTCCATCAGAATACTGTATATACAGATACCGTATATATACTATTGGGCATCCCGGTACCATATTACTAGTAATGTTATCGATGTCATGCTATACTTGATTGACTTCAGTTGTTGTCCTATCGTATGTTGCTTATCTGCGGTTTTAGCTTTACTTCCTTGATGCTATCACACATTTTCATGTTATTTTCTCTCAGAAAGTTGAGCCAATGCTGAAGGCATTGAGCAAGAGCAATGATCTGCTGTCTGGATTTGATGCAAAAGATTTTATGAATAGGGCATCAGTTCAGCTCCAAGTAAGAAGCGTTTAGATATTTAGTAGTATTTATTATCATTGAAATTTTTCTCTATTTTAAAACACTAATAATTAAATCAATTTGCACCTCGTTCTGTATACTGAAAAGGTTTGGTTATAGAAATCTTGTTGCATTGCTGTGATTTTGCTTGTCATTTATTGTATAGTTTATTTCAGGTGTCTCAGGCTTATCTCTGGATCTATTCTTTTACATTCTTGTCATATTAGTAATGTTATATTTGTTACACTGGAATTCCTAGGTACTCATTCATTCATCATGGCTCATCATTCCTATAATATAAACTGATGATTCCCAAGGTTTTTTTTGATCAACACCCACCTGGAGCATCATTATGCCTCCATCCATTAACATCCTTTCCAGTGTATTATATTATATTAGTATAAAAGTAGAATACAACCACATATACAAATAAAAATGCTTGATAATACGGAACACCTTGGAGTAAAGCTGCAGTCAATTTGCTTCTAGGAAGTCTTGTAATAATAAATAAACTGTGAAATGTGAATTTCTCACTGGAACATTTTATACATTGCAGGAATCGGAAAAAGAAAATAACTTCATCTATCATGATACTATTCCGAAAGAATCGCAGCTAGCTGCTATCGGAAAGGCTGACATCGCCAAACCCAAACCATTCAATTCTAACGTTGTTCTAAGTGCAAAATTTACAGGTAGGTCATTCTAGCAATCAATAATAATTACAGCTTAAAGTATTTTATCTTGACATAATGATTCATTTATCTTGCATTATTAGATGCATTTGCAAGTCTGGTTCCATTAACGGTTCACAATGCTCTGCAGTCATATGAAACCAGAAGGAAAGAGATCGTAGATAAGGAGGTGGGCAGGCTTCGTGAGCAGACTACACTTCTGAATGGGTTAGACCTCTTATGCTACCTACACTTAATATAGAAACCTGCTAATTTCTTGGAAGTAATTTATACCTTGCGTGTTCATCTAGTGTTTATTTGATAAGTTTTATTTTGCATCAGGGTTATGTCATCATTGAATTTGCCTGCTGCTCTTGAAGATGCATCAGGTGGAGATCAGCTTCCTCCTTCCATATTGGAAAAATCCCAGGTTAGCATTACCTTTATGCAGAGTGCATAAAGTCTACTGTAAGGGTTTATTCTCAAGTTGTGGATTGTTTGTCCCGCTGATAAGTTATGCAATTTGACTTCTTGAATATGCCATATTGCTTTCTTTTCATTAATTCCAGTTTTTAATTGAACTCCTAAATCAACACATGAACTGTGATCACCAGGTAATGGGTTGACTAGATTATCTCACCATTCCCTCCAGCCATATTTACATTTTTGTGTTTTCATTAAATATTTTCTATTTATTTATTTATTTATATCGACCCACACGTATTCAGTTTGATTCCTTTTTCATTCATGTACACATGGTGATGATGGAAAATTAGATGGAAGCAGTAAGATGGTAATTGCATCAGTGTATGATAAGATGCGGTCTGTGTACATTGACCAACTTTTTTGTACAAACCACGCAATAGGAATGCTGCTTCATCATTAGTGCGTAACTGTAATAAACGTATTTTTTGGCCTACCTCCTTCATTGTGGAACTTCACCGTAATTCATACCATTAAACATAATTTTTTATTTTAATGTCCTGCTTTTCTAATAGTATTGATTTTTTTATTGCCTGTGTGCCCTGTCTATTTGTGTTTCATGAGCTATTCTGTGAAATGTAGATCCAGTTCTCTAGTTCAAGTTTGTTTATGACGGAATATCCCTTATCTATTTGTTTGCTTATTGAATTGCTTGCTAAATGTATTTATGTATCTTTACAATACCAACTCTGTATATATAACTAGGCGGTGCTCAGCTTAGGAGGCATCAGTGCAATTGAAGGACTGCTTCGAGATCTGCCTGAATCTCTTTTTCGAAATGAGCAAATACTGAATGAGGTTCGTGTCTATGATTCTTGATATTTGGTACCAGTTTGTTCTTTATAGACCAGGATGTTAAAGAAGACCTATTTCTTTTTCAGAGCAAAAGAATGCTTGACGAAGAACAAACCAGTGATACTGAATTGAGGCAGAAGTTTGGTGACAAATGGAAGAGGACGCCTTCGTCCGAACTCACAGGCCCGCTTCGTCAAGGTAGTGGAAATACTATTTGCATAGAGACCATAAATTTAAAAAATCAATAGAGCCCCATGTAATTAACTGTTTCTCAGCCTTTGAAATGCCTGTTTTGATATTCAGAAGGCGTTCTGTGTTACTGGATCCTACTTCTAGTGTTAACATGCTCTTTTCACATTTGACTTATTATTTGTTTGAATTAACTATGTCTGTGAGTGTCACATTGGACAATGCTTATTTCTCATAGACCAGAGATTGGTGTTACTGCTAGCGCTCTAAATTTTTTCATCTGTTGTGCAATAGTACTAGTGTTTTCAGTTTGCACTGATTCAGGTCTAAGTGTTCATGAATTTCCTATAACACTGTATCTATGGTAACAGAAGCCGCAAAATACAGCATGATAATCGAGAATGCACAAAAAGCAGATGGGATCGTTAGGGAGAAGTACGGTTCACACAAGCAAGGAATTGAAATGTTATGCATGACCTCGGACAAACTCAAGTCAGCCATACCTTCTGCAAGTAAAATCGCAGCACTCAAGGATAATCCAGTAAGTTTTTATAACCATCCTTTATGGTAGAGCCTATTTAACCTGGCCCACGTAGGAACTGAAAATTGATCAGAATAAAGAAGTGGCGTAAAATTCAGTAACTTAAATGGTAATAGAACAGTATCACCTGTCGAGAGTCGTGAGTTACAGTTTTGCATTGGTTTTAGGATGTATGCTTTTATAAAAATGGAATCATGATTTGTGGGAAGTCACCCATAGATATATATCATATGATAAATCATATTTGAGTTTGAAAGTAAAAGCACTAATTGTTGTCCTCTATTTTTTCAAGGTTGTCGTTGAACTAAGGAATCTGTGTGAGCAGGCAGAGACTGTAAAAGCTGAACGTGAAGTGATTGAAACTGAGCTTAAGGGAGCAAAATCTGAAATGACAGACAAGTTTACCCAGGTGAATATGTCACTTTGGCTATTAACAAATCTACCTCCATAAAGGCATTACATAGAATTGCTATGGCTATTTTTAACATAGTTGAATACTAGGAATTTAGTACTTCATTTGTGCATGGTAGCAATTTACAGATTTCCGACATTTTTGTATTACTGCCATTTCCTTACATACCTAATATTTTGTGAAATGATTTGAGCATAGTCTATGTACTGCTCCTGTAACGGGACACAAAAAAGAAATACCTCCGCACAATCTACAAATTGTTTTCTTGATAGGCTCTTGCATCTGAGGGAGCTCTCAATGAGGAATCGATTTCAGTAGAAGAGCTTGACAGAGTTTATCAGCCTCTAATTCTTCAAGTGACAGAATCTGGTCACAGACAGGAATCTTTGCTCGCGAACATACAGGCAAGTTTTATATGACACTGCCATGGTAATAAAAATTATAGTAGCTAAAATTCTGATTCTCTTTAATATAACAGAGAGCAAGTGAACAGTTCACTGTATTGAAAGCTCAAGGAGCTGGAGGAAATAATCGAGATGAAATTTTGAAAACTATTGCTGCAGCCCACGATGGATATCAAGAATTGATGTCTAATTTACAGGTTCCCTACTTTTTATGCCAGTTCAACAGGTTTCGAACAGAGTATTAACTGTTTCTTACAACAGCAAATACTCATTAATCTGATAATCACGCCATTTCACATGAAATTTTTAAGTAATAAATTTGTTTTTGTGTATTGTGACATTATTTGACAACCTTCTCAATCTTAAACTAGATTATGATTCACAAAATGGTTTGAATTACCAAGTCTTGCCTGTATGTTATTAGAGTGTTATGCAATTTTGTTTCTGCCATTCAACGCCTTGATGGGAAGATAATAGTCCATGAATGTGAGCAGGATATTGTGTATAACATTTGCAATGACGACGTGCCATTAGGCATACTTTGTTTTTACATTTGTTTACAATGTCTTCTGTGTTATACTTCTGGATAAAACAATAATGGTGTGTGAAGTGTTGTATAATTTGGTAGTTATGGCTACAATAATCCTCACGCACCATATCCATTAAGTCATGCCTATTATCACTTATAAGAATTATCCTTCAGGTCATATAATTACATGGATCTCATTTTATCAACTGCTAATGTTGTCTACAGGAAGGAAAGAAATTTTACAACGATTTGACTCAACTGTTGCTGAAGCTTCAGGGAAAATGTAGCGATCTCGTTTTTGCACGCAAAACAGAGAAAGAGGAAATTATGAAGTAAGCTTTTATATGTACAATTCTATACTAATACTAATATACACATCCAGAGAACACTAACAAGTGATTCAGTTTTCTTGCACGGTAACTACATTACAGTGTACTTGAAGATTTTAATTTGTGGGAAAATTGATTTTTATAATTGAAGTATGGTTCTAACTGAACACATGACAATTGCAGATATATCAACGCAACCTAAACCAGAAATGAGAGCAGGAATTGCACTTAGGAGATCTTTCTTAGCAAATATACATAAATATATAATTTCAAGTGTAATATATCTCCATACTTGTGCAGTATTCTCTTTAATTATCTATTTCTGTTACTAATTTTCACTTAGATTTTAATTCTCTTTATCTCGTGATTTTGCACTGTTCAATTCTCACTGGATGTTTTTTTTTCTGTTTTTATAACAAACAGGTACGAAGTTTTATGATTTTTTATGTTTTCTTATAAAGAAAAGAAATTAACTTCAATTTTTATTATTAATGTTGTATTAAATGTTTTCCTTCTAACAATGCACTGCAAGTAATCGAATGGTAATAAAATGCATAATCTAGCAAATTGTGAGTTCTTATCCAAGACAGTCATTGATAGGGTTAGATACATCACACAGCATGCAAGTTTTTTCCTGCAATATCTGAGTTTCGTTTCTAAAATAATAATAGTGCATAAAACATCACTATCTATAAATTTATGTTTCATTGCTTTTTACAGAGACATGCAACAGACTATTGTATCCCAACCACCTACTGAGTCTAGTGCGCCCCCCTCATACCACCAGCAAGCACGACAAGCTCCAGCAAGGCCACCACCTCCCAATCCACCAGCTGCAAGTGTGCCAACGGCATCAGATTCAAACAGACCGCCGATAGCTGCACCAAGGTAAATTTAATTAACCACCCTCAAGAGGATTTTTAACCATCCTTTGGTTTTTTAGGAAGCCTAGAAGTCCAGCACCTAATCCAGTTGCAGCAACGGCCGCATCTAGTGTTACTCCAGCAGCAGCTCCAGCTCCCAACCTAACTCAGCCTGGTTATCCAATGCAAGGATATGGGTAATGTATTTCAGAATATCTTTATCTTAGACAAGTAACCATTGATTTATCAGAATTCTATTTTACTAAGTAAGTAATCTTTTGGGGTTAAGAGTTATTATTTAAAGTGAAAGTGAAAATGCTCTTTCTGGATCCCGGTGTCATCTTTTTGAATCAAAGGGTTCTCGTGGTATGACTCATATTGGCAAGTTTGAACAGCAAAATCGATGAACTTATAACTTGAGCTGTGGGAGTGAATAAGGATATCTTTGATTTAAGGAAAAAATGTTAAGCATTTCCTTAATCATTTGAAATAATGTTTCGATTGTAATCACAGAAATTTAAATTTTCATCAAGGGAATATTTCATGACCACATTAATCTCATGAACTATGCAGGGATTCTGTGGTTATATACATACTGAAACTATTACACATTTACAGATATCAACCTATGCCAGGATATGGCGCATATCAGCAACCTGGTTATGCACCCTACCCTGGAGCCCCACCTCCAGGTGCTCCTCCGTATGGCTATCAAATGCCTACAGCACCTGGTTATGCACCACAGCAACCTGGATATCCTGGTGCGGGCATGGCCCCCTACCCGCCTCAGCCTGGACCTTACAGTGGATATCCCAGCCAACAGGGGCAACAACCGCCACAAAATTACGGCAATTATCCTCATAATCAACCACCATATTATCAGCAATATCCACAGTAAAAGCTGGACATATGACCTGTACCTAAGCCTGCTGAAAATTGTTTCTTTTATTCGTGATACACTTTATAATGTGTAGAGACTCGTACAGGGAGTAATTAATGAGATGTGCTGTAAGTAGCTTCTATATTGAATGGATAGAATTCCTGCTTCCGCAATCCTGACAGAATAAGAACTATTAAGATAACATGACTTGATTCAATCAAATCACTTGCTTGTTAAAGAGAAATAGTGTAAGAAATTTCATTATTCCCTCACTTGCATAAGCTGATAAATTAAAGTGGTACTAAATACGAGGGTATTGGTTCATCACTCCTCAATTGCGATACAGTAGACTTGCCCTTTACACTCAGTCTTATGATGCCAGCTGAAGTATCTGTTGCTTGCTGAGTTGAAGTTATGGGCAAGCTTTCACGGCATTAACCTAACATCTGAAATATTACCGTTTTTCATGTGGAAATGAAAGTTCTCTAACATCAGTTGAAAGTCTAATGTAATGCAAAGCGAACTCAAGAGACAAGTGTGTTTAGGTTAACTTTTTGCACATCTCATTTAATTACTGAAGGGCAATACTATTTTTGAAAATCCTATAAAATTTGCATTGTAAAACACTTGCTATTAATCTGTATATTACTGGTGTAAATGATTTGTTCCATTCTATCATTTCAACTTTTTGTTGACTTTGTTATGTTTGAATATCAGAATTTACCTTCAATCTACAATTAAAAAACCTGAATAATTCTTAACACGATGATTTTCCAAACCGGCAATTAAACGCATCCTAGAAAATCAATTTTACCATATTCATAGCTTACTTTCGATGCTCCATTTGTGCATTGTACCTTGTACAGTAATTATTGTGTCAAAAAAGTAGTTGAGTTATGTTTTGTTATTAATTATCTGTTTTAGCTGTATAGTTGATTGAGGGATACTGTGATCGCAGTACATATACTTATCTTCAAAAATGTCTTCATTAAAAACAAAAGTACAATAATGAAACCTGCAATAACTAAAACTTCCTGCAATTAAAGCCTATATAAGTGAACAGCTGTTGCCCAAGAACAAATTTCTAGCATAAAATTTTGAATCACATTGAAAGCTTGAAAGTTGTTTCGATGATTTATGACTTTATGTCACTGAACTACGAGGTTTCAAACCTCGAGTAGAGTTTATATTGGATGCAACATAAGGCTTCCAAAGTTTTGGATCCTAACAAGTGGGCTCGAGCCTGATTACAGACTGGTTATATTCATTATTCAGATAAGATTGGAAATGAGAAAATGAATAACTCCAGGATTAGTGAACTAGCAATGTTAAATGAAGATTATGACTGTACAATCCAAAGTTATGATTTAAAACTCATATTCATGACGACACAAAATCTTCGCGCGATTTGAAACTCATGCAGCAGTTGAGCATTATTTTCTTCCCGGCATTTATCACCTTCTGATACGATGAAGCGGGTATTTTTGATGTACGTTAGTTGCGTTGTTTCTCTTTGTGTTAGTGCACAAGATAGCACTACATCGTCTATGTACTATTCGAGTGCTGATTCATGTGATGCGAATCACTGGGGATTGCCGGATTGTTTGAATTATTGTGGAAAATGTAATGTGACCTGCGGCGAGACGGAAGCAACAACCCAGTCGGGCGAGGAAAGAATGTGTGATCAGTCCGATGGGTCGTGTCCTGGAAGTTGCTTGGAAGGATGGGAAGGTGAAAGGTATACTACGATGTTTATTGTGAAATGTAGTTTACATACAGTTTGTATTTAAAAAAAAATTACAATCCCCTTTTTTGTTTCTTACAATGGCTACAGCTGTGACCACGCACTCTGCGATGCTGGATGTGGCAACGGAATGTGTGTAGAGCCGGGACTATGCCAAAACTGCGATGGAAAGTCATTTATCAGTCCTCATTGCACCGACATTAGACTACGAGGACTTTTGGGTGCAGTAGCTTCTTTTCTTGTGCTAACTTTAACACTTCTTCTCTGCCACCTTGGTAGCCTTGAATATGCAAAAAGAAATGTTGCCGGTTAGCTGTATGAACAACATACCCGTTTGAAAAGACGTCAGGTGTAAAATTTGCTGTCCATGTTAATTTCGCCTTTCTAGGTGTGAAAAATGAATATGATTGCGTTCAGTATTTAAAGATGCGTAAAATATCCACATTTGCATTACTAATATGGCAAAAGAAAATACAGCTCTCAATTTAGCAAAGCATTGTCCGAATTTTTGAACAGTTAGCTGAACTGAACCCAGCGGTCTCACTTTTGTTATGTGGGAATTCTCATGAATCATTTTCTTCAAACATATAGCCTACAATCAGCATATTTTACCGTGGAAACAACCCACTATTCTATTGTTTTAGTATGGTGTTGGTAATATGTTCGGTACAGAAGAAATTGATTTTCGTTTGAATTTGACTGCTTTCGGGTAAATTTTTACTATTTTCTGTTTTTGTTTTTCAAATAAAATCTCTTTCTGGTGTTAAATTTTTTTAAACATACGAGACAAATTGTGTTATTTTCAATACCGATGTAAAGACTTACCGCTACCTCCCGGTAATCTGAAATCGATTCCAAATTACCTCCTGGGGTAGCCTGAACCTAATTTCATGTTACCCCCATTACGTTCTGTTAACATTCAGCCCTCTCTGATTTATCAAATAAATGAATGAAAATCTGAAACCACAAGCCTTATTCGACGTTAAAAGACACGATTCTGAACAACTAGTGATTTTTTGAAAATCAGCAAGAGTCTTTTTATGATTTTTGTTGCCCCATATGCCAAATTTTGTGTGCGCCATCATGTGGTATATGTTCAACGCTGCTCGAAACTTGCGAGTCGATTACTATCGAGTATCGATAATTTGTTGAAAAAGGCAGCTGCTGCTTAAAAGACGCCAAATTGAATAGGAATTCATACTTTTATTCTGTAAGAGTCAGCTTACTCCACTTGAAAAGTGAAATGTTTTTCTTAGGTTATTGTCAATGATGTAGCTTAAGAGACATGTATCTATCGCGTTTGTGAAGATTTGATTTTCTCCGTTTGATACTGTGACTTGAATAAATTTTGAATTTTACTATTATACTGTTAATGTAAAGCAGGTTCCAAACATTTTAGGAACTCGAGCTATGCTGTAGTTATTAAGCATAGTATTTTGGAAAACTCTCATTAAGGAACTGTATTCAGGAGATACTTCAACTGTGAGGAGAGTAAAAATGGATGGGATAGACCAAGATAACGTTCTTCTGCTTGTCAGGGAACAGGTTGGTGATTTTGACTTGTGTTACCTTCATTCAGTAAATCATGTTCGTTTTCATCATAGTAAAACTGTAAATGTATTTCTGTGCATACGTGACTGGCACAACTTGTACACGCAGAATGGAAAATGCATATACTATAAGTCCAGACAATAAAAATACTATTCAATGTTTAATTTCATTGCAAAATATTAATACTTATATTTTAAATTCAAGTTTATTCTTCTGTTTTTGCCAAGTAATGATTTTTCTGTATTTCTGTTCCGCCATCGCACAAGTGTTCCATTTTTTTTGTTCAAGTCGCCTCTGTCACGTATACACGGAAATTCCAGTATTGATATTATTGTGTTGATCAGCAGAACTGAATCAGTTATTACTAAGTCAATTTAAATGTTAGAAACCTATCATAATTTAATGGTTTAGTAAATGTCACTATTTTGAATAGACATTATATCACTCAACTCACCTGAAAAGTATATTCAGAATGATGAAGGTTCTCTCAAATAAATTAATGACTTTTGTTACATGATATAAAAAGTTCAACTGACTGCTATAGTGAACACCGTAATTCGCATTTGAAATTATCCCGGATTTGTTTTGATTCGAAGACAACTATGGTCATATGCAATGTAATTGCAAAGAGTAATAATGGTTCAAATTATTTAATACTAAAATAGTGTTTCGCATTTTTATTGTTATTTCGCAGTCATGAGCATGACACAGAATTAAAATCAAATTCAAAATTTGTTCAGGACATGCTAAAACGAATGGAGAATGGTCAGAAACTCATAGAATATCTGAGTTTACTTGAGGGAAATCTTAAATGGGACAATGTTGATCGCATCATTGATTCTTTATCTACATACTGGATTAGCTCAAGCAATTTTAAGGTAAGTCAAATATTTATTTATACTTTAGGGATGGAGCGACTGAGCGTTGGGTTTTACCGATAGAAAAAATTGATATTCACGTTTTTCCTTGCCATAATATTTCTATTGACGTCAGTCAGATATTTTTGGAACCTAGATTAGGTCTAGAGTATTAGCAAGGTATAATATCTTTATGGTCAAAAATAGTTTACTAGATGCCTCACCGGGGTCAAGAAAAAAAGGCAGCTTTTGCATATTGCCTGTGCTTCAGCGGACAACGCTGTGGACAATGGGGTTGAAATCTATATTAGTCACTATAATAAGACCACCAGTCATTTTGTATTTAATAGTGATTTTTTCGAATCACTCTTCTAAAAACAGAATCTGCGATTATTTGTGTAATCCAAAACAACTAATTACCCAAACTTAATGCAACAAGGGAAGCATATAACATTCCTTCGGGAGATGAAATCGGAATAATGAATGGGATGGATTTCATACACTTAGCATAACATAGCTGAGTCTCTGCTTTGTTTTCTTAAGTCTAGTTTGGGTGATCAATTTACTATTGGCTGTTGTGGTGCATTGTTGTTATTGCGCGTTGAATGATTTTATTGGAATTCAAAGGATTCTTTTATTGTTATAAATAGTATAGTAAGAACGTAGATTATAGCAATTATTGTTTTCATCGTCAGGTTGCCCTGCTCGGATTGGACATCATTAGCTTGTTAGTGGAACGACTTGGAGACAGCTTCCAGTCACACTATAATACATGTAAGAGTGAAACATTTTACTTGATATCCCAATGCTAGGTAATGCCCTAGAAAGAATCATTAACAGTAAATATTCCTTATATCCAAGTTGTGCAATCATATGATCATATGACTTTACTCATGCAGTGTTTTATTTACAATCAAGCCTGCTCCTTTATTATTATTATTAGCCGATGGTGGTTGCTTACATCCTTTGTTTATTTTTGAGATTAACGGGTCCAAAACTGTGCGTCATTTTCCTTGTATGACATGTGCTAGCAAACGCACTGGTTGGTGTTATTTCATCACATCGTTTATTATAGTTTTGATCTGCATAAACAAAACATCAACACTCTTGGTTCACATTGGCTAAAAATAGAAAGTATACCGACATGTATCGACATATTGTGTATTTTAGGTTCGATTGAATAGTAAATTTACATCTGTTATATCTGTAATAGTATCTTATAGTGTTAAGTTCAATGATCTCTGAGATATGCCCCATGGTGAAGTGTTGCCCTAAATTGAAGTAGTACTTCAAGCAAGATAATGCAACTAATTACATTTGTTTGATTGTATTTTTTCAAACTATGGTGTTTTGAACTTGAAAGTGGGTAGTGTCATTTTATTAATCCCATTTTATCAATGCTATTAATTATTGATCATGCCCTTGTTTGGTTGTAGCACGTAGACAAATTCTGTCGATTTCTCTCCAAAATAGTTTGTTGCGACGAATGCTGAATGTACGTATGTTGCAACGAATGTAATACGATATATTTAGTTCTCTCAGTTCAGTGAAATATTAGTAATGTCATGCTTACTACGGTCGCACTTGTGACATCATCTTCTCATCATTGCTGGATGTATATAGTGTTGCATATCGATTCTCAATTGAATATTTGATTTTTCCATCAGTACAAAATGCTCTCGTCGATCGTCTCGGAGACCAGAAAGAACAAGTTCGAACAGCAAGCATTACATTGTTTACCAATATTATGGAGGCTTCTGCCAGTCCACAGGTGCTTTACATTTACTTGTTTCATAGCTAAACATATTTTCATGGTGTGCATCAATGTGTAATTTATACATATCAGAAAAGACAGCATTGATGGAAACTGAATTCTTCTGTCAGCATCATATTTTATTAACAAAATAAATAACAAGACGTTGCCAGGAATGTTCTATATGGCAATGAAGTACACATAAACAACTCCAGAATATGATTTAATAATCAAAGGACAGTAGAATTCCTAATCTGTGTTGTATATTTCTAATAGCACTCTAGCCTAGTGGCTTTATAAAAGTAGGAATTGTCATGTGTTAGTGAATCGTTGGTGTTGATTATTTAAACTCATTCCTGATATTTACATATGGAAACATATGGATTCGTGATAAGGAGAAAAGCTTAATAGATCCTTTTGTATGAAACTAGCTCTCGGTATCATTGGAATAATATGCTGAACTGTCACTGTCTGGCTAAGTTCTAGTTTGAAATAAACAGCATTAGAATAGAAAACATATTGACAGCTTGAATAATTACAATTACTAACAGCTAGAGTGTTGAAGCATTTATTGATGTGTAGTTGATACCATACTTCCATAATTTTCAATTAGCCCTGTGTATAAGTTTTACTTGCTTTTTTATTATTGAAGTTTGGCGCAAAAAATGTGACTTATATATGAATAAATATGGTATAGATGCACTTGCCTAGCTCTATTATAAGGAGAAATAGTGGACAAAACAATTTCTGTAAAGCATACATCACTAATCCATAAGCATTATAAAATATCTTTTTTTCAATTAAATAATTTTTATTTGTGTTTGCCTCTCATTCAGTTTGTATTTGAACGGCTCGCTGCAACGTTTACCCACAAAGTATGGCGTGTCCGGGAAGGTATGTGCGGATTGTTAATCGAAACGTTAAATCGTTTTGGAGCTCGGTCGTTGCATCTCAACAAACTTGTCCCATATATTTGTAAGCTGCTTTCAGATCCGAATGTGCAGGTCAGTCTATTATCGATTGGGCAGTACACCTTCTACGATTACAATATATTCCCCAGCTACCAGCTAATTGGATGGGTTATTTTTTCCTTCAATCTGCGGTATTTCACTTTGACCCTCTACAATTCATGAGCAGATCTTGCTAAGAAGACAGTCCCCCATTTTTGGACCCTGGATCTGATACAACAATCCGTGTCTTATAGACGGGATTATACGTTCTGATCTATGTGATTTACATGATTAAATAAATGTTGAGACCTGAAGATGGCACCGATGCACATCTATCCCGAATTTTGCCATTAAGTACTGCATTATTTATGCTGTGTATTGGGCAACTGTGTTGTCTATAAGAGGGATGAGGATGTAGCAATGTTAATTCTTTGGGATATTGTTCTTCTCAATACTCTGAATCTTAGTTCGCATATGTACTATCCTATAATTCGTTATTATCATTTATTTCATATTTCAAATTGTCATGACTGATTATAAAACATACAAAGAAAATAAGTTGCTAGAATATCCAAGATCTAATTACCTTTTTCTTATTGTCATGACAATCTCTATTTTTTAGGTTCGTGACATAGCCTTATCCACTCTGGTAGAAATCTATAAGCACATTGGAGAAAAAGTACGCCAAGATATAATGAAAAGGGGGCTTCCACCAAACAGGTATATGGAGATATATAAAAAATGGCTTCAGACACCATGGGGGTTTCTAAAATAGATCTATATTTTCTGAGCTTTTTTCTCATTTTACAGAATTGCTGTCATCCTTGATCGCTTCGATGAGGTTTTAAATGCAGGTGAAATGGTAACAGATGAAATTGAAACGGGTAAGACTTAAACTTTCGCTGTGTGGAAATGAATCGCTTTGATGCAGCTCATTCATAACTAAAAAATGTTCATTTTAGCATCAGTAACGAGCTCAGGCAGCTTCGGGTCAACGGGTAGCACCACCGTAACTTCTTCGTCGGGTATTATGAAGCCTCCGACCAGTACGATTGTACTTCACAGTAACAGGGCATCGTCGGCAGCCGGGCGAGTTATGTCATCTGAGAGTCGCGGTATCTATTTTTCTTTTCAAACGCATCATTAATCTCTCACAAAATCCTGACACCAGTTAAACACTATTTCACATGTCGTAACATAATGATAAACTTGTGTGAATCGTGAGGCATTACAGTTCTTGTTGTAAGCATTGTCATACTCAGTTTTGTGCAAATATGTTGTTTTTTACTTAGACAATTTCGTGTTCAGGTTCAGCTTCATCTGACAGGATCTCTCATTCAGCAGTTGGCCGTAGATCAGTAGCACCTGCAAAATTAGCAGTTGAAGGTTTGTTCATTTTTCTATTTTCATATTTGAATAATGGACACTTCATGTATGTAGGGAAGTTTGGAATTTGTTGAATTGCCACTTATATGATATTTTGTGGAAATACGTTTGATTTCGATCCAAAGAATAATAAAGTTTATTGTCTAGAGCAGTGCTTTCCAAACTGTGTGTCGCAACACATTAGTGTGTTGCCTGCATTGCATAGGTATGTCGGGACGCGGACATTAAAATGTATTTAGGTATCAGTATCTCTCATAAAGGAATGAAATAACCTCTGGTTTGATATTAAAACTTTTTTTTGGGAAATGATAAGATCAGATCTTTTTAGAGATTTGATGTTAGGTATTCATACTAGAACTTTGGAGACTATGTCAACCCGTTCAGCTACAAGAACTATAATCATATAGACATAGGCTATATGTTTGTTGGTTAGGGTGAGACGTTTGTTATCCGCCATAAATAGTAATTTTGATGTTCGCTTCCTGTTTTTCCTATCTACCAATTTCATGCTCTGAAAACTCCGATAGGGCTATTCTCTCGCATTGTGTTGAAGGTTAGTTGTGATATATAGTACTATATCTTGAATGTCATTTGTAGCAAATGAGCCACAATTTTTTTGATCAAATATACCTTTTACTATGCCTAATGCAGTAGCAAAGTACCCGAAGGTTACTGCTGCTATAAAGTTCATTGATCCATTCATGTTCCTTCATTTTACAGCTGGTGCAGTAGATGAAGACACTTTCAAAGAAGCCATGGAGAAAGGACTACCAAAAGTTCATTTGTACAGTCAGCGTGATTTTGATGACACAATGACCAAGATTCACAATGTTATCTCTGATGAGAAGAAAGATTGGGAGGAGAGAGCAAAAGCTGTGAGATTTTGTATTTTGAAATAGTTTTTCTTTCAACCAACTTTGATCTTCTATTTTCGTCAGCACAGTGAAATTAGGAATATGCAAATATTTCTAACTGATTTACTTGCTATTGTAATTTGCATTTTATTTCCGCAAATGTAACAGCCAGGGATAAAAATTTTATAATTTTAATTTATGTATGTTATATATGTACTCAGCTGAAGAATATGAGAGCTGTCCTGGTTGCCGGCGGTATAGAATTCGATTCTTTTCAACAAAATCTACGAATGATAGAGCCAGCATTGCGCTTTAATGCTCGCGATCTGAGATCTCAGGTGGTTAGAGAGGCTTGCTTAACTATCGGGTGAGCTAATTGATTAACCCATAAATATAGCATATCTAAATGTTTGATACTTTTTAATATTTTTAATCACCAGTCATTTCAATCTTGTATGCATTAGAAATTCTATTGTGAGGTTAAGGTGTTATACAATCCATTTTGGTTCAGAATAGTTTATTCATAGAGAATATCATTTGAAGAAAATCATTCAAAACAAAAGACCAAGCTAAAGTGGAGTTGAAATCATTAATTAAATATGATTATGGATTATTTTGTTGTACATTAATTTTCAGTAGATCCCAATGTAGCATACATAATCCTTTTATTCTCCTATCACGCTGATAGATACAGAATTTCATGAATTTAATGGAGTTGTTTCATTGTTTGCTTCAGTCTTCTTTCAACCATGCTAAAGAATCGGTTTGACCACACTGCCGAATTTTTATTTCCAACCCTGTTCAATCTCGTACCAAACTCTGTGAAAATCATGGCAACGTGCGGTGTGACAACGATACGAATAATTTTAAAAGTAAGTATTTTTGAAAAATATATAACTACCAGCAGAAATGCATCTCTGGGCAGTATTAAATTAATCACCATAGGTAAACAATTGTATTATCCATGTTTTGCCTGTTTGCAATACTATACAATTTTCCCTTTCCCCATCGATTCCTACCTCTACCTGAACAAATATTTGACATTCTTCAGTGATTCAGTTACCCGTTCTTTAAATGCACCGCTTTAAAACCGACGAGATGAATAGACACTTCTCCTTAAATCTTATTTACTCATTATAGTAAATTTTCCTTCGTTCTTACATCGTCCATCAAACAATTTGAAATCCTGTAATATAAAATTTGTTGTCAAATATAAATTATCTTACTAATTATCTTGAAGAACACGCATTCAACTAGACTGATTCCCATTCTAACTGGCAACTGCAATTCAAAATCGACGCCTTTAAGAAGGAAGACCTTTTGCTTCCTTGACTTAATTCTACAGGAATGGTCCACAAACACATTGGAGAAGTAAGCTATTTTCAAAATATTTCCTTATAGATTCATTCCAATTGCATACATTTTTGTAGCTTATTTCCACTGTAATTTAATATATTGTATGTATATATATATATATATATATATAATTGGTATATGAAAATTGGTTTTCAGAAATTTAGCAGTGCTTACAGAGGCCGTGAGGAAGGGTATCATGGATGCGGATTCTGAAGCTCGAGCGGATGCAAGAAAGTGGGTTTTTCATATTTTTCACAGAACGTAATTGGCTTTTTTTAGGTTACTTGTCCCAGTGGTTACAATATTGATTTTTTTTGGTGGTACTCAATGTTTTTGTGTTCTACTTACTAGAGCATGGTGGGGACTTCACACACACTTCCCAAATGAAGCAGATAAATTATTTCAAACTCTTACCTCAAGTCAACAGAAAATGATACAAGGTATTTAGCTGTGCATACATTTGCTAATGCCTTCTGTGACACAATATTTTTTAAGAGGACGAGTTCCTTCCTTTATTGTTTAGGTCAACTGACAGCATCATCTTCAACAGACAGCATACCTAGATCAACATCATCTGACTCCCACACCAGTATTTCCAAGTACGTTGATTTATGGTTGCTATGTGTACTTTTAAACAATACACCATTTGGCCCTTTGAACGCTATTTACGGAGTAAAGTTAATAATCAAATTGATTATACTTTGCCCTCTTTCTTGAGCATTAGGAT
This sequence comes from Halocynthia roretzi, assembly GCA_013436055.1. Taxonomy (NCBI): domain Eukaryota; kingdom Metazoa; phylum Chordata; class Ascidiacea; order Stolidobranchia; family Pyuridae; genus Halocynthia; species Halocynthia roretzi. The sequence continues at coordinate 24,515 of QRAM01000299.1, read as the reverse complement.
ATCTATATGCATACGGGATATGCATAGGTTTTTTGATTTCAATAGTACGTCTGATTTTGGTACATCTTTACAGGCGAACTCGAACATCACTTTTGCCACCGCAACGAGTTTCTACTGCAGGAAGAAGTGAGTTTATTTATAAGTTAATTGTTATATTTCTTTAGGAATTAATTGTAAATGAATGCTACTGTTTAATTCGGACGAAACTGTTACTGAAGGTCGCAGTTGTCAATGATTCAGTGCAGATACAAATTTGCTGTCTATGTAATCAAATCCTTCATGTTGACCTTTTTCTAGAAGTTAATTTCACAATTATTACAATTTAATTTAAAAGAACATGGTTTTACTCCATTACATCTATCATTGTGCTTATGTACTGGAAAATTTGTAAAATAAGATATTAGATATAGAACACTCATTTATTCTCTATTGTTGCATCGACAGCCACCACTGCCAACAAGTTTCTGCGATCAAGATCAGATATCGACCCGTCTGCAGCAAAACGGTCATCGGTAAAAGCAATGAGCTACACTTCCATAGGTATGTACTAAGTTGTTTGTTATTTATGCGAATGATCAATTTTTTGCTTGAATATCTGAACTACAAATTTCATGCTGCCTGCCTGCTCAGGATATCAGTATAAACATAAGAGTGCAAAAACGACTTCTTGCGACGACACCGCCACTTGTCGCAAGAAATTCGTCGCTAAATCACATGAAAACATCTTTCTAGATTCCCTTAAAGGTCGGTCAGTTGTCGTTATAACATTGTCAGTGGTTATGCTGAAGGTTTTCATGATAGCTGCATCAATCACTACATTTTGTTTTACGTTCCACAGTATCTGGTATCGTCTCATCAACTTTGACATAGGGTTATATATATTCCCATTTCTGTGTTTGCATGCTTCCATTCGGTTTTCAGTGATTGACCTTCATTCATGTAGAAATCAGTTATAGGAAATTATTGCTGAAGCATGGACTGAAATCGCCATGTTTATAGCTTCGCATAACAGAACATGTATATTGAAGAAATTATATTTTGACTGCTACTGAATTATTAACCAGCGTAATAATCATTTGTCAAGTGCAAAAAAGTTACCGCCTTATTCAAATAAAACTTGTGCTTTGTAGTATAGTGTGAATAAAACAATGGTGTAAGCAGAACATCCTGATATTTTATTTGCTTGTGATCAATTGTAGGGTTAAAAAAATTTAAAATTTAAAATTCCAGTTAAATACAGATAGAAACAGTCAACTTGTCATACCTAATTTTAGCAACGTTCTTATTTATATTTGTATATGATTACATCTGCTTCCACCTGATCTGCATCTGATTCCACTGTTTATAATATTTTAGTTGTTAACAACTTCACTGGATAATGTATCACATAAATTATAAGCTTCTTCGTCCATTTTTGTATTGTTTTTCATGGTAATAATATCATAAAGCCTGTAATGTTGAATGCTCTTTACAATAAATGTTTTTGGTTGCTAGGAAGAACAAGACCTTCTGCATATTCAACAGTAAATTCAAAGACCCCTGACAGAAAAGGCAGACCCATTGCGAGACCTGCTACGTCACAACGTAAGTGTTTCAAATATTCTGTTCAACAATATTGACTTGGATTTTTTAAATAATAGAAACATATTTTATAATTTTCTTTGAATGGTACAGCCGATTCTTCCTCCAATTCCTTTCTACCAGATCCCAGTCCTGTTTTGCATATTCATAGTAAAACTCCCCGGGAAACTAAGTCACTGTTATCTACGGTGCTTGTAAAGAACGCTGAAAACTTCGAGCCTAACGGAACTAATAGCGGTTATGAAAAATTCCATCCCCAACATGTTGCAATAGGTGTTTCCAATTTCACTTTGCCTAGGTTGGTAAGAGATGCCAAGAAAAAGCCCTTATTTTCCCATCTCTCAAAGACCCTACCCAATCCAAGTCGATTGAATAAAATTAGCTCAGAAAAAGACAACCAAAAATTTGAGCCGAAAAATAGCATCCCCAGACTAAGTAAATCGCATTCTTTCAAATATAAACACCCCCAAGGCCAATTTCATAACCTTTCTGCAGTAGGCAAAGGTCCACCCACTGACCGACCTTTGTCCCCAAACAGTCGTGTAAACGAACTGTTCTTGAGCAGAAGTGATTCAGGTACGATGCTTGACTCTCATAATAGAACTTTCCAACATTTACCGACCCATTTCATTACATCGCAGTTTTGGTAACATCCATTATTCAACTATCATCAGTACATTGCCTTAGCTGTGATATTAAATATCTCCTGGATCTTTTTACACACCATTGCTTTACGCGGCGAGTTTTCATAGGCCTGGTCACTCACATTTTGCCATTTTTTCATGCGATCCAGGCTCACAGTCTGCCCAGAGATTTGGTAAGGAACTCACTACTAATGCTTCTCACATTTTAACTTCAATGCAGCTGTGTGTTAGAGCACCTTGATGTCTGTTTGCAAAATAGTCACACAAAGCTTTATATATATTTTGTTTAGTGCCTGCATTTTCAAAGTGGTGAAAAATGCAAAGTGTATAATATGCAACTAATATCCAAAGCTCTCTATGGTGTGACTTATGTATTTTTGCCTAAGAATGTGAAAAATATTAGCTTAATTTTTTCAGTAATCACCCTTATTCGAATGTCGTTTATCTTAAAAATTTTCAGTATTCAAGATATAAAATATCTCTCAAGTCCGTGTGGTAGGATTATTTGAAATTCTGTTGAACCTACCATAGGGTATTGAAACTTTAGTTGCACTGAACTTTATGGTGTATTAGGTACTTTATATACTGAAAGTTTGGCACCCTGCACCTCACAACGTTTGCTGAAATTTTCAAATCATTACAAGACCTGATTTGTGTGACTTTGCATTTGTAAAATAATGTTGCTTTTAAACCTTGTGTGGTTTGTGCCTTATCCGCATGAAATACTTTGCTGGATGAGGATCAACTTGAGCTTTTTGATCGATAAGTGGACTTTCTGCGTGAAAATTAGAAATGTTCTCTCCACTAACATTGTGCTTTTACCTACAAACAGCCGGTAGCCGATCCAACTCGCCGAATTCTAAAATGAGATATTACAATGCGACAAGAACCCCTGGTAGACCGCCTCGAATGCAGACTATGTCAGCAGAAGACAATTCAGGTATTCAGGATGTTTGCATCTGTAGTAATATTGGATAATCTCAATAGCCGATACCCCAAATGATCCAATTTCCAATGTATATATATTTTACCGTAGAAGTCAATTTGTAGCTTGTAGGACACATTTAGCATAAAAATATCTACATATTTCAACTGGGCAATCTACCAGTAATAAATCAATAGAAAGCATGTAATCCTCTAGAATAGTTACATAATTTTCCAGTTGCAGCAGTGATTCATTATGAATCTGTATAACAGTTTCCAGTAGGTAATCCTACACTCGCTAACCAACAAATTTGTTACCATTGAAGTAACTTGGATATCATGGTTGCAGTGCACAAATGCATAAAATTTAATTAACACAACTAAGTGTTGCAGAAATATGTGAGCCACAGGGGTCACAGAGCAGATACTTTTTTACTGTTGGGTTATTTGGAATTCTCCTGTGCATTGGTCAGATAATTATAGTGTTAGTGGCTAAACCTGTGTAAATAGCAGCATAGTTAATCTATTATATATGGTTGTAAATTGTATGTGGTGTATTGGTGCATAATGAGCTGGTGCAAGATAATGCTCTCATATTTTAGTATATCTTATTGTTTGTGTACTTACCGCCATTCTCACTAAGCTTCTTGTTATCCAACTCTCAAGAAATATGATTCCAAACCATTGTCTAGTTTAAGATTTTAGCTGTCAAGACATATCCTGCTGATAAGAGTTATGAAAAAATATTGGTCCAATTGTTAAAAAGAATGTGTTCAATTATGAGTCTTAGTTCCTACAAGGTTTATCTTTCTATTACTGAACATTTTCTGTCTGTGTACCTATTTACCTTTCTACCACTGCGCAATTTCCAGACTACGGTGGATATCCCACGCGAGTTTCGCATTATAATCCATCAGTCCAAGGTTATTCAAACGGTCCCCAGAGAGTGCCTCAACGCACACCTCCATCTTCTCCAACTACCACGCCGCAACGATCACGGATACCTGTGTCCACCTCGAGGTCTGGGTCCAGAGTGGGGTCGAGGACGGGGTCACGTGTGGGTTCGCCTTCTGGTAGCAGAGGCGCAAGTCCTCCCCGATATAGAGGTAAGCATCACCCATTTGCATTGTGGGTGCATGCTCCGTTGTGTATGTGGCTTTATTTTAGCTCGTGCTATTTAGATTAATTGCTCAATAGAAACTTGATTTTTAATAGAATAAACCAGCTAGCTAATTTGAATTCGCATGTTGCCTCATTTAATAGAAAATGCTTTATCCTATTTTTGCGATTCCCTGATTTGGAAAATTTTTTTTACTATTCAATGCATGACTTATTAACAGAACTTGATTAGCATCTTGCTTTGAAACCTTTGGTTCTATATAATTAGCTATAGTTGTGATTGTGATACATGTGGTAAAGTAATTGTGGTGTGTGATAATTTGTATTGAAATTGGAATGTCTTATATGGTGCTGTTGAATCAAAATTAGCTCCGCAATCCCGGATACCACGTAGCGAACCAGTATCACGAAACCGTAGTCGCATAGCATCGTCCCAAGTCAGTAGTCGGGACAGTAGTCCAGGTACGGGAGGTGAGTGTCGTGTTGTGGCGGCATGACGTAAAGACAATGTCACATGCAGACTCATGTTGTAGTTATCAAAGGGACTTCTGTCATGGAGCCTTTTGTGAATGCATCATTCAAATAGTCTTCTGCGCTGTAAGCTGCTTCTGCTCTAGTTGTAATTATGTATTGAATAATATATGTTTAATTGATGGTACTAAGAATAGTATATTTGTTTGCTCTGTGGTGATCAGATCATCTAGTTAGCTGTTGCTTATCATAAAAAATAACAACGGGAAGGTGTGTGTCCTACTGCAATGCTTTGTAACTTAACATCTCTTTAAGAACTAGATCGCTTCCTAATTGCTTGCATATACTTTTGGTTTTCTTTTGTATTAACTGAGGTCATCATATATTCTATCCCGAAAAAAAAGGTCAAATTGAAATTGGAAATTTCTTCGATTGAAAATTTCAGAGGTCCAAAAAGAGGATGTTATCTCGTGACAATACATTCTAAATGAAGTCCACAAATAAAATCAGGGAGAGTCTGTGCGTTTGCTATACTTCGATATCCAGTGGAAATAAATAACATTGGGTATATTGAAGGGCAGATGTCTTTGAGAACAAGTTTGAAGCAGTGCTAATTTTGGGGAAAAGGGAGGGTGCTGCATGATCAAGCCCAAACAGCAAATTAGGAATATACTACACTACTATTTACATGAAATAGCAAGAGGGAAAAATAGCAATACAACTGAAACTCATAACCCAGATACTTAGAATTTTGAAAATCCCTCTTCACTTCCAAAAGCATGATAGCTCCTGATTGACTATCGACATATTTTACAAGCCCTCTGCATTTATCTACTATCTTTTAAAATGTTGTCAGTGGATGAGCATGTTCTGATTTACATTTCTTTTTCTATGCTGATTTGTTAGTCCCATCCCGATTGTCATTCTAACCGTGTCATATGCAATGCAAACTGTGCATACAAGATTTATTTATTTAAACTAATTTTTCTGTAACCCAGACATATTGCTGAATTTACTGATTGTGTGCTTGCCAACTAATATTTAAACGGGAATCAATATTGAACCACATTAGTACATTCAATCAACATAGTTCAGATTGGTCAATCCTCTACAAATCAAATTTGTCATACTTCAGGTCGAGGGTCAACTTCTGGAGGAACAGGTCAAGCCATGAGAGTGCTACCTAAAGGAAGGGAGGGAGAGCAAGTTTTAACTGATGCATTGGTATGACTATTTTTTGCAGCATTAGTAAATTTTTGCTTCAAGTCACTGTTACATTTTTCAAAGCTGTTCATTACAATATAATTTATAAGTTTGTTTTATTCAAAGCTCGGACGCAAAACTCCCAAGAGACGTGGAGAGTCATATGGTTATTCTGATGACGGTGATGATTTTTCTGACACTTCCAGTGTTTGTTCAGACAGATCTTCTTCATATCAGTCAAGGTATAGATTGTGAGATGTCACTTCTCGATCATAATCATTCTCAACCTAACAATTATAGTGTATCTTAGATGCTTGAATTAAATTTTATTTAGAAATGGTGTCAGAAGACCTCACAGTCACACGGAAGACATTGCCGACATTCTAACACTTTGTCAAAGTAGCAACTGGGCTGACAGAAAAGAAGGATTGTTGAGTCTTCACATTTTAATAAAAAAAGAAAAATTGATAAGGTACTGTTGAGATCCAATTTAATTATTTCTAGTTCAGCACATAACTGCATAAAATCTGAAACTAACTCCAAGATTTAGCATACAGTAGCGGTTCCAAATATGTGACAATAATATTATCTTGTTGCAGCCGCATGGAAATGAAAAAAATACTGGAAATTTTCAATCGCATGTTTGCTGATCCACATGGCAAAGTGAGTCCTGTTCAGTGTTTTGACAAGTGTTATTCTGTTATAAATGATAAGTGTCCAGTTAACCTGTCCCATGTCCTTTATCATCGATGTCAGTATACCAATGAATATTCTTGTGTTAAGTAATACTTGAAATATCTCTCACACTTTACATAATGTTGTGCACCAAGATAATATTTGAGGTGTCTAAGGTATTTATTCAAAGATGTGTTGTGGTAAAATTGCAGTTTTTAGAATCTACCAAAATTACCTTTGTCATATGTTCTTATTTGTACCACATGCAATCAGGGAACAAAACGGGTAAATAATTTTTTCTTTGTAATGACGTTTGTGCTATTGTATTTATAATTTTAGTCTGTCTACTAACTTTTTGGTGAATAATTAGTTATATGGTATTTGTTTATCTGTTTTTTTAATTTTAGTTATTACTCTAGTTAAATACAAAGATGAAGATAATAACCGTACTACTTGCTGTAGAATTCACTATTAGAGTGAATTTACATTTTAAGTTGACATTAAAATCTTTAGTTTGATCTTGTTATGTGCGTGTGACATGATTTTATGTTATACGTATTGTAATTATCATATAGTTCTTAACCCTTGTTAAATTCTTTGAAGCTTTACGCTATATGTAGATGGTTTTTAACATTTGTCATCTAGAATTTTGTCAATTGTAGTACTGATTTATTTTCACTCACCTAAGCTGTATAATTGCTTACACTTGAATTCAATTTTTCCTTAACTTATTTCTGTGTATACTCACTGAATCTTGAAGATATTTTCACTTTGAATTATGAATTACGTAACATAATTAATGAAAGCTAACAAAGAATTATATTGTATAATTATGTAAGTTTATTGAATGCTAATGTGAATTTAGTTCTGTCAAATTAACTCCACATGTAAAAGTTAAAATAATTACACTGCCACCATGTTATAATGGAGGTTGGCAAGGTCCATATATGTCATTGAGTAAAAGCAGGGTCACATATGAAATCTGGGTCGTATTGTCCCACAATTGTGGAAAACCCGCTCAAAAGTCATTGCCTTGCCTAAATAGTATGTCTTATTTTGTCCAAACAGGTATTCAGCCTTTTTCTTGAAATTCTTCCTGATTTTGTTTCGACCTACAAAGAGCACATAGAAGATTGGTTGTATGTGCTCATGACTCAATTACTGAAAAAAATGGGTGCAGATTTGCTTGGCTCTGTGCAAGCTAAAGTTGTGAAAGCAATGAACACCACCAGGTAATTATAATTTTTGTTTGTACCTGCAAATAAGATCTTTTTAAAAGTTTTTGTTACCCTGTTTTCAGAGTCAGCTTCCCTGCTCAACAGCAGTTCAATATTTTGACACGTTACATTGTTGACCAAACACAGACTCCAAACTTCAAGGTAATTTCCATGCTAATGGGCTTTAATATACTTGATGAATTTTACAGAAATTACAATGGGCTGTTATTGAATTCACTGGTATGCTATATAGAGTGGTGCATAAAAAACGATTGAATCAAAAAATCGTAGGTTTTATCAAACTGTTTTTTCTATCTAAAATAAGTATATCCGGTATCCTAACTGATCCCAGAATATCANCCCATGTAAATGTCAAAATTTATATTTGCATTAAATGTCCAAGTTCTGCTTCACATTCCGTAATGCCATTTGGAAATATGTTCATAAAAGCATAGCCAGACCAATAATTTCCGAAAAGGTCCAATTTATTTTGAATTAGGGTGTAAATTTCTTAGCATAACATATGTAACATATGCACTGTGATCATATATATATATATATATATAAAGAGAGTTTTCTATACTCTCATGTTCACCTAGTGATTGAACTGTGATGTACTTCAGAATTACATCCAAGACTTTTATAATTGCTAATATTAATGATCTTGATACAGAAATCCAAGATTGATATAATCAATGGGTGATTGAAATGATTTCTTGTATCTTGTCATACAGAGGCAGTGATATCGATTTCACATCATCTGAAAACACAAGGCTTGACAGTGTGGAAGAAAACCTAAACTTTGGTGAAATAACTGCTGAAATCCATAAATTGAGACTTGACAGCAGTGCAGACGGAATGGACTACACACTAAAGCAGAAAGTGTGTTTCTAATATTCATTCTTTCACATGGCTATCCATCAATTATCATATTTACATCAGTAGATTTACTACCAGTACTGATTACATTTGCTAATTCACCACATAGAATTCCATGAACAACATCACAGGAGCAGGAGATGGTAATTCATTGCCGCAAGTTTGTTTTCCTCCACCTTTTCAGCAATTGCAAAATACTCCTAAGGTTTGCCCATCAGTTGTGATGTAGTAGAGGTTGAACCTCTTTAATCCGGCAACCTTGGGACCGGGCTATTGCTGGACCACGGAAATTGACACTTATGTCCTATGTTCAACCCAATCTTGCCAGCTCATTCCACAAACATATAAACGTGTTATTAAGTGTAAAAAAGCTTGAAACAGGAAATAATACGATTATTAAAGCTTCCAAGTCAGGCAAGAGATAAAAGACAGCTAAATACTTGAAATTAATTGGGTTGTATCACTAAAACATTCGACAGTATAAATAGATTTTGGTCCTTAAGCACCTGATCCACAAACTAATTGCCGGATTAGAGAGGTTCAACCTGTGTTACAAATGAAATAGAAATACCGTAACTCTTTTTGTATTTCAGCAACTCAGTGGCAACCGTGGTAACAATAAATACAATCCAGGAATTTACTATGACAATTCTCCATCTCTATATAATAAGGAAGCTCTGAAAGAAGCAGTTTTTGATGATGATGACACCATCAGTGATGGTATGCGTTGATTTTATACTGCACTTAAAAGCTCCTCACATTATATGCACTAGTAAAGCACATATTGAGAAGCAGAATATATTACTCTGGTGATATAAGTACTGACTTATATTAAAAGAATACATACTAGAGATAAAAAATAGTATTCACCATCACAAGAATTTTAGTCGCTACAAAATAGTGGATGATGCAATGATATATTACAAGCTTCGGCATTATAGGATTTTTTCAATCAATTTTTCAATACTTTCATAGAATGCATTGCAGGTAATACAACAAACAATACTGATAATTTGCATACACACTATCTAATTTTCTATTTCTTCCTAGAATACAGTCAGGATGATTCAGCAATCCTTTCTCAGCTAACGCAAGCACTGAAGAAGAAATCCCAAAGAAAATTGGCTTTGCTCGACTTCCGTAAAGCTCTGCGAAGTGGCGATCCCAGATTAGTCTTGTCTGGAAAGTCTTATCAATGGGAACACCATATTGTTCCATTGCTCATGCATATCATTGATTGTATGAGGGATGAGGAGGTAGGAAACCATAAGCATTTTTCTCATGCCGTATGTCAAATGTAATGTATGGAATCTAAAAATCATTGTCTTCTTAGGCCGAAACACGAGTGCTTGCGCTCTCCATTCTGAAGGAAATGTTTTTGAGAATATCCGTGGAAAACTTTTCTGATTACATTGAAACAATTATATGTACGGTGCTTGAAGCACACAAGGATAAAAACTCTGAGGTAAGCATTTGCACATAGCTAGCATAGACTGGAAATAAAGGAAAGGAATTCTTGCTGGACTTATGTAATTTAACGCTGGTAACTATACATTTTTTGAAATCTCATGATCAGCCAAACAAAGAATTTAGATTAATATAATAGTCACAGCATTATTATCCAGCTGGAATCAAAATAATATTTAGAATGATTTCGTTAATTGAACATACTGAATATATGATCGTATAGCAACATGCATGAAGCGGGTTACCGCGCTAAGAAATCAAAAACTAGGTGAAGCAATACAAGCCAATATCTGTTACCATCGCTTAATAATAGCAAAAGTTTTTATAAAATTAATTGCAATCATGAGTTATTGAAAACTCACCCAGAAATCATATTCTATTTGCTATATGTATGCTCCTCCTTTTTTACAGGTTACACGGGCCGCAGAAGACACTGCAACTACCTTAGGAAGTTTCTTGCCGTCAGACCTTTGCTTCCAGGTCCTGATTCCTTTCATGGGAAGTAACCATTTTCAAACGATGCAAATCGCAATTAAAATGCTCACCAATGCGATAAATAAATCGAATAAAATAGAGCTCACGCCAAACATTGTAAATAGCTTAGTGCCATATCTAATAAAGGTGAGTTATCTATATTTTGTATGCTATTTTAAAGCACTTGTGCTTTATTTTGAATAAGAGAATAAATACCACTACCATGAATCTTAGCATTTAGATTTGTTGTGTACTTTCAATAAGATTTTTCCAATCATTAGATTTGTGGACTAGCTTATACAAAGTTTCTTAGCAGTATTTACTTTGGCAGGGTTACGACAGCTCCGAAAGCAGCATGCGTAAAGCTGCAGTGTTTTGTCTTGTTGCACTTCATCAAGTAATTGGCGAGGATGAATTAGCAAGACATCTCTCTTCCCTGTCCGGAAGCAAAGTAAGTGGGTTTTTTTAATATTATTTCCACTCGAATAAAGAATTCAAGCAGAAAATCAAACCTAGGTAGAAATTCTTAGTTTGAGAGGTAGGTAGTTTTTTATGATTGAATATACTGCCTGCTGTACTTTATATAAAGTGCTGGAATTGACAGTTGGAAATTTTCAGGTCATCATTTAATCCAGTGAATTATTTCATACCCCCTGTGTTAATTCATTTGAACAGGTTCCAGTAATTTATTCATGGTGGTGGTGCTGAGATGTTCTTTTTGATTTTCAGATGAAACTTTTGCAATTGTATATCAAAAGAGCTCAGGCTTCCGGACACTAACCGTTACAGGTTATCACTGCCTATGAACACTGCTTGAAAAAACGTTATGTATGTTTCCTTAACGGTACAGACGTTCATAGTTTGTTTCTAAATGGAATGGTGCTGCTTATTATGTAAGGAATTTAAGAATTGTTTGAGATTGTAACCTGGTCTTGTATCATAAATCCTATCCCATCCATGACCCTGTTGCTAACTGTGTGTCAAAGTGAAACTCGTGTGAATCATTACGACTCTTTTATAGCAGCTTTTTGAAGCATAGATTTCTAGTAAAGTGAACTCCATAGAAGCATGATGGCGTAGTCTCCTATAGAGTAATTTTACCATGCCAAAAATGGCTGCTTTGCATTTTAGGGGATGCTTGCTGTATTTTACTTAACCTAGGTCCGGCAATACTTTTACCTTGATGTGTCATTGTTTTTGAATTGTGAGTGGACATCTGTGTCGGGTCCTCTGTCTTTCCATAGTTAGCTGCGTCGATACCGTGATATCAAATATTGTTGTCTGCACACTGGTTGTTGTAGCGATTCCAAACCTGGTGACTCTTGCAATTTATACATTTAACTGCAAACGTTGTCGAGAATTGAAAACAGTGTGATCTGGTTACATTTTTTAGTCAGTATTTAATGTCATATATATATTAAGCCTCATAATTTAATAGAGTCAGTTAATTTATCATTACTCATTTCAATGGAAATTTTTTTGTAATTTCGTAGCAAATGACTTTCTTGCGATAAGTTCCATAACAGAGTATGCTGTTACTCAGCACCATCAACTCAATGTTTGTATCAAAGGTGTAAAACTTAGATGTCACGCTGCATATTTTTCCAATCTCTTTTTGCTGGTGATTCTCCTGTCGATCATATACTTAGCGGTAATATTGTCTGCCTGTCTTGCTGTAGTATAATCATCCACCTACAGAAGAGGTTTCCCTCATCCTACAGAGTACTTACATGACAGATGCTGAATTCTCACTATAATAATCTTCATCTACTATGACTGTTCCTTGGATATTGAAGCCTAAATTATATTGTGGTATCATAATATATATTGGACTATTTACCAAATATAATAATAATAATATGATATTGCCGGGTTCGCTCGAGCTAGTACTTGAAAGCTTGCTACAGACCTTTTATGTAAGTACAACTGTCATAGTAAAACTAATTGCATTGCTGTCCATATTGTATATAATGCAGCTGGTTAGAATAATGTTCGTTACCAGTTCCTATCCAGGTTTGGCACAGTGAAGACATGCTCTTCAAAATGTTAACATAATATTCTATCACATAGCTCTTACAGCTGTGTCTTTGGATGTACAATCCAGAATAGTTCTCCTGGCATTTATTAAATTCACTTTATTTGTAGTATTAGAGAATTATTAAACTGAACAATCTAAGATTTGAATTAAAGAATTCGATATTGTACATCCCTTGCTTACCTAAGTTTCCCACTAAGTAATTTCATATCCACAAGGTTTTATTAATATAAATTTGATTATGCTTGGTGCTTGTGTTTGGATTTTTATAAAGGTTTCTGCATATCATAGCGGCGATTTTTCATTATTGTAGTACAGTACTTTTGTATTAGAATACCTTTGTGAACTATAATTAATTAGTATCAGTATTGTGTGAATTACACTAGTAGAATATACTGATTACCAATATTTATTACTGTGGATAACAAGATTATAACCGTTAGCAACAATGACTCTTAACAGCTTTGACTTCAATTCTCTTTTCCAACTCCCCTAATTGAAGTTCCTCAGATTCCAGTTTCCTACTGTTTTATGCACGATAATGATCAATCAAAGATATGATGTCATCCTATACATTACATCACCTAGTGTTAGCCTGTTTTTGCATATTTCCATTGTTATTATTATTACTACATTTCTCATAAGACAGTTTTCGACTTCTTGTTTATACAGTTCAGTGAATACCTTTTCGTTCTGTCGTACTTGTTTTTATTTTCGAATGCCGTCGCTGTCTTGCGATACAATATATCAAAATTCGCTACATTTGCTGTTTTATTACCGGAAGTCACTAGATTAGATGAATATAGAACATATTCTGACAGATTTTTACTGAAGCATATAACTTTTAATATTAATTTCTTTTTTTACGTTATTGTTAATGACTGAGTTGACTTTAGTCAACTATGCTCGACTCGGATGAATACTTCTACCTACATGAAACATGATTTGTAAATTAACTTCACTGATTTGATTAACTGGACCATCTTTAGGTATCTGGCAGTGTTGTAATGACTGTAGTCGACTTGTTGAAGACAGTAATGTGCTTGACTCGAGACCTTTGAAGATGTAAGAATTCCTCAACATTAGGGTTTTGTGGAAACTGCCAGTGATATTCCCTCAGACAATCCATATGTTATGCCATGAAGCTTTAACTATTACAATAAAGCCTTGACTCGACTCTTTTTTGTTCATACTCCAGTGGGTATCTCGACTTTTGATACTGATGAGTTATGACTATAGCACAGCACCAATACAGTACTTAGAATACTCTAGGTGACTGTAGCAGAACTATATATTTCAATGAAAAGTTTATTTTTGTGCAAGTTACCCAACTTCTTTGTCAATTCTCATTATGCTAGTGGACGGTGTAGGTAGGTCTGGTTAAATAGTGACATAGTATGAAATAGTTCATTATTAAAAAAAAGAATAATCCCTGTTGATTAAAAAAAGGAAAGTCTACACATACTATACAAACACACTGGTAGTTAAGGACGATTGACTTCAAGCCAATTTTAGTTGAGCTGTCTGCGTGGAAGTTAATGTAAACATTTTCGCTTTATTCGTTGTTGTTGATGCGCTAGTCTTGGAAACTTTCATCTAACGGTGGGTGGCATCTCTTAGTTCCGCTTAAGATTCTCCACAAGCTTGAATGTAAATAAACGTAGTAACCGTCGTCCATTGTTGACATAGAAGCGACTCTGGATCGACCTTCTGCCGTTGCTATTACTGATCCCAGCGATGTCATCAGCGCTAACGGTTCCGATTTGCGCGGTTCAGGTTGTGTTTGAATTCCTCGGTTTTCATCTGGCACTTGTTCACTAGGTTGGTTGTCTTCTTCTGGCTCGCTGCGCTGCATTTCCTTGCGTAAAATTAAAGAACTATTGAACTATTGAATAATGCGATGATAAGTAGTTACTCGGACTGAATCTAGATTACGATTTCAGAACATATTTACAGCATAGGAATACCACGAATAGAATTTTGTTCAAATATACTTCTACAAGAAAAGTTTGAACAATTTACCAGATTTGATTAAAATCATGGTATATGAAAGTTAAATGAAACGGCCTTAAGGGAAGGATTCCTGTATGATATTTTGTCCTAGTCACACATACTTTCATGCTGTAGAGAATTCCGATGACCCGATTTATTGCTCTCAAATGGAGCGCAGGTTGTGGAATTACCATATCTTACATACTCTTAATAATAGTGGTAATATTGCTAAATATGGTCCAATCTTAATCGTCATAGCCTTAGGACCCCGTTTCTAGATCCAGCCTTGATTCATACAAAGTTCTTTCGCACCTAGTTATCTATTTTTATATCGTCCCGCAATGATCAAATCAAGTTTCTCCAGCAAGTAAACGTGATACATGTCGTCCTCCGAAAGCGATTCATAATCTTCTTCGGAAGACGACTCGTCCCTAAAACCCGGCTCTTTCTTAGGACCGTTCATTGGACCATTCTTGGAAGCAGGTTTTTTCTAAATCAAAATTTATTTCATCAGTTCAGTCAGTAAATCTAGTTTACTATAGTTCAAGTAGAACTTTACTAGGGGAGAAGTCCTGCTTCCAATTAGTTCATCCTGGCCCAGAACATTCTCTATTTTTTCTTACACACCTACCTTCAATTTCATCGGAGGAATCGTCCATGCGTTCCTCGAGGCAATGTAGTAGTGTATCCGGTCGTCATCAGTCGCTAGAATACTATCTAGTCTCATTTCTTCCAGGACAACATCAGCACTCATTACTTCAAGGTTGATTCCTTCGCGATATAAGTTCCTTAAACCTGAAAATTCACGATCAGTTAGATCAAGATAGCGTAGCACCCTTGACTAATAATAGCGCGGTGGAGAGAGTAGTGTATCTATGCAGTGCAGTTTATTGAAAAGTCACCATTTCCCATAAGTGTTGTACAGACTCGAGTCAGTGGTAATGCAAAGTTTTTTGTATTTCCATCTTACTTGATTTCGAGACCAAAGTCAATTATGGTCAATCATTTAAACTTATTCTGATAAAACTGAAGTCAAGTCGAGACATTGAAGGAGAGTTACAGCACTCACGTTTATATAAATATTCAAAATAATATAAACCTTCGTGGATCTGTTTGCGCATTTCTTCGTCCTTTGCGTCCCATCCATGAGCGTGAGCAAAACGTATGGTTACATTCAGCTGGCCGTCAAAGTTTCGATGCTTGAGATACGACTAAAAATATGTTTTATAATATGTATTAAGGTTCTTAAAAATTAAGTCCAGAAATACATCAACGTAATTCAAAATTCCCATACCTTCTCCAGTTTTATCAAGTTGAGTAAAGTCTCAGAGCATGTGTGTATAGGTGAAGAACTTAGAACAATATCAACGTTGAGTTCAATTGCTTGCGACTGTGGAATTTTATCTTCCCATGCTACCTTCATCAGGTCGAATACAAAGAGCTGCGTGACGCCGTCAGTCTTTCCACCTTCAGTAAAAAGTTTATTTTTGGTTACTAGAAGATATTTGTTGGAAACCAATGGACATTGTGGGGCTATGGTGATTAGAATACATCCCCCTATCCTTTCAGGTTGTGATATTATGATGCGCGACATTAAATATAACTCCCTTCAGAGGATTAAAAAGCGAAGTTTCAATTTAAATAATATTTGCAAAATATCAAAGCAAGATTTTTTGCATAGATTTATAAAATGCAGAAAATTCCCTTTTTTGAATTATAGCTCAAGCTTACATATCACGATATCACATATCTCATATTACGAACTTACCTATAAATCTCGAGCGGTATAAAACATGCTCTACATCAGTAAAAACATCCACGAAGGTTATTTCACATTTGAGAACCATTAGCGTCGCTAATCTTCCATCCACGTCCAGGAACAGTTTGTAGTAAACATGATCCGACCACGGTCGACAGTTGCCGCTCACTTCTGCTTCAATTACCCGTTGTCGTTGTAGCATATCCTGTGAAAATTTTCATCATACAGTCGATATTAATTTCCCCAGGATGTTTTATTTGGATTGATGATATTATACAGGTTGAATATCATTGGCTCGTAACGGCAGGCCAGTGTAAACCTGGTAATACGCCCAGGCCAGATGAGAAATGTAACCTACATACATTGAGCATGCTTCAAATACATATGATTTATATATGAACATGTAGTGTATTTGATGATGTATACATACGATTATTACTAGCATTATTTTATGTATATATTCTTCAAAAATAAGTCCAAATCAGTATTCTTTATCAAAGGGTTTCCCTCTACCAGGAGTAGTAGGCATCCTCAAAGGATTAGCTAGCACTTTGACATAGAGAATTCTCGTAGGCCTGAGCAAGGTTGATGCTTACGTAAGTTGTGTCTGTATCAGTAATACAGTACAGTACTGTATAAGATTTGATATAGTATAACAAGATTAATTTGCCATTTTTACCCTACGATTCATTGGTTAGGAAAATTTGTTTAGTACTTGCTGGATAAGTAAGTTTCAACCAAATGATTTGCCCATGTTTCCACAACAAGCGGAAATCGAATAAGCTAGATGAGAGCTTTCCGAATTTTTCCAGTTGGTGACACACTTTTTAAAGAAGGGAAATACCGAACTTTGAATATCACTGCTGAGTTTTCCTAATTTAATACGTAGTACATTTAATTTTTACCTGAGGGTCTTCATTCATGATATTTTTTGGAATGGTACGAGGAGCACTACTGCTGGGAGTTTGTCCCATGTTTCTTTTATATTTTTTTGGGCTAGTATACACTTCACCTAATAGGGGTGATATGCTTCTACTGTCTTCGCGATCATCAATACTCAGTAAGAGTGGCCTTTCCTCACGTGTTTCTAGCTACAAATATAAAATGTAATTCTTTAGAAAAACATTGACAGTTTTTATATGTGTATCAGCATTAACCTCTTCTGCTATATTTTCCACACTGTTGCGCGCACTGCTCGGTAATCCTGTTACTGCTGCTCCTCTTGAAGGCCTTATGGGTGATCTTTTTCTCGATTGTCTTTTTTTCACATTGGCAGTAATGACAATAATAAGTACGTAGTACATGTTAATAATGTTACTCAGTTTATATATCAGTATCGGTAATAGGATTCTTGTACGCATGTTTATATACTTGACAAATTTATTTTTAGACGATTTTAGGTTGAGTAAGTTTAATTCATACATGTTAAGCAATTAGAATTCAACTTAATTGCTTAAAATGACAGCCTGGTCACCTGTAGTTCGGAGAGTCTTGTTCGCAGCTTGGTGTATTTGACTGTAGAGTCTAAATATTAGAAAGAAGGGATTTATTGCAAATCAAATCAATATGCGACTGTGGACTGTACCGTATATATATATAGTAGTTTGGCTATTTCATCTAACCTGTAATTCTATTAACTCGTCATCTGTTAATTCAGTAGACAATTTCGAAGTTGGTTGAGACTGGTGTTCTGGAGCTTGATCCTGTCCCAAAATGTGCTTGGGTGAAGTGTAAGCCCCAGTTCGACTCGATTCTCCTAAAATAAACAATGCAACTGTCTCGGGTTTATGTATATTCTAAATATTCGCCCTCACTCAATATTACTTCACAAAATATATCATAACATTGACACTGCCAGAGTAAAAAGAAAACTCTATCTTAAAATAATGCCGTATGCATGTTACCTGCGTCCGCCACTGTTACGGTTTACGGGTATAGCCGATTCAAAATTACCAAGCGCATGTAGCGTAGGCGACTGCGGTATTATGAAATATGATGCCTGTTGAAGAAGCTGAATGCGGTCTACACCACAATATGTCAGATTTCCGCCGTAATTCATGTAGTGACTGTATGCACTGAAAAATGAACCGATTTTCCGGGAAATGGTGCAGTTATTTTATATAATATGTCTTTTCATTTCTAGAAACACTAAGAGAAGAACAAAAACTCCCCATGTCTATATGTTCAGCAATATTCCAAGTATTTTGTCAATGCTACGCCGTTAGTTCTTACTGTTTAAGATTATCTGCTTTCCAAATTAGCTACTATATGAAATATGCACGTCATATCCTCACCTTCCGCTCATTGTACTATAATCTTGCTTCATCCAAGTCTGGTATTTCATTTTCAATCTATTATTCTCTTTCCCTTTTACCCGCGCTATGAATAAACCAGTAACCTCAAGAAGTGTATCTCGGTAAAACTTGCAGTATATTCCAACCACATAACAAGGAGTTGTGAAGTGTGCCCTTTTATATTCCATTAACATGTCGTTGCTGAATAATTCGTTAATGTAAATCAGTTGCATAATTGCACGGTGCATTTTAAGGTTTGGAATGATTACTCGAATAAATTCTGTTTAACTACTATATTCTGTAAAATTGTTCAGTTTATCTGTTTCATCGTGTTAGCCACTGTGAATTAGCACTCATTGGGAAAAATCACTGAGAGTGTTATTAAACATTCTGCATTCAGTGGATATAAGTCAAAATTTACACACAAAACATAATGTTCCCTCGCTCGAACTCTTGCGCTTTTAATGGACTATTTAGATTTTAGATTCAAGTTCCAATTCTCACAGTACTTGGAAGGTGATATCGGTATTATTACTGATGAGAAATTGTCTATACGTACCATCTACAATTCATCTCAACACTACATTGACAGTTCCGCTTTGTACGTCATATTTCAATATAATACCCCTAATATATGCGTTCATTGAAATAGTGAATTGAAGCATATTAAAAAAACACATGGAACAAACTAGCAATCTCCGAGAAATCTGTTGCTCTGTTGCCGTGTTTTTTCAAGCACAAACAAGCAATTTAACAGCTCGGTATATTGTGAGTTAGGTGATTGTGTCTTGCTCAATAACACGGAGATGACTCTCACGAGGTTCGAACCCGGAATATCTCGGTCGAGAGACCCTCGATATACCATCCCAAGGAGACAATTATATATGCTCAACAGCGACATATAACGGTTAATAAGACCGTCGATATACCATCCCAAAGAGACAATTCTATATGCTCAACAGCGACATATAACGGTTAATATTTTTTCAATGCTGAGTAAGTTGTCACACAGCATTTGTAGATCTGGAGTGGTCACAATTCAAGCGTTGCAATGTAGAAAACGAGAGCGATAGTGTGGTTGGTTGTTTGATTCGTTTTAAGTTTTTTTAATTAGTATTATTTATGCTGCCAGGCAATAGTAGTGTTGTATTACAGGCTTTCAGCGTCAGATGTAATTGCGTTAATCTTCTAAACTGAAGGGTAAGGGTTAACGTTTAAATAGGCGTATCTTATCGTTAATGTAGATTTTACCATTTACAATACTGCACTTCGTTATTCGATTAGGCTTCATTAGAGGGAAATAGATGTTGCAATTTTAATCAGTTTGATATATGGAATATTTTTGTTTACGACGCAGCACTTTTTATTCCTTCAGTAAAAAATGGTATTGACGTTATTCCTTCAGTGCTGTCGGCAGGGACACTGTGCAGTGGTGAATGCAGAGAGGAATACTAAGCAATTTATATCAGAAAATAGTTCTTAATTTAGTGAATAGGGGATATATGTCACCATAACTAATGCTTGCCCAGTCTGAAATGAACTTCTGTATAGGGACCATGCACTACCAGACATAACTTTGGATGTCCATTGCCACTTAAGTGTAGATTGCAGAGAATGCAGAGAAATCAAATCCACAGACCTTACAATGCTATTATGCAGTTTTAAAACACCGTATTATGTTTAATATTTTCATAATAGACTTTATTACGCTCCTTGCTTGAAGTGGAATAGGTAAATTTTGGTTGGCGTGATAGGATTCATATCAATCAAGGTGTCGTAATTAAGTCATTCAAGAGCTATAAGCTTCCTCAGGGCTGAATGAAAACCAGGGATTACCTCTTGCAGATTAATTCAAATGTGATATTGATGGTGTCTGGAATAAATGTTTTTAGCATTGTTAAGCATTTTGCATCAGGTAGTGTTTTTCTCTCTGGCTTGACTTTACCGAGTCTAATGTCTATGAAGTTTGTTAACATTCTCTCCTTTATTGATATTGATTTTTCATAATTATTCTATACTCTTTTTCTAAATGATTCATTTTTTTCTTCTAATTAACTTCAATTTCAAAAGGTTGTAGTTTTGAGCAATCTAAATAATAGTGAATTCGCCACCATGGCTGATACTCATTCCACTCTTCGGGACAACAGTGTTCGCCTAAAGAAGAATGTATCTAAGCTAGCTTTCAGAAGTAAAGAGAAGGTATCGTTTCGTCTGTAATTTGAAATATTATTTAAGTCTCATAATTGATATATTTTCTTTATCTTGCTGTAGGTGATGCGAACCATCAGTCGTACTGAGGAGACAAAGGATGAGATTGTTGATCATTACTATATGCTCATAACCAAACAACAGGTAAAAAATATCTATATATAAATGTTTGTCGGCCAATACTATTCTTAAGTTCTGTGGGAGTTTATTTGCACTGAGTGATGTGGGTGTAGACTGAACATTCCAAATATTGATTAAATAAGAATTATCGATATAGTATTTGCAAATAGTACATATTTAAAGAAAAATAGAATTAGTTAGGAAATTAAAACATAAATTACCAAGTAATATCATAATGAAGGCGAACCCGACATCATACAAAAATGTTACACACAACTCGGAGAGTCACTGTGCAGATGCTCAATTAGCATGTTTTATTGTGCATTTGGTATGTGATTACTTCATTGTCAGTATTATATACATCCATTCCATTGCATCGAAAATACCAATGATAAAATATGGCCCGAGGAATGGCTGTATTCCAATTACTATATATAGATGTGTATGTTTATAAATTATTTATATAACAATAATGGATGTGTTCAACATGGCATCTTGTTTTTATCGACTAGCCTTAACTCCAACAGAAAAATTCCAATTTTAAAAGTTTTTAACTAACTTTTAAAGGAAATAAATGGGGTACGACTAATGTATATTTTATTTCCTGTTTTTTTTTCAATAAGAAATAAATATTCTTAGTGTTTATAAGTAATGTAAAATAATGTGGCTGCTTTGAAAACTTAAAAAATCATACCATATATGTTCAGATTACGTTAGTCCTGTTTTTACGCCGAAGCGTTTATTTTGCAAAAAGAGTAATCAGTATTTTCTGCAGCATGCGTTCGATCAATCAATCATTAGCCAGTCCATCTGAGGTTATGGACAGCACGCAATTGCCTAAAAATAATGAACTGGATTTTTGTTGATTTTTCTTGCTGAGTTGACTTCAACTGTTTGCTAAATACTTGTCACAGTTGTTTTATAGTGAGCAGAGCAGTTAACAGTGTGTCAATATTTATTCAATCTGTAGTGCTGAATGACACCATTCTGTTCAGGTTAATGATCTGTACCTAGTTTGATGTGTGTGTATGAAATAGCAATGTGGAATTCCTTTGGAATGTTGTAAATAAAATGTCCTCATGGACATGTGTACTACATGCTGTCTTGAAGCAGTAAACATCAAACCTAATGGAAGTCACTAACCTTGTTTAGACATAAAGATTTGGTTTTTAATATCCATCAAAATATAAAATAAAATTTGTGTTCCTTCAAGTTCCTTATGCTTTCCGTTTAGATTAATTAGATGATTCGCTCGCATGCCTACGTGTGAATTCGTTTGAATGCATGTGTGAATGGATGAAACAAATTACAGTGACATTATTAAATAGAACTTGATTCTGTTGTTTGGTTCTTGTTCTCGTAATGGTAGTTCACGTGAAATAGAAATCATAAATCTGGAATACTTTGATATGTCATTACCTACAGATTAATCCTCATGATCAGAAAATAATTAGAATTATATAAATTTACAATTACAATACTCGTAATATGTTAAGCTGTGCGATACTATACCAGCAATCACATGCAGTAACCTTGCAAAGGCTCAAATGTCACAATATTCTGTCATAGTTGAATTATTCCCTTATATTCCAAGAGCTCTGATCTAATTACAGTTTTTACAACTGTAATTATGCAGTATTAAAATCCTGTCTCTCTGTCTAGTTGCAAATGCAAAAGCTTCAACGGGATATGAAGCAATATCTGCTAGCTATCAAAGGTATGTTGTTGAAATAATGTAATGAAAATGATCAATGATAACCGTGTATGGATTATTATGATAGTTTTCATTTTTTAAGTTATGAGTACAGCACACAAAACATTTTTCACCTCGTTGTATGAAGTTTATGATGATGATTGGGCAGGGAAAAATGTTGTTCATTCATTTTCACAAGTAAGTATGGTGTATTTCTATTGTTCTGCTTCCTAATCTTGCATTGCTCTTTGCTAAACATCCTGTTTATTTTCAACTCCTCAGCGTATTGGCCTTCTGCATGATGACCTCTATGCAAGATTTCACTCGGAAGTGACAGAAGTGTTGCAAAAACATTTAAATGAGGTCAGGATGCTTTCGTTTATATTATTTGACCAATCCTAGTTAATGATGAATTCATTTCTAGTTAATCATGAATTCAAAAGTAATTCTATTTATTTTTCCATATTGGGGCAATTGGGCTTATTACCATGTAATAATTTGTTGTATTACCATTGTTTTCCTTAGAACATGCGGGAGTTATTCTTGATAGACATTTCATCTGACAGTTTTAAATCCACCCTCTACTCTGGAAGTCCCAAAATATCTTGCATACCTGCACATATTAGGTTGGCCGGTTGTCTTTTTAATAGTAAAAGCGAAAGAATGAGGAATTGCACATTCTCTATTGGAAATCTTGGTATCGATCTAATGTACAGCATTGAACCGCTGTCACTTGTTTCCTCTTGTCACAATTCGTTACTGACCTTTTGATGTACCGGTATTCCCTATAGGAAAACAGGGACAGTACTGGCAGTACTGAAGTTATTGCTTACAAAATCTCCCTCTATATAAACTTTTGAAGGGCGTCAAGATATGGTTTTTATGCTAATAAATGTATCTAATGTACTTAAAATAGGTCTGAGAAAAACTACTCTATATTCTCTCTATTAATAGTAAAAAAAAGTGACTTCACTAAAATGCAATTTACTAGAACTTTTGCAGAATAAATAAACTAATTTGAAATTTAGATTTGAGTATGAAGAATATTAAATTTTTGCATTATATGTTAGCTGTAGTTCTCCGTGGTTAAACTGAATTTAAATATATGTTCTGTATTTTCATAGTATCACGAATACAAGTTTAGAGTTGAAAAACGTGGTAGAAAGCTTGTGGACTATGACGCAGCCCGNTTTTGTTGATTTTTCTTGCTGAGTTGACTTCAACTGTTTGCTAAATACTTGTCACAGTTGTTTTATAGTGAGCAGAGCAGTTAACAGTGTGTCAATATTTATTCAATCTGTAGTGCTGAATGACACCATTCTGTTCAGGTTAATGATCTGTACCTAGTTTGATGTGTGTGTATGAAATAGCAATGTGGAATTCCTTTGGAATGTTGTAAATAAAATGTCCTCATGGACATGTGTACTACATGCTGTCTTGAAGCAGTAAACATCAAACCTAATGGAAGTCACTAACCTTGTTTAGACATAAAGATTTGGTTTTTAATATCCATCAAAATATAAAATAAAATTTGTGTTCCTTCAAGTTCCTTATTCTTTCTGTTTAGATTAATTAGATGATTCGCTTGCATGCCTACGTGTGAATTCGTTTGAATGCATGTGTGAATGGATGAAACAAATTACGGTGACATTATTAAATAGAACTTGATTCTGTAGTTTGGTTTTTGTTCTCCTAATGGTAGTCCACGTGAGATAGAAATCATAAATCTTGAATACTTTGATATGTCATTACCTACAGAT
>QRAM01000298.1:43387-120878 GCA_013436055.1 Halocynthia roretzi | reverse complement strand
GTATTCAACTTACACAAATCTGTAATTGACAGGTTCCAATAGGGAAATAATGGTAGTTTTGAGTTGACTTTACCAGTGATTTATTTACAACGTGTTTTGGGTGTTGGTGAAATGAAAATTTTGAAAAAATTCTATGAAATTCATTTACAGACAGGAGTGATGAGCCATGCGTACTACCTCCCTCACTTTATCCGTATCCTGGTATCCGAGGTCCCAACCGGGGGGCCACTCTCCCAAAGGCCCCTACCCAGACATTGGTCCTCCACCCATTCCAGAAGAAACTCCACATCCTGAACCGGAAGTCCGCCCTCCTAAAGGACCTATGCCTGATATTTCGCCACCCGAGTTCGTAAATATAGGAATGCAAGTTGTAGAAGTAAGTTTACCAGAATAGAATTCATCCTTTCTTCAAGTTATAGAACCGTAAAGGTCATCCAAACCATATTATTATTTCTGGCCTAATTTAAAATACATTTTCATACTTCTTCAAGCAGGCATACATAAGCCTATGACAACGAACTTACGGCTTTGCACAATACATGGGATGTAACATAATAGTATAATAACATCAGACTTCACAATTTTTAGTGATTTTCTTTAGTTTGGAACGTGCCCTTAGTCCTATCCCCCCCACCCAATAACAAAAAAGGGTAATTCGGAAAAAATTCACACCCCTTTTTCATGATATCGCAGCATTCAAATTGTATTTTGACCAATTCTCAGGTCGTTTCAAATTCTGCTACATTTCGTTGGCCAGTTATCAAGGATGCAGACACTTATACTTTATATACCGTTGATGCTGTAAGTATTTCTAGCTGTAGTACAATCTTGTTCTGTGGAAGAGGAGCTGTTCGCACTTGATGATATCATGACTTGAATTTCAACTTAAGTTATAACCGTAAACATCCGTTCTATAGCATGTGTATCAACTTTATTGCTTACTGGACGCAATTATAGCCTCATTTTTTTGTGCACCTCATAACACGTCACTACAAAAATTAATTGCTATATTATTTGTCAGATGCTCGCTGATGTGCCAGCTAATCCTCACGTGTTTAAACCGAGTGATGATGAAACTGACTTCTTGGAAAGAACAGTCACAATTTGCAGTCAGAGCGGTAAAGTTACAGCTTACGTTGTTGCGACTGGCGGTGAAATAACAAAGAATCGACATCAATTTGTTGATTTTGATGTGGGTGAGTGATCGAAATGTTTTCTTAACAATTTATGTATTCAACTTACACAAATCTGTAATTGACTGGTTCCAATGGGGAAATAATGGTAGTTTTGAGTTGACTAGACCAGTAATTCATTTCAAACACGTATTGGATGTTAGGGAAATAGTATTTTCAATTTTTTATCAATTGTATGAAATTCGTTTACAGACAGAAGTGATGAACCATGCGTAATACCTCCTTCTCTTTATCCTGGTATCCGAGATACTGAACCGAGAGAACGCCCTCTAAAAGGTCCTTACCCAGACATAGTTCAGCTGGATGATCGCCCTGCTAAAGGTCCTTACCCAGACATTGCTCCTCCATCTATTCCAGTAGAGACTCCTCCTCCTGATCTTCGAGTTCCCGAACCGGAGGTCCGTCCTCCTAAAGGACCTTTGCCTGATATTTCTNCGACCCCAACAAGCGGAAATATCCAAAAAGAAGATACAAGTTGTCAGTGTAAGTATGAAACTGGGATAAAAATAGTGTTCCGATTTCCGGCCTAATAACACCCATATGCAGAAAACATGGAACTCGGTTACTTTACGATGGCCCTTGACTCCTGGTGCTGATAGTTACACAACATACTCGACGGAAACTGTAAGTCTGCATTGAACTATTACTCATTGCTGTGCTGTTTAAACCATGAACTTCCAAATCATCATAATTGAGGTAGCTTATATAATAACATCATACCTAAAAAGTCTGTCCTAATTTTTGTTTAATTTTTCATATTATTTTTCGCAAATAAGAGGATGTGATTATTCCATGGAACAGATATTGTTTATGTCAGAGGGATGAATATCTATCATAATATTTCAATTCTGCTTCAGATTTTGCACTATATTGTGCCACTGAAATCTACATATCACCTTTTGTGTTATCAGACCGTTAGTATTATCAATATGATGTCGCATGTCTTTCCAGGGACCCCTGGCCAAGAGCGCTGATTCTCAGGTCTTCGTTCCTGAAGATGGCGACGTCGACAGTATGGAGAGAACTGTGTCTGGGCTTCAACCGGGCCGTAAGATGAAAGTTTATATAGTAGCAACCGCTGGCGGCGAGAACCGAGGACGCTATAAATCTGCCCAATTCTTCACAGGTATGTCACTTTGATTTTGTTGATAAGCTGCCAATGTGTTAGTTGTGACATTTTGCGGAAATTGAAAAGACAATAGCATTGTAAGTATTAAAGTATGAATTCCCCTGAGAAAGCTGCATTTACGGTATAAGTCTGCATCGACAGGTTTTCAAGAAATGCGGCAGTATGGGTGTCATTGGTGTTCGTGGCTACCTGTGTTTGTGGGTTTTTCTTAACATGCGGTATAGACTAGCATCCCTATACCATGCAAGACTACTTATGATAATATGCTTGTTATAGATAACTATCAGAGCTGTAGAAAAGCTCTTGTCAATAAAATAAAGTTTGAAGGTGCAAGACGATGAGGGGGGGGGGGGTTCTGTGCCAAAAGTCCAATAATCTATCTTCACTAGTGCTATGTGTCGCTATCAGCCTGGTAGCAGTTTATTATATACTTCTGCTGATGTGCTTAGATTGCAAGAATGGATATAAAAGGCGTGGCAAACGATGTGTACGATCAAAGAAGCATCGTAATTCGGGATGATTTGACTTCTGACCTGTCGTCGCAAGTTATATCTAATATTTCCATATTCCTAATTCTAGTACTTTGTACATAATTTGCCTGCTAGACAATTGCGCCCTACATCGTGCATGCGTAATAATGAATATATAACACTAATTCAAATCTATTTAACCATGAAAGTTTGGTCAAAATTTCTAACCTGCGTACTTAACATTTTACCATCCACAAACTGAATTCGATATACCTATATTTGTCAGAAAAAAAAAATTCTGGTTATTTCTGTACTGTGAGGCCCGAATTCTTTGTCCGCCTCAACTGGCTGACATTACATAAGAGGCAATACCCTTTGAAATAAATTTGATAAATCATATTCAATTTACACAATCAGGGCCCACGAAGTATCACTATACAGTACTCTGATATATGATTATTCGTAAATTTTTGTGAAGAGTTGAATTCAAGGTAAACAATCAAACAAATTGCTCGCAGTCATATACAGGTCTCCCATCTATAGGAATATCGAATTCCTCACTCGAGTAATTTTGAAAACGAAATAAACAAAGTCAGCACGATATCTTTTGTTTATGCCTAAAGGTAGTCATGGACGCTAGGCTATATTTTTCGATTCGCAGAATCGCACCTTACCTTAAAAATTCATTGCTGAGTGAAAACCTCGTTCGATCAAAGCAGATTTTATCGCCAATTGACATCTCCCGACGGGCGTTAAGATATATACACATAATATACTACAGTTCAGCTTTCCACTCCTTTTAACAATGGCTCCATTGTGATTATTTTAATCTCATTAAAGCGCCTTAGCATCTACATCAACTGTAAGCCGGCTGAAAATAACAGTAGAGGTTAGATGATGTTTTCCTTTATCTAATATACCGTTTTTACTAATCAACTATGCCTCTGAAAACAGCGTATTTGCTTTATATTCAGTTGTACTTTATATAAATACCAATACATTTGAAAGGAGGACGATAGTCTTAAAAATAAATAGTTTATTTTTCCAAAGATTTGATATTAATGGTAAAACAGAATCTTTAAAAACTTGTATCCTTGTATCTTCATATATCGCTGTAGATGTTATATTGGTCATTTCCTAAGATATAGCCAATGTAGACATATGCTGATAACACCGATACAGGCATGGATGAGAGCTCCAGACCTTAAACCTGAAAGAGTTTTTGACTTTTAATTCCACAGCAGTGAAATCAGTTCACTCCAACAGGCCTATGTAGAAATCACGCGTTTTGTGGTATTATGCCTTCTTTGGATATAATAAGCCGCATGCTTTGACTGATCGTATATTCGCTGACAGTTGCTGTTTCGAACACTAGCTGTTATTTCACCTGTACAGCTGCGCTATCGGCAATTACCTGTGTTAAAAATGTTTCAGATCATTCAAGTGTAAGGAAGGAAAGGTCATTATTGTCGCCCTGGCGCAGCAAATTGCTTTTTTGATCTGAAATTCATAAGTATAGTTTTAGCAAATTGCTTTTTTGATCTAAGATTCATAAGTATAGTTTCATATATTGAGAGAAAAACTTTAAGCCTATACCGCCCAAATCATAAAAACGTAAGCTGTTTCTGTGTTAATCGGAAATTCCAAAATCCAGGAAGTAATTTAGGGCTATAGTGCGTATATATCTATCTAATAGGAGTGTTGTTTTATTGGTTGCGTTTTCGAATAGATAATGATTGATGATAGCAAATTTAAGGACTGATATCTTAAGAGTGACAGTTTATTATGAATAGGTCCAAATCGTTGACAAGTAATTTCAAGTATTTGATTTTTAATACCTAACGTTAATTTTAGTTTAGAACTTTATTTAAGTCGCTTATCAGTACACTGGTATCTTAAGAGTGAAAGTTTATTATGAATAGGTCCAAATCGTTGACAAGTAATTTCAAGTATTTGATTTTTAATACCTAACGTTAATTTTAGTTTAGAACTTTATTTAAGTCGCTTATCAGTACATTTTTCCTTCTATAATGTCACTTTATAATGTGTTCAACCTCGATAGTACTCTAGACTTTTCTGTTGATAAGAGTATATCGCTAAACAGATTTGTCCATTTTGTCAACTTAAGTAATGCTTTCAAAACAGCTAACAGCATTTGTTTATTTATTCAAGACTGTCATCAGACAGGTAGATCGATGTCATGCAATATTTCAACTTCAATGATATAAGAAGATATGTTACTGGATAAGTACATGTTTAACCAGTAAGTGTAAAAGTTGAAAGCCAAGTGATGTCGAAATCACGGTTTTTAGTTGAATAATCTGCTATGGGAATGGACGATATTATTTATTAAGTAGTGAAAACAAATGCTTATCCGTGGAAGATCTTTATTGTGCATTGGTGGTTGTAATTACTTAACTGGATAAGCTAGCTCCGCGAAGATAATTCTCTAAAGAGATTTAATATATGTAATTATGTTGCATACAGTGATCGTTATATACAGTGTAGTTCACCCCACAAGGACAAGGTTAATCTTACGAGAATTACGCGAATTCTTTCGAACTATAGTTAGCGTGGTGGGACTTTAACCTTGTTCTATCGGTAATTTTAGGGTGAAGTGCTGAATGTTGTATAATTGTATTCAGTAACCTTGGAGTTAATGCTGGTTATCGCAAACATGTAAAGCTTGTCTCAAGTATGACATTGGTTCCTAAAGTGGTATCTGCAGTACATCGTAATGTTCAGAGTTATTTTTAAGCTGCTGAATCCATCGTCGAGAAGTTTAATAAGTATCTCTGTTACTGTTTCAGGTTAATGTTTTTAGCACTAAAATCTTTCCGGTCTAACCAAGTTTCGACTTAATCCAGTGTTCAATCAACACGTTATAATGATTTCATTGTTATAGGTCACGCTTACAAACCGTTTACTGCCAGCCTTAGCATTTTGAATATATATATTTAGCCCTTCTAATTAGTACGAGATACTTTGTGTGCGTTAGACAAACTTCAGTGAAAATTTTGAACTCTAGACCGCGTTCTTTCAGATTAACTTCCTTAACATTTCATAGATAGAGTATGCATCACACTTGGCTAATAGCTCTCCTCCATCTTTGTGGGACGTGCTTGGCGGTCTCAGACTCTGTCGACTATACCGACTATTATTATGGCTATGGTGAGTAATGAGAATTTAATCCAATTCTTTATCTTCTAACAACTGCTGCAGTAGAGATTCACTTGAACTTCATGACTGACTGTGTAGTTATTGTATAGACATATATATACGTAACATGCGTTGTTTGTAGTTAACTTTTCGCGATAAACCACTAATGCTCAACAAACATACGCTGATACTTTTTAACCATAATTGGCCAGAACATTGCAGATTCGTCCAAGACTTGACATTTTGTGTCAAAGGAAGCGAGCATTTTGTGCATTAACCTTTTTCCAATCTGTTCTAGTTATGTCTTGCATGTACATGCAAAGAAATAACTTTACATACCATACATCCTTGACATGCACTTAAGAATACCGGTTGTTGACATAAGAAAATCTTAGGTTATGTTAATCCACTGCAACGAACTTACAGCTATGGTGATAACCATTACCTAACGCTTGCATAATGGCATTGATGTACTGTACAATTGACCTTTTTTGTTAAAAGACCGCGCTTCCTATGAAGATCCCTAATCTCAAAGTTTTGTTGTTTTGTATATATGGTTATTAGTACTTAGTCGGTATCTAGAAAGTACGCTACGCTACGTACGATGTCCGTCACAGTAATCCGTTACATATCCTCAAGTCACTCATTGGGCACCTCCGCAAAACGGAAATTTCGGCTCGGTTATTACCACACTGTGTACTAATTTGTGTCATTCTCATATATAGATGTCACCTTACCTCATATCGTGAATGTAATTATCTTTACAATAAAGCAAAATGGTAATTTTCTTCCTGCGCGCGACGCCCTTCAGGAAGTAACTATTATTGTCAAAGTTAAGGAAGTACATGTTTTGACCGTAATATAACATTTCCAAATTCCATATAGAAGATACGACTAGGTAGTATTCGGCCTTCGCAAGTGACATCCTGCTTACTATTTTGCAGGAGACGTATACGACGAGATGGGAGAAGAGAAGTCAATCATCCCTACAGAGAAGCCTATTATTACCAATCTTACCGTTGCGCCCGACACGGAAATAGGTCAGTAATACTTTTACGTAATGTAATTGAAAATAGCAATAAGATAATTTTTCGTCGTAATATCATCATTCGTCGCTTTTTAAATTCATACGTGTTTGTCAACGCAATCTCAGGACTGACTTTTATGGTTGATGTTGCCTAAATTTGCATGAAATGATCGACTACCAAGGCTGGTTAATTCGCAAAGTGAACAAATACTGTCTACAGTTTATGAAAGATAGGGATGATATGATGAATTATCTTTCGGCTCATTCACATTATTGCTGTAGCTTTTTTATCGCACTCATACCGTCATCAATCTATTTCCAACAGAATTTCGGGGGCACATGTCTTGTACTGATGAATACATGACGTTAATCGTGGATAGAACACATTTACCAAAAGCCCTGGGATTCTTGGAGACGTCATACTCAGACGACGGGACGAATACGGTTAGTATTTCTATCCAGCAGCAAATCTATATGAGGCAGTATTTTAAGTGTATCACAACCAATCTAGTCTTCGATGCTTACCATCCCGGACGATTCAACAGAACATGACTACTTTGCTTGTTGCTCAGACAAACCACATTTTTCCTTAATGGCTCCATGAGTTCTACACACAGATGCGTTTTAAACCACACTAATATCAAGGTAATGAATCATAAGTTGTGGCTCCAGGGAATTGCGTACTAGGTTTAACTGATTTCAAGTACTAGGTACTGTTTGTTTCCTGAACGTGTTTACAGCTCAAAAACTAGTCAGTTACTGATAATGATAATTTGTTCATTTTAAATAGCCACTCCTTTATTTTAGCTATTTTAATTGTTGATGTTGATTAAATTCTGAAAAGTTACAGTTTATGTATATTTTTATTTTTCAATTTTTTTTTCTCATCAACGTTATAACGAAGAGTTAGTTGAAGACTACTAAAGACTACAGTTATAAATCGAGTTTGTAGTTTTGAAATTATACGGCTACAGTGCGGCATTTCATTTCCAATTAAGATCTGAAGCTGTCGTTTGGTTATGTGACATTTCACAGATTTCTCAAAAGACAGGCTGCTAACGTCATCTCAGACGTTACGTAATAACCTGTTCAGAGCTAAACTAAGCTGTCAATGAGAATAAACTAGTTCAAATCAGTGAGTTATCGCCACTGTCAATCAACTTATATCTATTTCCTTGGTGATGGATAGTCTGCTTATTAATCCCGCGTCTAGTCGATTGAAATTAAACTAGAGGTGGTCCTCGCGTTTTGATCTTTCTGTATTAGTGTCTGAAGCAACTGTAGATTCTTGGAGTGTCTGAGAATAAGTCCAATGGGTGCCACATTCTCGAAGGTACACTGCATCATTAACTTTATTATCGTTTGCACAATCCTACTTAATCTGCTTATGGTAGCGTCCCCACCCACTACATTATACCCCCCCCCCTCTGACAACGTTAAGAGTCAAATTGGTTAATATACTTGATATTTTATTTTACTTTGTATTGAGAGTTTTGGTATATATCAGTTAACTGTATAATATAGCGATGTACTCGTTCCTATGTGTTATGTTCCTCATTTGATCGTAGTAAGCTTGTTTCTGCCCAACTTGAGCACATTACCAGTGTATTGTGTTACACTATAATCCCTAAATTAGTCCACCTTTTCACACTTGGCGCTCAGAAAGCTTTTCAGGACCATGGAAATGGAAATCACGCTGGTTTTACGATCAATTGTTAAGACGTTTTTCGAGCGTAAATGCATTTTCCGAAGAAATTTGATATTAAATTTACTCTACCCAAGCTAAGTTTTCTCTCAGTCAATTTACTTTAACGACTTTGAATTTTCTGCTTCTATGAATTCACACTGCATATTGTAGTGAGTTAGTTAGACGTAGAAAAAATACGTAAATTATATAAAATAATTCTAAGCGGTTGAGGCAACAAGAAGGTTTCTGCAGTTGTTTAAATTTGACCAACTATTGATACATTTTTCAAAGCTTTAAACGCATTATAATTCCTGCTATTATTCATGCTTATATTTTTTCAGATGAGCTACGCAAACGGAACCTGCATTTGGCTTACGCGCAACGAGACGCATCACATGTACAAGGTGTCACTCTCGTGCCACAACGCGGTCGGTTATTCTTTATTTGGCTCCGTGACAGTCTATAGCCACCAAGCACTGATGATAAATGGCAACGAACGAGGAAGAACTGATAACCTCAGGTTTAGTAGCAATGTCATAAGACCTGGGGGTATTCAACATTACTACCGATGCATGCATCGTATGCATGTTTATTCTTTTTTATCGTCCTCTTTTTTGAAAATATACCAGATGTTGTTTGAGACTTTATGCATGTTTTTTCTCAGTGAAATTTATACAATCGTCATGGAATGCGAGACGTTCCTCAGCAAAGAAAACAAAACAGTTCTGAAACCCGAATTTCGTTTATTCGAACATCGTCTCGGGCACACATGTTCTTCCTCTGTTTGTCCGCATGGCGATCTATGCCTTCCGAAAAAAAGGATAACGGGGTACTTTTGTGAATGTACATCCGCTGCTACAGGAATTTGTGGAGGTTCGTAATTGATCGAACTGCGTCATTGTATAACATACATGTTGTTTATAAATAACTACGCCTTCAATACAGCAACAGAGTGTCCGGCAGAGTTTTATGGATGTTCTCGCGGTGACAATTCTTCTGAAGTCTCTACAAGCCTTATTTGCATTAAACACAAACAACTTTGTAACCTGAAGTTTGATTGTCCGTTAATGGTGAGTAAATTCACTAGTATTGAGGTTATCGTAAAAAAATCACAATTTCAATTGTAATCTATTCCTAACCCATACTTATGTACTCAATGGCGGGATTCAATTCAGTTAGGAATCAAATACCTATTTTTGGTCGGCCGTAACAAGTGACCTACATTGAATAACACTTGATAACTCGCGGACCAATTGCCGTCCCACTATATATGACACGCCAATGAATGTAGAATTTCATAGCGAATATGTACATATAAATAGAAATAGATTAGACCCTACATAACGACATCACATTGTATATGTCTTGTGACTGTGTCGTGTTCAGTACGTTTTATCGAGCAAATTTGAGTGGCAGCGGCGGGCCATCTCGCGTTCCGGATCTGGACTGTAGTTTGGTGAACCCTGTCCTAGTAGCTTGATTTTTTCGTATTATTTATTTAGGACGATGAACTCTGTGCTGACGTTTGGTCCCCTTGGTCATCTTGGTCCGCTTGCAGTAAGACATGCGGCACGGGAACGCAGGTTCGCCGACGTTCATGCACCAACACATTTACACAAGACCCTTCAAGGTATGCTTAGTTGACTCTACAGATCAAAAGGTAAGGCGTAGAATGGAGCTTAAGCCGAAACGGGGGGAAAGGAACGATGCTCCCTCTAACTCTTTTAGTCAGTGTGCGCAAAAACCATATGATGTGCAAAAATTCACATGAGTTTATGCCAGCAGAATACAGAATACTGCATACACCCAGCTTATTTTGTTTAGATTTAGTGATTAATGAATTCCGCGAGATGGCAGCATGGAACAGTATTTTGAAAACACCAGACTGTACCTGCGCTCAAATTCCACGCATTTTCAAAATGATTATGAAACTTGCTGTCTGAGCCAGTAAATCAAGTCTAGACATGTACCTGACTTATAACCTGTTTTGCGAGGAAGTAGCTTACGATAATTCTTCACTGCACAATTTTGCTAAATAAACCTTTCGTTAGATGGCAATATAGGACCACAATTAAAATCACCATCACCTCGTTTCTCAATACAATACTGGGTTACTAGTGTTGCAATTCCACGCCTTTGCACAGTAATTATCTCTATCGTTGCAAAGTAATAATGTGTATCTTTGTGTATAAACTATATCGTAATCTGGACTACTACTAGACAAGTCTAGACATAAAGATTTCAGGGATTGTGTACATCACCGACAACATATCACCAGCAACTTGTTTGCGAGTAAATAGGTTTCCGATGTTGCTTTACTAGCTGTGTTATCTTTGTTTTCACTTTCGAAGTTCACATTATTTACCACAATTGCGAAACCGTTTCTTCTCGGACACCGTAGCACACATATTGTTGAAGCTGTTACGACTACAAGCGTTGTTTTCGTATTAGTTATGTTATGATATTATAGTATATATTAGTAATAAACTTCCCGCGAGATGGTAGTATGGTACAGTATCTCAGAAATTGTATGTTCCTTCCTCAGACTGGGACGACATCACCCTTCATTATGCGCAATCCTTGTTTGTTAGATTGCTTGATTGAAATTTCATGCCTCTGCGAAGTAATTGTGCATATCGGTGTGTGGAATAGTAAATCAAGTCTAGATCTGTTATAATGTTCTCGATGATCGTGTACGTGACTGATAACAAGTCGCCAGTAAACTGTTCGGCGAGGAAGAGGCAGAGGCAGAGTGCATCATCGCTCAAAAACTCTCAACCGTTTTTCTTGCCTGTTTGCGCACTGGCAAAATGCCAAAATATTTTGGGTGTATGACGTAACACCCCATGCACTGCTAGGACAGAATATTTATCGACAAAATTCATTATGCTGGATTATGTTACCGTTTTAAAAGGGTGCTCAACTCTGTGAAATAATAATTTTGTCCTAGGAAACTCAGCTAACAAAAAACGTGTGATTGAAAACCTTACAGACCGTTCTATTATGATTAAGATTCGCCGCCGTAACGATATAACATTAATATTCTATTTTTGTGATATTGAAATTTATTAAATGAGCGCCAAAGTTTGTTTGCGCAATTTATCAAGGAATCTCCTAATTTGGCACGGTTTTCAGATGCATCCCATAATAATCGCATAATCATTTACTCAGGTGCAGTCGTCGGTGCATCTCTGAATTCCTCGACGAAGAAGAACGAGAAGAACGGAAATGTGACATCGGATCCTGCGCATCCGTTCAATGCCGGAGCGAAGGAATGGTTGTCTCAATACCAATGGAAATTGGCATGACAAGGCAATCTGTCATAAATCGAATGCATTTGCGTGGTTCTGAGGAAAACGAGTGCAGGCCGGGTATTAACGGAACCCATGCTATGTTTAAGATTCCTTTGCATAAATGCAACACATCGACAAAGGTACTTATAATCCACTAATGTAATAGTGATTAGTATGCACAAAACAAAAGTACCGTAATTGGTTATTCTGACCCGTTTGTAGTAAGAGTTCTATACCCATAAATTAAGTTATCTCTGTATTAGTAACTCAGTTCTAACTAGAATTGATATAATATCTAAAGGTCGATGGCAATCTCGTGTTCTACACGAACGAAATTATCTACGAAGCGGCACATACTCCTTCGTCGCTGATTCAACGACAGTACGGTCATTCTTACGTAGCCAGATGCCAGTACAACCGTCGACACACGGTGGGCATTATAAATTACGAGATAAGTTCAGGAAATGCTGAAGAACTAGCGGCCCTTCTCCATAAACGGGAAAAGAATAGTCCCAAAAGACTGACTGATGTAATAGAACACTTCACGTCTGGAGACGGAGAATTCGATTTCAAAATGAACATATACCACGGTATGGACACTGTGAATGAAATATAAGAGTATGTTTATATTTTGAATTCGTCTCTCTTGTGGATTTCAGATGAAATTTATAGCACAGCATACAACAGAGACGACTACCCGCTAACAAAGAGATTAGGTGAACGAATGTACGTCGATGTGTCCATCAATACGCAAGATGAAGATTTATTTGTTTTCATACAAAAATGCTGGGCAAGTCCTTCAAACGGAAAGAGTTTGTCACTGGAGGACAAGCAATACGCATTTATTGAAAACGGGTTCGTATTAGGATTTATCTCTCCAGAGGATCTTGAGGGGGTTTCTTATTAGAGTCGGTATCTAAACAAGGTGTAAAATGTTGGGACTATTTTATGCTATGTATGTTATATTTACATCATTCTATGATTAAA
This sequence comes from Halocynthia roretzi, assembly GCA_013436055.1. NCBI lineage: Eukaryota > Metazoa > Chordata > Ascidiacea > Stolidobranchia > Pyuridae > Halocynthia > Halocynthia roretzi. Next base: position 107,933 of record QRAM01000298.1, on the reverse strand, counting down.
CTGCATCACAAAAGTGAATTACTTAAAGAATTATATTTGCTCAAAGACTAAAACTTGGAATGCAAACCACATATATTATTTGTTGTTAATAATCTTTGCTAGATGATAACTGGTTATAGTAACTTGCCTTCATTGACATATTATATTCGCTGTTACATGTGCATAGGGAATGACATGATATGTACTTTGATTAATTCCCATAACCGCAACCCTTACCCACAGGTACAGGACTTCAATTAAGCGCGAAATACTGGTTACGATTCGAAGTACGAAATACAGGGTAATTATTTTCTGATATCCTTCTCCCATTTTGCAGATGTGCAGTGGATCCCACTCTGATGTTTCACGACACTAAAAAGTCGAAATTTTCCGATCGGTTCTCAATCGAGGCCTTCAAATTCGCGGATCCCGACCAATGGTTCGTGTATTTTCGCTGTGACGTCATAGTTTGTGACGTAAATGATAACGAACTGGAATGTCTTAGGCAGTGTGGAGAGGTATGGTTTTTTGAGTAATTGGAAATACGATTGGTCAAAACAGCTGAAATGACTACGCATTTTCTAACTGAAGAACGGTAGCTTCATTCCACCATTGCATCGCGAAAAACGTGATGTTGCAAATGATGGGCACGCCTACGGTCACGTAATTCAAGGTCCCATCATCGTTTTGGATTCAGATCAAAATGTTGAAAAACACAGGAAGAGATCTGGAGAAAACTTTGGCATTATCGAACATAAGTTACTGACATACAAAGACAGTAAGTAGTGTAGAGTTTGTATGATTTCTATGCTAAAAAATGAGGAATAGCATAAAATACAATACGGTATATAAACAAATTAAATTACAACAGGAGAAACTGTTCGTTTTTTCAAACAGTTCGTATCTTCCGACCATCAGACGACACAGTTCATCCAGGCAACGAACAACCGGAATTTTGGAAAACATCTTTTATGTATGTGCTTTTGATTGGAATTGCCTGTTTGGTGATAGGAGTTGCACTGGGGTTCGCAATAAGACTAAGGCCCGGTGCAGGAAAAAGAAAGTACGACAAAAACTCTAGAAAAGATTCTATAGAAGAAAATGCTTTGTGCGGAGAAGTTCTTGCTTAATGCCACGTAATCTTTAATTTTATGTGGTTATTGATACAAAGATTTTATTGCATTTCGTTGTTATAAGTTAGAATTTCCATTTATTGTTTCGCTCGGTTTTGTTGAGGGTAGGAAGATTTACGGATTTTATTGTCGAGCATTACCCGTAACACTGTACAGTTCTTTCAAGGAAGTTTTCTACTTAATAAAAGCTAAGTGTAATTTTTCTTATCACACTTGATGTCATATTATGCAATATGTCTCTATAGCAGTGTTCGTCAACCGGCGAACATAGGAGAAATATCAGCCAGAAATAAAACCAATGCAGATATAATTGTATTTAATAAATCTAACGTTATAAAATTAAAAATTTTGGTTAGTGCGGTATAGTCGGGATGCATGGTGAAAGCTTTTGCGGACCGGCAATAAATTCTTGGGGACCGGTGGCGGTCCGCGGACCACCAGTTGAAGACTGTTCTATAAAAAGCATTTTTAGCATTTTTACGAATAGAGTCACGGAACCATTGTCTGACTTTTGTCACGTGAAAAAGGGTTTAAATTATTCAAGTGTGACGTCAAAACATTGCCCAGCTTAACAGCAGCTGAGTTACGGATTTTTTTGTGTGCGCATTGAAGTATATATGCTATGTATTGAGATAAATAATAATAAGTAGCTGCTATCACACTATGGCGAAGGGACAGCAGTTCCTCCTCCTCGTATGGAAAAATTTTATTCTGCAAAAAAGACGCCCATTCGCAACCGCTATAGAAGTGCTGCTGCCGTTGCTGTTTTCTGTACTCCTCGTTATTATACGCACTCAAGTCGAAATCACGATTCACGATGAACCTACGACATGGAGGTAAAGTACAATATTATGTTCGAATTAGACACGAGGTAGATAAAGCACGAAATGGACCGCTAGGGGACACCCTATTTCCTATATTAGGCCCCTAGTTTTGCAAGCTCATTCCACAAATATATCGACAAGTTATTAATGATAAATCAAGAAATAATGCTTCTAAGCAAGGTTTCCTGTGATATAAAGGTTGCACCACCTTCTTGAAGGTCCTGCTTGTGCCAAGAATTTCAATACTGCCTGAAAGGAAATTACACTCTAAAGCTGTAATACTAATTTTGTCTCATATTTGCTAAGTAATATCAGTAAGATACTGGTGTTCGTGAAATGCAGGTGATAAATGATCTCAGCTGATTATCGATATGGCAGGTTCATTTTATTATAGTCATAGTTAATTTGCGTTGCTACTCTGTGAAAGTACTGCATTTCTTGTTTAATAAAACCTCTATAATATACCACATTTTCTGCAAATTTCCCCCGCCCCCATATATTTTCATAGTGCTGGAAGCAATTAAAGTGAAATTAACTGGTTTTATTGCTAGTCCGGAGTGACTGTCAATTTTCCTTCACCATACTCATTATCCATAGCTTGTTAGAAGTGGTAAATATATATTAATATTGCCAAACTATTTTGATTCAGTGAATTCACCATCAACAATTTACCTTCGTTCAAGTCTTCTGCCCTTCCAAGTGACCGCACTTGGATTGTAGCCTATGCACCAAACAATGATACCTTTCTGCATCGGGTGATGAAAAAAGTTCAAAGTTCTCTTAATCAGATTCCGAAGTCAGAGTTGGAGAAAAAATGTGGATGTGAGTGATGCATAATTCTGCCCTGATATGTTTTGATTTGAAGATCTTCTGCAATAACCTGCTAGTGTTGTTGCTCCTATTTGAACTACCTTTGTGTCAGAGTTATCATGTCTTTTTTGAATCAATTTTAGTTTTAATTTAATTAAACTTTTAAATTTCAACCCTAAACTTAAGGTAGTTCGCGAATAATCAGGTAGACCACATAGTATAGTAACACTAAAAATTGTTTTCAAAGTTGGTGGTCCGATTCAGATTCAAGTGTTTATGGCAATACATTTTACAAACCCATCTTGAAAATTCATGAAAACGTGAATGTGCATTTTCAATATAAGCACTGAAAATATCGGATATGAATTGGATCATATCCTATTTTGTACATCAGAATATTTAGTATATCCCTGTTGATAAAAAATTTTCGGTTCTCAATCCAGGTAATTTATATTAAATTATTCTGCAAAGTTTTTGGGAATCATTTGGCTTTCCAAATACGAAACATATATTGTTATGGCTCATTGTGTGATACAGGTTAACCGGGTTGCGTTAAAATAAATACAACAACAGTTCAGAATGTAATGCACACAACAAGAATCATGCCACAGTATCACCATATCGCATGTACTAAAGTCCAATGTGGATCAGAAACCTGTGTTGTTTGCAATAAACCTGAAACATTTTCTTTATTTACAGTTGATTTATCTTCCTTGACATCACCTATGGGACAGCAGTCTTCAAATTATAATAGAAGCAGTTTTGGTATGTGCAAAGTCAAAATAGGCCGAATTTCTTTTAACCTATTCTGCCTTGAAGATCCTATCTTAGTAGAACAGCATACATGCATAATGAAGTTTGTTTTTCCAGATTTCACAGAAGGAGCCACAGCCTCTCCACCAGGGAAGCCTGGTTTAGGGTTTCCTGGTTTGAATACAACGGATCTTTTTCCTGAAGCTCTTTCGGGCAGTTTGCCCTCTGGTTTAAATGGACTGGCAGGAAATAGTAGCGGTAGGTTGTTATTGAAATATGCAATACAGTATACAATTGTTGAACCAGTTTGTGTTGTGTATGAAGACCAACATTATCTGGAAATCCAACAAGACTCTGGGAGTTTATTGGTAGAGTTTATGGTTTTGAAATTGTAATCTAAAAATATGAAAAGCCCGGGTTTGATGTGTAGTATCTGTAAATGTGCTTTAGCGAAATGGTTTGGGATGGGGAAATGCATTTAAGTATATTCATCGTTGATATTGAAATGCATCTCTATTCTTAGGTTCCATACTGCCAATACCATCAATCATGCAGCAAACTATTATGAATGCAACAATCTATGCAGCTCTTGGTAAGAACTACTGAAACTTCGTACTTTAACTCTTAACTCTCATGAACTGACAAGTATAATCTATTCTCAGAATAGTTGATCACCAGCCATTTATACCACTTTGTATATAGATGGATTTATTTTCATGTTACTGCATGGAAATTAAATTCATATTCTCATTCCATACCTGGGCAGATTAAGTCTGGGGAATGACTATAGGATATATATGTTTTTCATCTCCTTTGATGTTTCAAATTACTAACCAGCATAGTTTTATCATGTGACATCACTTCAGCTGCATGACAAGGATGCCTCGAAACACATGACTTTTTGATGGCATGTGTGTGAATAGAATTTTTGTATGTGCGAGAGCTTTGATGCATTTTGTGATGTGATTATTGATTACTACAGAAATTCAGTGATTTATGACAATTTTTGAATAATTCATGTTCATAATATGGGATATAAGCAGTGTCACATGATTTGCCTCATAAATGTTCCTTTGAATTGTAGTATTACCATAAGTGCAGACTATAGTATTACCATATGATACAGGAAAACATATTGAATACATTAAATAGACATAAAATAATAGAGACATTCCGGAACTTGAAATTTGCAACTGGTGATGAAAAGTAGCCCAATCGGGTGCACAAAGTGCGGACCTGGCAGGTGGTGGGTGGAGTTGAGTTCAAGTTCCAGCAAAGGCACTGAAACAAAACATTCTAGAAATATCATTGTTGATGTTACAAGCCTATCGCTTGCTCCATTTTAATGAAGTACAGTGCAGTACATATATAAATTAATAATGAACACGAGTGTTGATTATTTACATGATTGATGTAATTTGACTGTAATTATGTGCTTGTGTAATATTGATATTTTTTTTACAGATAATGCCTTGCAGACGCAGATGTTTCCACAAGAAATGACTGACATCATGAATATAGATGCCAGTGAAAATAATAAATCGTTGGTGCAATATTTAACAGATCTCCAGATGCAAAACCAATTGACTGTTTATATTCAAAACGTTTCAGTGAAGATGATGCGAGAAAAAATAGGTACATCAATTATAATCCATTTTCTAATTGTCCTTTTATGTTGTTTATCTTCATGGGAAAATAGGATTAACAATGGCTAAACCTGCCAAACAGACGTTTTTTTTGACACAACATCTTTTACAAGTAGATGAGGTCTATCTGTACTATTATAAGGCAAAATCAATTTGTATATTTATCCATTTTTTCCTTCACCACCACAATGTCAAGATATCGAATTTATTTTATTATCAGAAGTGCCTGTCAATATATGTAAAGCACTGGCTTCAACTACCAATTGTATCGCTAGTTGTACTACTTCATTCACAAATTATGTTTTTAACATATGCTTGTATTGTGAGCTAGGGTGACTATCGGCAAACTATTATATCACAGCACAATTAAGAGCCTAAACCCAGGAAGTGTTATTCAAACACCAAATGGTTCCGAATATATATGTCGAAAATCTGCCCATAAAATTAAATATGTGTTTATTAATAAGTCAGTGAAACATATATTCTTTTTCACAGTTAATTCGACCATCATGGCATTTCCCGCTGGAATGCAAGATATAATCACCGAAAAAGCACAATCCGCCAACATGGAAGTCGTACGATACGTAATAACTCTGCAAGACAGCGGCCAGTTTGGAGATTTCCTGGAGAATGTCACCAAAGAATATCAAAAGCAAATCATGGGTCAGCGTTAATTTATTTCTTACAAGAAATGCGGAAAAATGTTTGTTGCTAATGGCAATTAGAATCAATGCAAAACTTAGCATACTTTGTATAATATAATAGATAACCTACGATATGGGCTTTCAAAATTTATCTAAAACCAATAAGTTTGGTCTGAGGCTCGAACTGTAGATTATTTCATTCATCAAAAATAAGCTACTGTATTTTTGAACCATTATTTCTTATCAGTTACAGGAATAAATTAAGTTATTGCAACCGAGTGCCTCCAGGTATAAAAAACATCAGTTCTGTAGTTCATTGTAGCATCTCGTAATGAATTATTAATGTATCGAGAACATCGCTGGGTCAACCCAGTGGTTAATAATTGTGAATTGTTACTATATGGTATTTTGAAGATTACAACATTCCAATACTATTAATCAATTGTTGAAGTAACACAAAGGGTTTGACAGAAGCTTTTGACTTCCAGAATGTATCCTTGGTGAGCTTGAGGAAGGAGTCAGGGAACAGATTGAAAACAGAACCCTCGACTCAAACTCGACTGGCAGTACTGGAGCGAATTCGACTATGGGAATGAACGAAATGATTGCCGCCTTTTTTGGCGTTATTCCTAGGGTGACAGGTAATTCGTCACCATGTGATGTCATCCGTGTATTCATTCATATCTTTCATTATCATAGTATCACTAGCAGTAAAAAGACCGGGTGCAGAGACCGGCAGTAGTTAGTTCAGTAGTTAATGATACATACAGCCACTGAGCCCTAGCTTTCGAGCTCGCGTTTATTTTCAAATTTAATTTCCTTGCATTCCTTTCCAAAGTCTCCAATGTATCACAGAGGGCAGTTTTAAATAAGTTAGTCAAAAAGTTCCCTGGACCTGCATTGAAAACCCTGTATTTAAATAACAAAATGGTGGAAATGGACCCTAAATGTGATAGCTAGCCTCCATCCATAGCTAGACCTCTCATTTTATTTATCTCCTTTATGAGATGCTCATTACATTGCATTCAGTTCAAGGCTACTCATCAGAAAGCTCTTTCATCAAAGAAATGAAAAATGACACCATACTTAGTTCAACCCTCGGCGGTATCATGTTCAAGAAGTACGATACTGGAGATGCACCGGATTTTAAATACAAAATAAGGCTGCATGCAGATCCTGTCAATGTTAAAGATGGAGATAGTGCAAAATTTACTGGAAAGTACGTAATATGCATTCTGTGTGTACATATATTATATTTTTGTTTAATGATGTATTACCGCTTGTTGTAACAGAGCTGACACCTGGCAAACAAACAATCTATTTCCTGTATTCACATTGCCTGGCCCACGAGAAAAAATTGACAAGTATGGAGGAAAGCCTGGCTATTACAAAGAAGGTTAGCATTGTCTAATCAGTAAAGACATCTAGATTTTTATATTCGCTTGACGTAAGGTTTCAATTCCTGTCATTACCGTTCTCTTTCCCTTCCTACTCAATGGCCTCCTGCTAGTACCTTTCTGAAGGAATTAAAACTCTCACATTGATATTTATAATTATTACACATTCTAAAATTTGATAAGTAATTATTGTTATTTTCTAATATCTGTTCTTGTGAACTAGGTTTTCTTGCGTTAATGCACGCCGTCGATATGGCCGTATTGACCACACTGAAAAACAGCTCTGACTACGAACCAAAAGACGACTTGGTCTTGAAGAGATTCCCATATCCGCCTTATGTGGAGGATACGTTTTTAGGTAAGCAGTTATGTGCTTTTGAGAAATGCAAAAAATGCATCTGTTTCATGACTTTTTTATTACTTTCAGTGGCAATCCAAAGAATCTTACCTCTTTTGATAATGCTTAGTTTTTTCTACACTGCGCTCTCAATTGTTAAAAGCATTGTACACGAGAAAGAGACCAAAATGAAGGTAAAAGAGTGTTCTTTATATTTTAGTGATAGCAGTATCTGTTATCTGGATGTAGTGCATATTCTATATGGTAATGTTTGGCTTTTAAAATAGCTTGGTATAAATCTGTCCACCTAAAAATATAATATGAAACATTTATATTTAATATCCAAATATTCATTGTATAATATGAAATAAAGGGTTTCAAGTGAGTAACTGTGCGCTTTTGCAATAGAATAAATAAATATGCGTGAACTGTGACTTTCCGAACACTCTGTATGTATTCAAAAATGTATGAAAGTATCTTGAGCGGTAAAACTTCGGTGTCTTTCGAAGAGAAATCAGTATTTATTTTACTTTGTTACTGACTTTGATCATTTACTAAGGGACTTTCTTTAACTAAACATAATTCCAATGCATTTGCATTATTTCTTATGCTGTAAGATAGAAAGATTTCTTGTTTTACTAAAAGTAATTGTCTTTCTTTCCCACAGGAATATATGATGATGATGGGATTATCATCCTGGCTGCACTGGCTGGCTTGGTTCATGAAGTATCTCATCTTCATGACAATTTCTTGCATATTCATCACAATTTTTTACAAAATAGAGGTAAGCAATGAAGATACAGATATTTATAAACCATTCAACTCCATTTAAATCCTCTTATTTGGCTGGTACAGTATGCCGTGATAGATATCTCGGATCTCAATCGATACAGAAATTTGCTGCCATATTAAATTTTTTATTCTAAATGAAAAAACTTTATTTTTTTATTCCGATGGACACAAAGCTTGTAAGTATATCCCAGTGGTGTGCATCTTTATTTTAAAGTGATGTGTTCATGTATGTTGATATACTTATTATTACATAATATATTACATATATTATGTTGTTCCTGGATCCAACTTCTTAACAGTAAAGCTAAGGTCTAGATTTTTCCGTGGAATTGTATATTAAATTTTCTGATGCATGATCTGGGCATGAAGCATTTTTACAATTTTTCTTTAGTTATACATCATTACACCACATGTCACCTCTGCTTATATATATAGTATGTATATTGGTGTGAAAAGGATTATTGTGTCATTGGTTTTTGTTCATTTTCTATTTTTTGTTTTGGATGTGATCTGCTGTTGGTGCATTATATATTTCTGAATGCTGTGGGAAGCTTCTTAAGTTTGCAAAGTAAATTGACACAGTTTATCTGCTTTTGTAACCAAGTTGTATGTAATGAAATTGCTAGACTTAAGCCTGATCATTATTTAGTTAGATAAACTTTTGTTTATCGACTGTCTTGTGACGGCACACACTGGTCTAATGTATAAAGTATTTATCTAATATATTTTATTGCAGTATAGCTTGCTATTAAGAGATTCAAATTTTTGACACTGGAGAGAGTTGCTGTTTTAACAAGTTGAAGCAGAACAATTTACCCTTGGTTTGAAAAAAAGTTGATCATTACTTAGCTTGCGTAGAAATGATCTCCCAACTAATGCATCCACCAAAAGAATGATTGTGTGACTTACATAGAATCTCCTACTTCTTCATAGGCATCCAAGAATGCGATTATCACTTATGTAGTTGAAATTATTTTGCTATCTGATCTTATGAAAACTATGCAATCTATAAAACCTAATTTCACAATTTAAATTACAGACCAACACAGGAACGGTACTGACCTATACTGATCCGACAATCATCTTCCTTTACCTAATAGCCTATTCTTGTTCTACAATCACTTTCTGTTTCATGATTTCAGTATTTTTCTCAAAAGGTATGATCTTATGCATAGCTAATTATTCATAATGTAACTGGAACTCAAGTATGATTTTAAATTTTCGTTGGCAGCTAACGTAGCCGCTGCCGCAGGAGGTGTTCTTTTCGGTTTGTCCTACATGCCGTACCTTTTCCTTGCCAGTCGGTACGAAACCATGTCGTTTACAGAAAAATCACTCTCCTGTCTAATTTCCAATGTCGGCATGGCCAACGGAGCTCAGTTGTTGAGCATGTTTGAAGGAAAGGGTAATTGCTATGCTTGGTTTTCATACTAGCCGTTGATAAGAACATCCATAACTCCTTTTTCGTAACATATACACGGAAATGACCATGTATTCTTTTAACCCATGTATAACAATCTAAAACATTACTGAACCAAGAAAGCACTGTATTATAAAATACTATACTACCCTGCTACGACATCAAAATGTGCACCAGTTAAACATATCAGGTTCGATCTGTTTTTTTCAGGTACTGGAATACAGTGGTGGAATATAGCAGAAGGTGTTTCTGTGGATGATAACTTTACCTTCCTTCAGGTAACATTTATAATAGATACGGTGCAAGATAACATTTTTTCTTATGATCCACATGATTCATGTTCTTTTTGCCAGGTTATACTGCTCTTGTTTCTCGACTGTTTCCTTTATTTTCTTGTGGCCTGGTACGTTGAAGGAGTGTGGCCAGGAGAAGTGGGAATTCCAAAACCGTGGTATTTTCCTTTCTCGGTGAGTGGGATATCAACAGTGATAGATATCCTTGTTTTCTGACTTTGCATTACCCTTTGTCAAATACATCACATTATTATTCTCTAACAGCGTGATTATTGGTGCGGGCCCAGACCAATAAGGAACAGCTATAAAGCTGTGCCTGTGAATGACAATTTGGAAGGAAGCGCAGAGCAGGTGATCAATGGAAATGCCCCCGAAGGTGACCGTGAGGAGGACAGCGAATATTTTGACGACGAACCTTTGCAACTGAGGAAAATAGTTGAAATTTTTAATCTCAACAAGGTTCTTGTTATGTTATGCTTTCAATGCTTTTATCAAACTCAGATGTGCAGACTTATCTCAAATGCTGAAACTAAATAGAATAGAAGTATAATCAAATGAGGAAGATCGTTACATTTATTATATCTACTATAGCAGTTTATACTTCATACTTACAGATTTTCAATCCTGGACCGAAGCAGAAAATAGCCATCGATAAGTTGAATATGACAATGTATGAAGGACAAATCACAGTCTTACTGGGTCACAATGGTGCTGGAAAAACAACTACTATGTCCATCCTGACAGGTCTTTATCACCATATCTTCATAATTCTATAATATTTTTTAATGAATGATTTTTCATTTCAAACTTTCCCGCATGCATGTGTACCGTAAATATTAAAATCACATAATATAGGAAGATATCTTTGGTAGGTCCCTGCGGCTACGGGGAATGACTGTACTTTTACTCATCAACTCTACTTTTTCTTTTCCTCTTGAAGGACTTTTCCCTCCAACTGCCGGCTACGCCAAGGTCCTTGGGCATAACATAACCACCCACATTGAATCTGCCAGAAAGTCAATGGGATTGTGCCCACAGCACGATATTCTTTTTGACCAACTCACAGTGGATGAGCACATGTATTTCTTCTCTAAAGTGAGTACGATATGCAACAATATTGAATTTTAGAGCTACTAGTCTAGTCTATTACAATTGTCGCCTCATATAGCTGAAAGGCCTCAGTTCTGAAGATGCTAAAAAAGAATGCGAGCATATGTGTCAAGTTTTGGAACTCACTGATAAACGCAATGCACTGTCAAGGACTCTATCTGGAGGAATGAAAAGAAAGTTGTCTGTTGGAATTGCACTGAGTGCTGGATCGAAAGTATGTTTGTCAATACTGTGTGTTTGGAAAATATCTTTTACCATATACACTAGCCTGATAATATATAAGTTTTCTATATTAATATATTTGTACCATTCGCTGTTATTTCTCATTTCAGTTTATTGTACTTGATGAACCGACCGCCGGTATGGATCCTTCATCGAGAAGAGCTATCTGGGACGTACTTCAGCACTACAGAGATAAGTGTTCCATGCTACTGTCAACTCATTTCATGGATGAAGCCGATTTACTTGGCGACAGGATAGCCATAATGGCCGATGGGAAGTTGCGGTGTGCAGGTAAATGCAGTCTGATAGCATTCACTAGGATAATTGATACTTATCCTTGACTAGCTTGTTTTCTGCTTCTGAATTTCAAAGTTAATTTCAATATCTCCATCTATTACAGGCTCATCTGTTTTCCTGAAGAACAAATTTGGTGTTGGTTACCATGTAGTCTTGAATAAATCTCCAGCATGCGAAGTAGAAAAGGTAACAGTTGGAAATATAGTCCATCCATTTTTTTATATTCATATATATTTATACCCTGCAAGTCCAAAACTAGAATATGAAAGTTTTGCTTGTTAGATATCTTTGAAGGCAGAGTCTTTTATCTGTATCTTTATATTGTAGTATCAGGTAAGGATGCATTTCATTTAACTGTTCCTGTCCCGCCTCCTAGAAACTTTACAACAGTAATCACAACACTACAGAATACATGCATTATAATCTTTAAACTGGTCCACAAATTGTAAAAGACCAAGCTGCGTATAGATAATGTTCCTATAAGCTGAAGTTACCTTTCTGTCTTGGTGTCTTTGGTATGCGGTATCACTTTTCAATCCATATTTTATTATAATATGGGTGTCGGGTCAGTCCTTTCAGTGATTACTAAATAGATTGATTCGATTCTTTTTCCCCTTTATAGCTGTAGCTCTAGATCAGGCTCTTGGGAATATTCTGTTTGAAACTGAGTTTAGTGAAATTTTCCAATCAATGTAATAGAATAATTTATTCTTCTTTCAATAGGTCAATGATTTTTTCCTGTCGCACGTACCGCAATGTCGCCTCGAAAGAACTTCTGGCGCGGAGATATCTTTCGTTCTTCCGTTTGAATCCAGCAGTTTGTTCCAGAATCTGTTCAGTCAGCTCGAAAATTCCAAAGATGACCTTGGTATACATAGCTATGGAGCTTCCATAACCACCATGGAAGAAGTCTTTCTATGGTAATAACTTAAGTTCAAACCTCCAAATATTCTGAGTTGAACTTAAGGTACAGGTTCACCACGGATTATGTCATGCTTCTGCTTTTCACTCACCATTGCCTATATCTGCTTACTCTACTCTATTTACATTTAATTCTTGATTAAATTCCTAACCGCTTTACAGTAAATAATACAGATGAAGATCATTCGATATTTGTATTGGCAGTGTTACTGAAGATGTTCAAAAAACCGTTAAAGTTGCGAGCAGACGCCTATCCATCACTGATGCTGACCAAAAAACAGTACCATTTGATCGAACGTCAGGGAATGAAGGTTTTCTTGCTCTCAGAAATATTCTAAGGTTATTGTACAGAGCATTCACAGATGTATTTTCTGTATATACAGACATACTACAACCTCCTGATGATCCCAATACCGGTTTTACTCTGTGGATGCAACAGTTTTATGCTTTGCTTGTAAAGAAAATTCTCCATTCAAGACGACATCTTAAAGTAAATGGTGGCTTGTATATTCGACCCCTCTCTGACCCTATAACTGTTATATGTATTTTATGCATTTTCTGGGCAAGTAATCCAACCTATTAGTCCGGGAAAATGAGAGTTAACCATATCTTCATAGCGATATCACTTCTATATCTCTTGTTTGCAGGTGATCATATCGCAAATGCTTGTACCAGTCATATTTGTTATAATTGCCATCATAAATGCAAAGTATGCTCCCTTCCTCGAGCAGAACAGGGAATTGGGTAAGTTGTCCTGCTCAGCTAAAATGAATACTATTGTGTAAGGATAAAGACATTTCCAGTTTCGTCATGCCAGATCTTAGACTTGGTGCCTACGGACCAGTTACAGTTGCCTATAACGAATCCAAGCTTGCCAGCAACCTTGCCTCAGAATATGTCCAACAATTTCCAGGTATGTGGTAGAAACCTAGAAAATATCATTGTTTCTGGTTGAGCCTCTCAACTTGTAATCATTGAGTTTTTATTTTTAGTTCATTCTACTACTAAAATCCTAATATCTATCTTTAGTGTGTGAAATTCAAGCAGTTATTCTTGATATTTGTAATGTCATATTACGTATTGTGAAATGTTGGAAACCATTATTTATATATATATAAATATTGTATGTATATACCAGTTTATACAGAAAATTGTTTTGTTATAATATGACGTGCTAGTACATGCCTATTCGACTACGTGGAACAAATTATTATGTATTTTTAAAAAGGCTTTGCAGAAAAAATGCCAGACGAATATAGTAATCTCGAGTGGTTTCTCTCCAACGAGTCCAAGCGTGAGGGAGGATCGTACAACTCAGAAAACGTTATAGCGGCTAGCTTCCTATACGATAATGGTAAATATAGATTTCCACCGAGTTACAAAATCAATGTCTCAATGCTTTTCCTATGTTTTGTAATCACTGCAGAGTCCATGTCTCCAGCCAGTATTGCGTGGTTCAATGCCGAAGGTTACCACTCTACTGCCAATACCCTTTTGTATGCTAATCAGGCATACTTACGCTGGCAGCTGAACGATTCGAAATTTAGCTTGGATGTTTCCAACCACCCCTTGCCTAGAAACTCTTCGAATCGTGTCGAGGAACAACTTATCGGGTATGTGATTACGTTTTCTTGGTGTGGATTTTGCAGTTGTACATAACTTAGAACTTTCCATTTTAAAAAAATAACTCCGTAGTTACATATTCTACATTGTCCCTAGACCATTTTTAATATTTTTGATATGCAATGGAATGCTTATACCTTTAAGTTTATGGAATGAATAGAAATGAAAATCGTTCGAACAGTTCCTTAATTTTTGGTTTTGTTTTCTATACCTGAACAGTTCTGTATCTGGCTTCATGATAGCTTTCAATGTGGTTTTGGGTTTCTCGTTTCTCGCCGCTTCTTTCTCGATTTTTCTTGTACGAGAGAGAACTGACCGCGCCTTGTTGCTGCAGACCCTTTCAGGAGTAGATCCCTTCTGCTTCTGGTTATCTACCTTTGCTTGGGATTTCGTCAACTTTATTCTTCCATGTTTTGTATGTCTGGTAAGCTGGTCCGTATATGCCTAAAGGCCAATTCCAACTATCATTACACCTAAAATCTATATTAAAATTCAATCTGGACAAATATTTAGTGTCATTCAATTGCTCTGCTGAATACAGATCCTGTTTGCTGCAATGGGAGTCAATGAATACATACATGACAGCAATGCTGGAATCACTCTCCTTCTCCTGGCTATGTACTGTTGGTCAGCATTGCCTCTCACATACCTACTGTCACTTATTTTCACTATTCCTGCCACAGCACTGGTCACCATAACAATTGTGGGTGTGATTACAGGGTTGGCCACTATCATCACCATCAACGTCCTACTGTTGCTAGGTACCGCTTTTAAATTTTTTTGTCCTTCACAATACCATTTTGGCAATATAACATTATCCTATCAATGCAGGAGAACACACTACCAACATTGCCAACTACCTTGATTGGGCTTTTCTCCTTCTGCCACAATACTGCATTGGCCAAGGACTCGCTGACCTCTACACCAATGACAAAATGGTCAACATTTGCACGACCAGTGAAATATATGAACTCATATGCAAGGAGAATGGTAAGTAACGATACTGAAGTTTGTGCGGATGTTAGTTTACTGTATCTATGTTATCGCATTCAGGTATTGACTTCCAAACCAATTATTTGGCATGGGAACGATACGGAGTGGGTCGATTCGTAGCGTTCATGATGATAGATGGCCTGGCATTCTTTCTGATTCTCTTCAGCATAGAGTACAATGTCCACAGGATCGTCGGACGACTCTTCTCAAGAATTCGTTTAAATGTGACTGTAAATATATTGCTTTACTCTATCTGTACTTTTGGTATAGTGTATGTACAATTGAACATCGCGAGGCAGCTCTAAGCGGGATATTAGTGTATATCTTTCCTTTATTATATTTATATTCCCCTGAATTCGGAAAGATCTCATACTATTACTTTTAACCAATGCTTTATTTCATAGTCGCCTGAAACTCTGGACGGACGAGTTTCGTTTTTAGATGACGATGTTGCTCGGGAGAAAGATAGAATAACCGATACAGTACTGTCTCAGCTCGTCTCTTCAAACCCAGTTGTTATAAAAAATCTCAAAAAGGTTATATCGCACATGCTTTTTTTCTCTGTACTTTGTTGATATCAAATTTCTTTCCTTGAAGACAATTCCCAGTTTTTACTGAATACCATTTAGAACCTCTGTGATTTTCCTATTCCCTTTTACCTGATGTGTAATCTACTCCTTCTGTAGGTCTATAACATGAAAAAATACAGCAACTCATCGAAGTTAGTTGCTGTTGACGACCTGAACTTGGGTGTTTCTCGCGGAGAATGTTTCGGCCTTCTCGGAATTAATGGAGCCGGCAAGACCACAACTTTCAAAATGCTCACAGGTGACGTCGTGCCAACGTCCGGCACTGCTTTCTTGGAGGGTTTCGATATAACTACCAACTCTAAACAGGTAAGGGTGCTGGAAATTGTTAAGCAAAAGCTGTGATTGGCATGTGAGGGTCTTCATTCTATATTTTACTTGGTTTCAGGCTCAACAAAAAATGGGGTACTGTCCTCAGTTTGACGGACTAATAGAGCAATTGACCGGCCGGGAAACCCTTACGATGTTCGCAAGACTGCGTGGAGTGAGAGAGAAGCATAGACCGAGACTTGTGCAAAGACTTGCAGAATTGCTGGCTTTTTCAGAACATATTGATAAAATCTGTGGAAACTATAGGTACTACTTAACATTGTAACATTGTCATAATACGTTTTCACTACTGGATAGTAGAAATATTTGTCTATACATTTAACCAGTGGTGGCAATAAGCGAAAGTTGAGCACTGCCATAGCGCTTGTTGGTGGACCGCCAGTCGTGTTGTTGGACGAACCCAGCACGGGTATGGACCCTGGAGCCAGACGAAAGTTGTGGGATACAATCAGTCAAGTTTGCACGGACCAACGCTGTGTTATTATTACTTCACACAGGTGATTTCAAGTCTCATTACGAAGTTCTTCAATTGTATTGTAAAAAGTTTGTAACAGTGGTATTGTGAAATCTTAGCATGGAAGAATGCGAAGCCCTGTGCACCCGCCTAGCTATCATGGTGAATGGACAGCCGCGTTGCTTGGGCGGCCCCCAGCACTTGAAAAATAAGTTTGGGCAAGGGTATTCTGTCGAAATCAAGTTGGCCAATAACATGGATGATTCACAACCCATCAAAGATTACATGCAAAACAATTTTCCTGGTAAATACTAATATAATAAGTCTGACTGGTTATGGAGTTATTGCACTGACTTATATCCCTCATTTGAACAGGCACTCTAGTCAAAGATGAACACCAGAGCCTGGTAGCATTCCAAGTTCCAGAATCACGAGTCAATGAAGAAAACTTGTCTCTGGCTACTGTAAGTATCATGTATGAATTTTAGCAAAATGACGTTAGGGTGGGTACGTGGTCTATATAAATATACAATGGAAGCTGCTTACTATGATCCCATTATGATTACATTAGGAGTGTTTTATTATGAAACGACAGAATAAAGGCAACATAACATGTCTTGATGAGCTAATAAGCCGAGTTCTCGTTATCTAAATAAATCCGTTAGATTGAAGCCTAGCATATAATTTTGTAGATATTTGGCTGCATGGAAACAGCAAAGAGAGAATTCGGGCTTCGTGACTACTCTGTTTCGCAGACTACTCTGGAACAAGTTTTCCTGAGCTTCGCGCGAAGACAAAGGGAAGCAGACGAAAGTGTTATTTGATGGCTTTCAGTAAAACTTTGTTATGAATACCACAACAGTACTTCTAAAAATAGAAAATTACACTCATAAACCACATATCATCATGAATTTTATTACTGTCCGGTCTCAGTAGTTATTTTTTTTAGAAAAAATGTATTGCTAATGTTCATGCTTGAATATAGCTAGTCCTAGTCTTTCCTACTTCCTGTGTTGTCAGGTTTTAGCCATATATATACTAAAAAGCTGTTGTGTGATCATTTCAAGTCTCTATTTTTTTCTAATGACCACTTAAGATATATTAAATTTAATTTTGATCTCAGCAATGTTTTGCAGTACTCCTATTTTGTGAGTTCCATATTTTTAAAAAAATTATTCAAATAGCATATTGCTTTACTTCATGACATTCTCAGTAAGAATTCCAGCAATAAAACAACCTGCACTTTCAATACTTCTATTAATGTGTTATGCATTATTTGTATTGCATGCGAGCATAAGATTTTTGTACTGTGATTTTATTATGTTGTTCTTGTCAAATACTTACTTGAACTCTTTGTGATCTGTAATGATATAATATTGTAATTATTTAAGCACAAAAATGCAGTATGTTGGTGAACTTGTAATAAAATGTAACAATGCAATTAGATAATCAATAAAATGTAATGAAACGCATGCCTTCTTTGACCCACGCCAGGTGTATGTGGCCAACGTAAAGTCCTTTTGGACAGAATGAAATTGTGAGATGACACTTTAACCAGGTGGTCTTGAGTTGCACAAGCAAACAGTTACAGCATAGTCCCTGTATAGTTCTCTTGATTGAAAGCACCTTTATGTCAGAAAAATCCCGGCTCGGTGTCTGTATTTTTTTTTAAATTTTGAGCAAACCATATGTGTGGTGGTTTTGTCATGGAGTGTGGTCCAGTCAGATTACGGACGAAGGCACATTCCCGCTAGAACTGGGTCCGAGAAACATATGGAATTGAAAATGAGAGCTCATTGAAATGAATAGTAGACTTTTCTAATGCTTAGTCTATTATAGTGTAAAGCCCAAAAGCAAATATTATTCCCAGTTGTGAGAATTATGATTTAACTTCAAATATACGCGCGACTGTTAGATGTTGTTGCTTTGGTAAATCAGCTGTGACGTAATATCGCACCACTTTGGTAAAGCTATTTGATTGGTCGAAAATTATGGCCTTACTATCTGTAGGTAATGCTCTGCTGATTATGTGTCGCAACTTTGCATAAGCCGTGTTATGTTATAGTACCAGCATTGTTTTGCTTAAAAATTCTACTTTATCAAGTTACTTCCTTCAATTTCTGTAGGAAATGAGAAGTTCATTGCGCGCTATTGAAGTGTTAGACGTACAGAAGTTATGTACAATCTGTGTTGTATTTCAGTCTACTTACCTCTGTTGTTTCAGACAGTAATGCGTTTATCAATACATCTCACGACTTAGCCTATAATAACCTCGTTCGTTGGCGTGAAGGAGATAAAGAAGTTCGAGATGGATCGTATGTACCAAGGCATACATTCATCCGATCAAGAAAACAGTTTATTCGGTGTTGGAATGGAGAATTATATCACGAATGCAGACGACAGTTTGGCAAACTGCTTTCTTGCAGACACGGAAATGCCAGATAATCTTGGTCTAGATAATAGCTGGATGAATAATATAACGTTAGATGGTAAGTTAATGTGGATAACATTAAAAAATACCTTGTGATGTAAACTCATAAATGCTCTTGCTCCACTCATCTTTTTTACTTAACAGAGATTCTTGCCGGAATCAACGGTCAAAAGGTAGAGGAACTGATCAGTTCACCTGTCACTTCATCAGTTGGACACCGGACTCTAAACGATTTACTGAATGCTCCTCCTGTACCTTCAGCGCTGGACTTGCCCCCGGATCATGCTCTCATGAATCCACTGCAGATTGAAAAGCTGCAGCAACCACAAGTGACCAAAAATTACTTTCCTCCCAGTTCTCCACCAGAAGTGAAACCTGATATCAAGCATGTGAAGCTTCCTGTGGTAAGTTAAGTACTAGCAACATAGTGAATGTGAAGTTCTCACTGAAGATTGATATATTATATTGCTCTTTCTCGATTCTTTTCTTGACTTCAATTGGCGCTAGATATTTCTGTAGATCTTTGATTTATTTGAAGTCGTGAAGTTTTATTTCTGGGTTACAGTTTCAATGCCTCAGGCTGCTGCAGAAGCTAGACTGTCTCCGCAGTTATATGATTTAGTAGCAAAGAGTTAAAAATTACTAGCAAGGTATATCATGTCTAATGAATGACTTATCTGTCTTATCTATATCGAATGAAATGCAAAACGCTACGATATATACATGAGATTTACAGCAATCACTGTACCTTCCTGAGCTAGCATTTCTATTTCATTTTTTTAGTTTGTTAATTGAATACCTGCATTTAACAGTCTTCAGCATTATTTTAGAACATGGCTATTAGAGCAAGAATGTAGGAAATTGTGTAAAACTGATCTGCAAGAGTGAGGGCTAGGATGAGGGTTGGTTTTCTGAATGGAGAGCCTTTTTGTCCTTCCTATATTTCAGTGATAACCTTCTGTTTTTGCAAACATATCCCATCTTGTTTCAGGCTGATCCAGAAAGTGATGTTCAAAAGCTGAATTCTACTAATATCCAGGTATTTTCTTCCACTTCAATAATTTCCAGCATTATCAGCATAAAACTGTTTCCTCCAAACTATGGTTTAGGTCTATGAGTTTACATGCATGGAGCTATTTTTTGGGAAATTGCCTAAATCACCTCTATCATCTGGCTGTAAATGTTTCTTATTCAAAAAACAATTTAAATTCTGCAGACTGTTGTTATGCCTTCGGCACATCCGGTGCAGCTGAGCCCGCAAATAATATTTAATCTTCAGTCAACTAGCACTCCAGCAAAACCCGTCGTGCAAGCTGGCGGTTCTTTCCAATATCAGACTTCGTCACCACAAACACAACAGGTTCCATCACCCATTTTGCTATGAAATGTGTTTTGACATGAAATCTATGTATAAGATTGTTTGAAGAATATATATTTTGTTCTGTTAGACAAATGGTATGCAAGTCACTGCTGTGAATCCACAAACCGTGGTTAACAGTCTTCAAGGAATTAATATAATGGCTCTCCTGCAGCAGAAGCCAGAGCTCAAAGCACAGTTACAACAGCAAATACTTCGACAGCAGTCAAATACTCATGTTTCTACACAGCAGACATCAGTCCAGCAGTCTGCTGTCACTGCCACACCAGTCTCTTTTCAACAGGTAACACAGTTATGTCTTAAACACCTTCTTCTACTCAAGATTGCTGTTACAAACTGTTCTGATTCAGTCACTTGAAAACTGTAATAACTGTCAATAAATGATTTATATTTTAATTTAAATTGAAGACCGATTGTGTTCTTTGCAAATTATTATTCAGACAAAGTATTACATTTCCAGATTGTCGTGCCCGTGTTAAACTCCGGTTCGTCCAACATATCTACAACAGCTATGATTACGAATAACGATCAACACACATCAGCAAAGGTAATTTAACATTGAATTATGACATATTTATCTGGATGTGAATGGGAATTTTTTTGTTATGTTCAGAAAATAGTCAGCGGTGAAGCGGTTATCACTGCCATGCAAATCCCCAAGATATCTGAAACCCCACAACCAAAGCCTAAGAGAAATTCTCATAATGCAATTGAGAAACGATACAGGTTAGTTTTCAGTTTTTTAGTTGGTGATATATTCAAGATGTTTACATTTTAGTGCTTTGTTTTTACCAAGTGAGGCATGTGTGAAAAGGAAAATTTTTACATCATGTTCCGCCTATTCATAATGTTCGAATCTTTGTCATGCATGAAATTTTTTAATCAAATCTATAACAGATGTTCCATAAACGACAAAATCTGCGAACTGAAAGATATCCTTGTCGGAGAGGAAGCTAAGCTGAACAAAGCTTCAGTGCTCAAGAAAGCAATAGATTATATAAATTTTCTAACAAATGCCAACAAACGTCTCAAGGTGGAGAATCTGCTGCTAAGAAAACACCTCGCAAGTAACGACAAAAGTAATATAATTTATGCTTAGCTGTGTTGTGTGCAACATGATGTATATCACCATATGCTAATGACATTTACTTCGTATTTTCAAAGTTACTGTTCGAGACCTCATAAAAAAAGACATCAGTCTCATCGAGCCTACTCTCACGCCAGACGAGGCATTCTCATCCGACGTTGATTCGCCCTTCTCGGCAGACGTCCCGGTGTTCAATGACATAATGGAATCCGGCTCTTACCCAACGCCGCCACATTCAGACGCAGATTCTCCCTCGGGAGGGTTATTGGAAGGATTGCCAGATAGTCCGCAGTCCATAGACGAACTTATAACCGGAACAGAGATTCAGGTCAGCTTGCCAATAACTTATCACATGTGCAAGCCTGGTGATCAAAACATGTTAAAACTATATTTATAATCTATACTACAGAAGAGACTTGAACAGAAAAACGACGGGCTGATGGATAGAAGTCGTGCTGCACTATGTCTTTTCATGGTTGCTTTCTTGGCCATCAATCCCATGGGAACGTTAGTTAATTCGGCGGGTTTGTTCAATAGGGCAGTAGATACTGACTCGTCGCATCATGTTGGTGAGTTCGTAAATGCTGTCTTTAGACTTTAACAGATACAAGTACAAACGTAAATTTAATTTCAAAATTCTAGGACGTAAAATTCTGGAGACTGATTCTATTATATCTCAAGCCGGTTGGATTGAATGGAGCTTTGCTTGTTTAATAAACATATTTATAACGATGCTGATTCTCCTCAAACTGTTTGTCTATGGCGAGCCTGCTATGCATCCTCACACGCCCCAGTCTGTTGATTTCTGGCGGCATCGGAAACAAGCTGACAGTGATCAGAATAAGGTCCAGAACTTATATATTCTATCTAATGCAGCATTGTACTAGACCAGTGACTGTCCTGGGTCATAATACTCCCTTTTAACTGAAGAGTGC
The DNA here is from genome assembly GCA_013436055.1 of Halocynthia roretzi. Classification (NCBI taxonomy): domain Eukaryota; kingdom Metazoa; phylum Chordata; class Ascidiacea; order Stolidobranchia; family Pyuridae; genus Halocynthia; species Halocynthia roretzi. The sequence continues at coordinate 85,537 of QRAM01000298.1, read as the reverse complement.
CTGTAGTATGTTCACTATCGTATGAAGTCATATATATATTTTCAATATTATTATTCTGACCCTATTATTATTATCCTTGCACTACCACATCATTAATATGTGAATGTTTTACCAGGGTGACCATAGTTCAGCTGCCAAGCATCTACGTCAATGTCTTTCCATCATGGGAAGACCGCTTCCGACTTCGAGATTCGACCATGCCTGCGCCATTACATGGAATGTACTACGCCTTCTACTGGGACAGATCAAGTTGGGGCAGTGGCTTTCCCGTAAATCGACAAAAAACAGTGACATTAGCAGAAGATCGGCTCGTGAGGCAGCTGAAGTATACCATAAGCTCAATCAGCTACAGTTGACAGGTGAGGCTTCACCTCGAGTATTATTGAATATTTACATATTAAAGAAACCATGCTACGATGAATTGGTGGACATGTTCCTCATGTTGTTTTATATTTTAATTGTTAGGCCATACTACTGAGGAGACTTCCTCATCGTTTGTGTTTGCCCTCAGCGCTGTCAATTTAGCAGAAGTTGCAGGCAAAAATTTTGTGTCTGACGAGTTGCTAGCTGAAATCTACATCTGTGCCGCACTGAGGATAAAGCAATCTGCCTCTGTAGTCTGGTTTTTTCTTGTCGTAAGTACTTTGGTTATTAACTAGTGTGAAATCTGCCCAATGAGCCAGTATGTAGTAGTAAAAACCCACTATATTTGTTTCAGCATTACTTCCTATCAAAAGCCAGGCATGTCCTTAAAAACAGCGTTGAGCAAGGTACCGAGCGACTGCAGTGGATATGTCATCCTCTTGCTCACAGATTCATAATAGGAAACGAATGGTCATATGTCACAAATTCGAAGGATAGAAGCTCTTCGATGTTCACCTCGCAGCAGGATACCGGTAATATAGCGATTATAATGGGGATAGGCTTATATGGTGGCACCAACCATGTTCAATCAGTAACAGTAACAAAAAATATTTTCGAAAACAATGTGTTGTATGAACGAATGCATATTTGAATATCCATTTCAGCGAGTGTCACAGCAATAGTTGGGAAGCATTTTGCAAAGCACACGCTGAGCAATGCCTTCTACTCTCTTGTGACCGTTCAAGATACAGAGCTGATTGAAAACGAGCAGTCAGCACATGAAACGAAAAATGACTCTTCGAGCAGCGATAAGAAAAACCAATCCTCTCAAGCCCTAGAGTACATTCAGCTAGTCCGAGACACGTCTTTGCTAAATGGTAAATATAAAATAGTTACACTAGAATAGAACATTTTCACCCAACATGCTTACTAAACTTTTAGATGGATATCATGATCCTATCTGTAAATGGTGGTGTGATTTGGCTTCTGTCGCTGCCTTCTGGTTCCTGGGTGATGATGAAACAGCGGCTTCATTTGCTGCTAGCGTTGAATCTTTCCCAACAGACTTGAAAGATGTAGAGTAAGCATTGTTCTTATGTCATATGATAATTCATTCCTATGTAAACATATACCTATTAACAACTTCATAAATTATTATAATAATATTATATAATTTCCAGTATATGATATTATTTATTTTACAGCTATTTAATTTAGTTCATCACAATTGTTTTGCGTTCAGCAATCCTCTACCTATGGCCATCTACACAGCTTTTAACAGCCGTTGTGATTTCCTTTCGCTGGACGGAGCCGCCGTTAATTCCAAGTTGACAGCGTGTACTAGCAGCGTGGAACGCATGTGCAATAATTCTGGCCAGCTGTTGAAGGACAGTCTGTTGTACACCAAACCAAGAGGCCACACCCTTGAGATTGTAAGTTGCTAGTCTATATATTTGTTATGTTAAGAATTTTGTTGTTTTTTATTAACAGCCTCTTGTTACTGACTTTGTTGAAAGTGCATTGTAGTTGCATTGCACATTTCTAATACAAGTGCAATGTTACAACATGCAACCTCAATTGCAGTCACTCCTCTGTCAAGAGATAGATCATATATACTTTTGTTAAAAATTTTGGACTCTTAAAACACTTCTGTTTATCCCAATGCAGGCTGTACAGTTGCTGGCTTGCGACTGGTTGCTAAGCACTCGCACAGGCCTATGGCAAATCATGTACTGCAGTGATGATATGACTAGACGTGCGCCACTGGACCTCTTGTCTTCTTTCGAGCAGGACCTCAATTCCCTCAGACGTATTGCTCGAGTAGTGAGACAGGCAATGGCTCAAGTAAATAATTTTCTTGCTTGTTTAATCCTCCTTAGGTTCAGTGAATATCACTCAATGCTACAAATTTAGGTATACTTACACGAGGCAACTGTAAGAATCATGGCTGGAGCTTGTCCAACTAAAACTCGACAGCTATTAGGACGCTCTCTTCGACGCAGGCACAGATCGAAGGGTAAGTATTGAAATTCGATCTAAATATCATTCCAACTTACTACTTATAAATTGATTGATATCTTGTGTTGAAATTTTTTTTAATGCTCTGTCATTCTTCTAACTCGACATATAGGAGAATCAGAAAGGCACCAGCCAGTCGAACCGGGACCCAGGGAACGGGCAGCAGCTCTCATGTTAGCTTGTCGCCACCTGCCTCACCCACTATTGTCAGTTCCTGGACAAAGAGCCGACATGCTTCATGAAGCTGTTAGCACGCTAGAAAGGTTGGGCGACAAAAGAGGCGTCAAAGACTGTCAGAGAATGTTGCTGAAATTAGGTTCTGCAGGGGCTGGAACTGTCGCATCTTAGATTTTGTGTATATATATAAGTTACTGTGAATATTACGTGAAGACATCTTCTAATAAAATATATCTAAAAATTTTCTTTCAATTCAACAGCAACTGAGCCAAATTCAATTACGTAGTGTATACATTGATCTACATGCAACATAACATCTAAATGACAAAGTGTATGTATTCAGTCATCGAAAGGATTCAAACAAGAGCATTTTCTATATTTCTTTCACCCAAAAAGTATTAACTAATATGAAACCACGAAACAATCTTAAAGCAAAATGTGCAGTGACTATGCAGAAGATTTCTTTTTATCTATCAGATTCTTGATAAAAAATTCTCCAGCCCTGTATGATGATCGAACGAGCGGGCCACTCGCAGTATACGCAAATCCAAGATCGTTGCCTACATTTTCCCAGTACTTAAATTTTTCCGGCGTTACATATTCCTGAACCTAGAAAGGATATGGATCATGCTTAAAAAAGGTTTGCTCATATTGACGCATATAGAAGGGGGGAACTTACTTTTGCGTGTCTTTTGGTTGGTTGCATGTATTGGCCAAGGGTCACACAGTCTACATTATTCTTTCGGAGATCTGCATGGAAGTTTATTCATTAACTTGTCATGTTCTCAAGCTTCCATGTAGTTTAACTTACCTTTCAATGTTTCTAAAACCTCTTCGTCTTTTTCTCCGAAGCCCAACATGATTGAAGATTTCGTGAGGATGAGTGAATTAACTTTCTTTGCATGAGATAGTACTGAAAGAGACTGCTCATAATTTGCTCTTGGATCCCGGACAAAACTGTAAGGGAAAAAGTACTTAGAGCTAGGCTCATACAAGGTATGTGATATATACAACACCAGTGTCATAACACATCTCCCTTTTTCTACCTTGTGAGTGCACGAACACATTCTACATTGTGTGCGTATACATCAAGTCCAGACATAGCGAGTGTAGCGATGGCCTCGAGGTCTCCTCGAAAATCTGGGGTCAGACATTCCACCAAAATATGTGGGGCACCTTGTTTCAAGTATCTGACGGTACTTGCAAAGTGATTTGAACCACCATCTTCGAGATCTGTGAAGTTAATCATACATTAGTTTGAGAATTTACAAGAAATGCATTGCAGTAGTATGATTACATACCATCTCGATCAACTGACGTCAAAACGACGTAATCTAGCCCCCATTCCACGATTGCTTTAGCAGTATTTGCCGGCTCGTTCGAGTCTGGTGGCGGAGGGTTACGAGCTGTCTTGACAGAACAAAATCTGCAACCTCTTGTACAAGTGTCTCCAAGAAGCTAGGAAACAAAAATCTCTTGTAAGTACAGAAACAACAGATATATAAAAGCTTGATTAGGTAACAACCATTATTGTCGCTGTTGCTGTCCCGTTATCTCCACCTCCCCAACACTCTCCGATATTCGGGCACCGTGCCTCCTCGCATACTGTGTTTAAATTCAAGTTTCTCAAGTCAGACTTGAGTTTTTTGTAGTTGCTCCCCTTGGGAAATTCAGTTTTGAGCCATGGTGGGAGACGTAACCTATGTGGAATTCATTTCAAATTAAGCAAATAGACTTAAATCATGTAATGAATTTTTCTACATGAAATTATGACGTACTGGCAAGCAGAAATGCTCCGTAATTATTACCTCTTTGTTCCTTTTGACTTAACAAGTTTTCCGGAATAGTTTTGCCATTTGTCATTGTCTGGAACACCTCCGGACACGAAGTCTTCTAGTCCTGGTCCCTTTGCGATTGCATCCTTCTTATTTGTGATGTTTTCAGGTGTTGAATTCGACACTTTCCGTATGGTGTGGTGGGATGAAGGCAATACACTGTTCAAGATCTACACAAAGAGTACACAGTTGTTGCAAACTTGGTACATCAAAATGGAAATGCAAGTTTCCCAAGTTGATGTCACTTACCGTATGAATGGGTTGCGTACGGAAGCAAGTACAGCTACGTCTGATAATGCTTTCTAAGATATTAGCCATATTACGTCGACGATATTTGACTCACAATTGAATCATATGTACAGTAGTGTTATTATTTCTAATTTTATTTTATTTTAACTTTGTTATTCGAAGTTAGTTATGCAACAGGGAAAGGTAATCAACCGGAAAGCTGTCAAACACAACTGTATTGACCCGGAAAGGTCACCGAATAAAAAATCTTAGACTTGTTAGTCGACCCGATCAAATTTCGGAATCGGTTCGGGTGCAACATAGATAAATATTTGTATTATCTTTTCGCTCAGGACAGCTAAGTGAAATTGTTTTAAAATTTCAATATTTAAGAATAAAGTGTTGCGGCGATTTTTACAGTTATTTTTGCAAAGGAGAACGCAGAATAACAGTTTTTACTTACTCGAAATACGTTACCGGTATATAAGCGTCTCCTGCATTTTTAAAATGTCCCTCATTCCGACCTCAGTGTATAGTGTTTCGGGAGGTGGTTATTCCTGAGTATGCTTCCTATTTTGAGCAATGTGGATTTTTAGATTGAATTTCAAAATAACCAATTTGAAATATCAATAATTTATGGCGTTTAAAACATAAGAGCATATGTGATAAAATGGAGACTCTGTATTCAGGGTAGAGGTTAAAGTATTCGTTATTGCGCATGACTGCTTGTAGTCTAGTCCCTTTTTTAACCTGACGTGGCATTGATGTGCAGCCAGCTGATCGACGTCCTGTTCAACGCAACGAATGTTTTTTCGCTGGTAGTTGGTTTATTATAGGATATCTCAGTTGACTGATACCACGCAGTTCGTGCTGTTACTGTTATGGACTAGGTACTATGTATTTTCTTGCGAAGTGTATGTTTAAAACATAGGCGCAGACTAGAAAGTTGTTTTGGAATGAGCTTTGCATGATTGTTGATCCTGACAGTAACCATCAGGCGTGTTGTACACGTATCATAATAGCTGTAAGCTATATTGATTGAAGATTTGCTAATTACCTTGTATTGCTACTAATAATAGTTTCCATATGGCTCTGATACATACCAAGCTCACCCATTGCTTATCGGCAGTATGGTCGATTTTGATCTAAGATTTTTTACTAATATGATGTAAAAAAGGAATGAGCCAAGCTGGTATAGATGAAGTTTCTGCTTTATACAGAGAAAATTTCCACACTGGTGATTTTAGTATAATATTTCCGTCAATAATTCTATGTAAAGGTTAGATTAAGGTCAGATTAAAAAAATGTGCATAAGGTGAAGTATAATCCAAGTGTACAATCCTGTGTACTGTGCTATGGATAAACAAAACCGAGCATTGAAAGGAGTGCAAACTTATTTCTGTCACAAGAATACAATGAAATAACCTTTTCCTATATTACAGGTTGAACACTGAATATCTGGCATCTTTGTTGCCAGGACCCTATCATCAGTTTTGCAAAATCAACAGAGCTTATGTTTAGCTGTATATATAGAAATGTAGAAACCTCTATTACGCCTCAACACTTTAATTACGCTTTCCATAATGTTCAAAATACCACATTTTTCAAATGAAATGAAACAACTACAAAATGTGAAGAGCATTAGTTGGTATTCACAAACACAGAGCTTGCGTCATCTGTGGCAAGTTTAAAATATGGAGATGAAATTTTACTCATCCGGATTAAATTAAAACATGCCGGATTCATCGAGGTATGGATTAAATGATGCTGGAAAATCGATGTTCAACCTCTATGATTTAATTGATTAAAATTATTGACATTTTTTATACACTATGTTATATATTATGTATTTAACCTAAATGTTACTGATGGCCTTATATTTTGGTAAATGAATATGTCATTAGGCAGTATAGCAAGATTTGTAATTAGCAAGTTAGCTGTGTTATATTCCATATACATTTCTATGCTTTCTGTACTCAATTTCAGAATAGTATTCTGCTTATATTTGTAGTTGTGTTATATTTCTTGCTAAACCCGTAACTCAGAGAATTACTTGCTTACCCCCTGAGTGGATTCTAAATATGCAGCAACAGCCAGGATTTCCACCAACTAACATTGGTGGGTACCCTCCTAGTCAAGGCGGTGGTCACAACGCACCAGGTTCTTTTATACCTGGACAAATGCAGAATGGAGCTTCGTATGGGAACTACGTATGATAGTTTATATTCATTATTATATAATTAGCATGGAGAATAGACTATTTTATTTGTCACATAGACTTAAAAATATCTCTTTTTGATTTGTTACGGCTTGTATTACTCAGATGGGAGCTCAAAAGTTGTAATCTTATTGTATGTGTAATTACATTCATTCTTAATATTAATTTCCGATGCATTTATTTGATAGTTAAATTTTTATGCGATCTTAAATATGGACGAACACAAGTCGCTTGGGTCGTAAATTTTATGTTAAGTCTTCTGTTCAATTCCCCCTGGAGCATGTTTGTAAATGATCACAGAGTATCGAAGTATGCATAAAAATGAAAGTAATGAAAATGATTACTCATGTTTCAGAACATACACGTTGTCATAGTCTAGCTTAAAGATTGGTCAGAGGTTTTGAAATATGCCAGTTAAGTAGCATGTTTTCATATACTTAGATTTTAATGTTTTATTGGTTTTAGGTTCAGCCTGGAATGGCACCACCCAGTGCACATATCAGTAAACCATTAGCACCACCTGGTCATGACCAACAAGCTTCTGTGAACGGATATGGCGGTGGTATACCTAATGGACCACAGATGGGTCCTCCTACTTCAAGGTTTAATCCAGCTCCGTCCAGATCCAGTCTTACTGTGATAATTTTTAATGACATTGTCTTGTAATTACTCTACTTTTCCTTGCAGACTCGTAGGCCATCCTAATGAAATGCACCCCCATCCTGGCCCCCCTGCATCCTCTCAACCACCAAATATTTATTCTCACACACAACCCCATTTTGGTAAGGATTTGACAATTCCATTCTATGCAAATAGAGACAATTTAAGAGATGTAGCTATTAGTATTTGTTTAAAGTTCTATAGAAAATGTAAAGATCTATTTTGCAAGACATAGGAATTGTGAAGTTTGTTTCTCTGCCTTATTATAATAATTCTAAGTTACTACCAATTTGATCTGCAATTGATTTTGAAACTTAATCTGTATGCTTTCCTCAGGATTAAAATCATAACTGTATGCCAGCATGTTTTTCAAACATGTCAACAGCGTAATGGCATGACAGATATCTGTTTTATCTCTTGGGATTTTTGCTATGTTCCACCGAATGATAAATTTTCTTCATGCGTTTGCAGGAAACCAACCTCTCCATAATCAACAACCTATGTCAAGAGCAGGTGGAGAACCCATTAGGCCTCTGACATCGGGCAGCCCAATGGGGCCTCCAGTAAGCCAAATGCAGAATATGCAACTGAACAATTCAAGACCTGGCATGATGGTACCATCTAGTTCTATCTGATATATAACAGTAATTAAAAATGCTTCCTTTAAACCGGGATGATTACTCCATCAGATGCAGCCGCCGATGTCGCATGGTCCACCAAGCTCCTCCTTGCAACCACTATCATCAATGCCGTCTGGCCAACCAATGTCTTCTCACAGTCCCATGCCAAACCAGCCATATTCAGGTGGTCAACCTCCCATGATCCAAAACCAGATGCAGCCTCAATCTATGTATGGACAGCCGCACATTCCAGGACAACCAATGTTTGGCGGTCAACAGCAGATGCAAGGACCACCGATACCAGGGCAGCCACCGATGCAAGGAGGCCATGCACCTATGCCTGGCCAACAACCAATGCTCAGTGGTCATCCACCAATGTCAGGACAACCACCCATGCTCGGAGGACAACCAGCAATGCCAGGGCAACCTCCCATGCCAGGTTCAGGAGGTAAGATTGTTGAATTTCTGTAGTTGCTGCTATTGTTTGGTATTGATTTTTTTATATTTACTATAATCTTTTAAAATATAGGAGCCCCTCACCACCCATCACAGCAATATCGTGGACCACAGCCCCAAACTCAGCAGCCCAGGAGGCTTGATCCAGATGCAATGCCCAGCCCAATTCAGGTTATATTTTACTATGTTTTCCTATACCTTTGGCAATGTAATGTATTGCTACACATTTACATATGTGCAGGAGTTGTGGGTTTTCTTTGTATGTTTGTATCTAATTCAGAGTAAATATGCTTTATAACGAAAGATATTTAGCTGTTTGCAGTATATAGCACAGTTAAGGTGGCTACATGTTGCGTTATGTTGGTTTATGTGATGATTCAGGTGTTTGGTATCCCTGAATGAGAGATACTTATCTACTATCCTAGGCAAAGTTCCTTTTGTGATAGTTACACTAATAGAGTTCAAAGTTCAGTTAATCAGGCACACAGTTTTTTATTTGGTGAAGGTAAATATTTGAAATTCGAAGCAGAGGCTTGCACATGGGTGTCGGTTTATTCTTCCTTATAATGCAATTAACACTGACCGCTAATGTTATTAACATTTATACAGGTCATCGAAGATGACAGGGTAAACAGGTCAGCAGAACCGTTTCGCACTGATGGGCGCGGTCTCGTTCCTCCACTCGTTACCACGGAATTTGTAGCGGAAGATTGCGGTAATTTTATATACTAGCTGTCGCAGATGTCACAATATGCATTAATGCCTGATGTCTATTTATATATTCGTTCAATCTCAACTAACTCTGCCTTAAATCAAAAGCAGTCATTAAAACTTCCTTTGGTATTTCTTCAACTGGAATCTCATTACTACACTAACGTTAATGCAGTGGAAAGCCTAAATACCAAGAGAATTCTCAAAGACTGCTTTTGATTTATGCAGGAGTTGGCTAAGATTGGATGAGAATCAGAAAAGAAAAACATGTATCGATGTGTATAGTGACTTGAGTCACCCTGCATAATTCATTCAATGATTCATTGTAATTCATTATTATTCGAACTTTAGTTTCATCAATTGTCTTGTTACTAAGTTTCCCTTCGGTTTCAGGCAGTGCTAGTCCTCGGTATATTCGCTGCACAACCTATAATCTACCTGCTACGAATGATATGGCGAAGGGATGCCAGGTACTGTACCCTTATTGAATTGATATTTGTGCGCTTCCATTTCCATTATTTTGTGCTTAATGTACTGTGCTTGTCAAGGTTCCTATGGCGATGTCTATCAAACCCCTAGCTGAGTTGCCGGAAGGCGAGGCCCCTCCTCTACTCGTTGATCCAGGACCTGAAGGCCCTCTCCGGTGCAAGAGGTGCAAAGCGTACATGTGCCCACAATTCAAGTTCACTGACGGAGGAAGACGGTTTCAGTGTGTCTTGTGCAATGCAATAACAGATGTATGTTGTGTGTTCTTTTTTTTTTTTTAGTATTATGCAGTGTTTTTATATTGTAATATTCTTCAACGTTCCAGACACCACATCACTATTTTGACCATGTTGACCACATGGGACAAAGAGTGGACAAGCATCGTAGAGCAGAGCTTTGCAGAGGATCTTACGAATTTGTAACGACTAAAGACTACTGTAGGGTAATTGATTTGTAATTTTGGACCCGCAGTGTAACAAAATATAGGAATTTGGGCATGGGTTATCAGGCCAAATGAATGCTGTCCCATTTTGGGTTCAGTAAACATATATAATGAGTTATTGAAATCCACATGCACCTGTAGTATTTTTCACTTGTTGCCTCGATTCAAATCCTGCTTTGTTGCACAGAACGACAAGCTCCCAAACCCTCCGGCTTTCATCTTTGCCATCGAAGTCTCTTATAACGCCGTCAAATCTGGCATAGTCGACATGCTCTGCAAGGAGCTAAAATCTCTTCTCGATCATTTGCCCCGTGAAGCCGGGATGCAGCAGTCTGCCATCCGTGTGGCTTTCTTCACGTACAACAACACTCTGCATTTCTACAATTTGAAGAGCACTCTCGCCCAACCTCAAATGATGGTGGTGTCGGATGTCTCCGACGTTTTTGTGCCTCTCCAAGATGGATTTCTAGTGAACGTAGAAGAATCCAGGTATGTGGAAGCCTTTATGTTTATTAAGTTGGTATTTGCCTGTCTTCTCTCGTGTCAAACGATTAGCGACTTACCATCATGTAATTAAAATTGTTTCTTGAATATCTGCCTTTTGTTCGTATTTGTAGACACGTGATAAACAGCTTGTTGGATCAGATACCAGAAATGTTTGCTGACATTCGAGAGACAGAAGTGGCGCTGGGACCTGTTATACAAGCTGGTATACAGGCGTTCCAGGTAGTAGATTTTTGTCAGTTATAAGTTTTTTTATTTTAATACGTTCTCATTTCAATCGACCTTTTTTTTTCAGTCTGCCGATTGTGCTGGAAAGCTGTTTGTTTTCAACACTGCGTTGGCTGGTGGTGAAGCCCCTGGTAAATTGAAGAACAGAGATGATAGAAAATTAATAGGAACGGATAAAGAGAAGGTAGCTACCAGTGACGATTGTAGGTTATACCATAAAAAAGCTGTTGCAGTATGAATGCTACATTCTGTTCTTCAAATTTTTAACTTAAGTGATTGGGAGTTATGGGAGGTATGGATGCCCAGAGAGTGTTTTCTGGCAAGTATGCCACTGATATACAAAAATGCATGAAGTGAATCATTGGGGTAAATAATAAAAATGAAGAATGAATATGGTATAGTGTATGTTTTCACCATAGAAGGGCTTTCATATTTAAAATACTGTTTGAGGCTGCCAAAATTGTGAAGTATTATTGGAAGTATAGATACGCAAACCTTTTTTATGATGTTATATATAGTATGCATTGTTGACTTCGGAGTTTAGACTATTTTGACACGAATGCACCACAGGAATCTAGTCTGTTCTTTAGTATAGGAGAACCTGTATTTATTATTAAATGTCCAGATAATTATAGATTATATATGATAAATCTGTTACGTCAACTATTTTTTTGTTTCAGGTTTTATTTTCACCAGCAGGCAATTTTTATCAAAAACTTGCTAAAGACTGTGTTCTTCGGGGATGCTGCGTTGACCTTTTTCTATTCCCTAGCCAATACGTTGATGTTGCCACGATAGGCCAAATTGCTGAACAAACAGGAGGAAGCATCTATAAGTGAGTACCAACAAATTAGTGAATTGAAATGTACCTGAATACAATGCTGAATGAAATGAATAAGTCGTATTGCTTTTATGCGCAAAATACAAACGGACAGACATACACAAAGTTTCTTCTTTATTTATGAGAAAACCTATCACTTCCAGATATAACTTTTTCCGACCCGAAGTCGATGGCGAGCGCTTCTGTCAAGACCTAGCTCATGACATCAAGAGAAACATCGTGTTTGACTCCATCATGAGAGTGCGCTCGAGTACAGGTATCCGTGCGGTCAATTTTGCTGGAGCTTTCTACATGAGCAATACCACTGACGTTGAACTGGCCGCCATAGACTGTGACAAAGCCATATTGGTCGAAATGAAGCACGACGATAAAATAAACGAAGAATTCGGAGCATATGTGCAGGTGAGATGCCTATAGGATTCATAATTTGCGTAATTCTCAGTACACATGGTTCATCATCTCAGAAATTCATGCTTTATTTTTACTCTCTTAGGTCGCACTCCTCTACACGTCAGTAAGTGGTCAGCGTCGTCTCCGTGTCCACAATCTTAACTTCAGCGTGTGTACACAGCTTGGAGATCTTTACCGTAGCTGCGAAACAGATGTACTAGTCAATTATCTTGCTAAGACTGCTGTTCTGTAAGTGTATATCAACTGTTAGAATTACCTACCAATGACCCAACTTCCATGTAGCATATGGGAAGCAGGTATAATGCAACAGTGACAATACTTGTAGTCATCCATGTTATGTTATCTAAAAATATATAAAATACCTTCCCAAAATGTTATTACCTAGGTATATTGTTATTGCTTGTCTAAATTGATGTCCTTGATATTAAATTTTGCATCGTTGCATTCATTATGCAGAGCTGGACTGAGCACAGCTGGTACTAAAATCAGAGAGGATATGGTTACTCGTTCCGCAGCTATACTAGGGTGTTACCGAAAGCACTGCGCCTCTCCATCGTCAGCCGGTCAACTCATTCTTCCGGAATGCATGAAATTGCTCCCTGTATACCTAAATTGCGTTTTGAAGGTATTATGATTAGTAAAATCACGTCAGTGACCTAGAAAATAAGTAACACTGTTCAGGTATTATTTTGTCACTAAAAATTATTGGAGTATGGAATCTCCATGTTTCTTTGCTGGTTCTTGTATTTATTTACATTCAGTTACCGCATTTACCAGTGTTGCATTTATTTTGAAATATGGTATGTTACAGGGAATCTGATCCTCTTCTTGAATGCAATGCGAAACCTAGCCTTAAGCGATCATTAAAAATCCAAAATACATCTTTTTCTGTCGTATTTTTTTAAGGTCCAAGCAAACTGAATTACTATTTATAGAGAAAAATGCCTTTGCTTTAACCTCCCACCTTTTACAGAATGACGCCATCCATTCATCCCAAGAAATATCGACTGACGACAGAGCATACCTACGACAGCTCCTGCTTACGATGGACGTGGCTGAAACCCAAGTGTTTTTCTATCCCCGAATGATGCCAGTCGTAAGCTATAATGAATCAGCGTTGATCGGCGTCTTCTGTTAGTTTTTACCTTCATTTTCATACCTACAGCGAAGTTTCTCCGGTTCAAATCTCCCCAAAGCGGTCCGTTGCTCGGAAGAGCGTTTAAACGATGATGAAGTTTATTTGCTTGAGAACGGTCTTAACTTATTTTTGTGGATTGGAAGCAATGTAGATTCAGAATGGATCCGCTCAGTTTTTGGTGTGCAGAGTGCGGCACAAATTGATATAGATCAAGTAAGATATAATCCGATATAATATAGAAGATAAGAATTTTGTTATCATTCTTGCCTTCCACTGGTCTTTCGATATGGGTTTTTGAATACATTTACAGGATGACAATGTAAATTTATATTATTCTTTACCTTTATGAAAACAATCAGTGTAGAATGATGTCTTATTTTACCTCAATGAAGATGGGACCGAGTAGTCCATCCAAATTTTTTTCAGATTTTTGCACAGATCCTATTCTTTGGACATGCTTGTGTGTGATGTACAGCTTGATTTTTTTAATCCACGAAGCACTCAGTAATCAGTTTAATCAGTGTAATAATATTAGTAATGAAATATATTTTGAGATGAATGCATTGTGTTTTCCCCAGGGTTACTTAACGCCTTTCGATAATCCTGATTCCCAGCAACTGCGAGATCTCGTCGCCCTGATCCAGTCGCAAAGAAACCGACATATGAAGGTAGATTTTCTTACTGTATACTATTAGGCATATATGCTTTTATAAATACTACTGTTTATTTTCTACCAGCTTACCATCATAAGACACAGGGACAAATTGGAACCCTGGTTCAAGCACTACCTCGTCGAAGACCGTGGCTTTGGCGGCGGTGCGTCTTACGTTGACTTTCTTTGCCACATGCATAAAGAAATAAGAGCCTTACTCACATGAGCCTTCTAAATACTCATCTGCCGCTAGGGTCATCATGCAGCTTTCTCTAGTCTTCAAAAAGATTTTAGAAGAATTTTTAAGTAATCCACATCAGATTAATCGCTGCAGGAGGGGTTCTCATGGATTTGCAATTGCTGCATTAGTGTTAAGGAAGATAAAGCAATATTTTTATCAACTGTAGCTGAGTACCTAATGACTTTCAAGGTCATATCTACTGCTAAGACAATGTAGGTCCCTTTACATGTGGTAAATTCAACTTGTGTGTTTATTGGGAAAGAATTTTTCAATTTTACTGTATTGTTGGTTTGGTCAGTTAGTAGCTTTATTGCTTATAGTATGGAACAGCAGGATGAATGATAGGTTATTGACTGATATCAAGTTCACCATTTCAGTGGAGAAATATATTCCCATACAGTATTATGCATAACTGGTATTTTAAGATATACATTATATGTAGGTTAAAGTAAAATGTATGATTTTATTTGAGTACGCTCCTTTTGCTGCTATCCCGGGTCTTCACTCACACAAGCAGTAAAGAGCGTTATTAACAAACACAGTAGCGCAGCACAGACACATACCATGCTCTGGCTACCTTTCCAGATATTCCAAATTGACTACAGAATGAATTTATCAAATTTGAATACAATAAAAATGGCATAAGCCTTATATGTTGACGTCGATGAGGCATTGTTGTTCTCCACTTAACATAATAGTCATAAAAAAGTAATTCTTGTAACTATCCGATAAATTATAATGACAATGGAGTCGAGTGTCATCTTCTGTTATTGAGATATGTTCGGAAATCAGAACTAGCAAATATATCTTGCATGTTTATGCTCCCCATGCATGCGATTATTAAGTGCAATATATGGAATGTACAAAGCATAGTTGCTAACCCTTTTCTTGCATCTATTGTAATACTGTATATTTTTTGAATGAGTTATGCTCTAGTTTAGGACATCCAGGATTCGTGGTGTCGAGTGTGGTTGCCTGTAGATGATAACTAACGACAGTACATGGTTTGTCTGGCTGATGAGCTTGTGATTTTTGTTTATAGGATATTTTTCATTGCTGTTAACTTACCAGCCTAATTTACTGGGTGGCAATTCTATTTTTCTGTATATCATCGGTATATACATGCGTTCAACCGTGATCTATTGAAGGGGTGAGCAACAAGGTACATTGTATTATTGAGCAAACTTCTGTCAGGTGTAACAAAAATAAAGAAATTGCCAACGCTGTTGTAATACAGATAGTAAGGAATCTTGAAATTCCCTGAGTTATAAAAACTTTTTGGCGAAGCTGTCAGAAAGCAACTTCCACTGACCAAACTTTCCTAAATATATTTCACTAGGCTAGAAAAATTTAATATTCACATAATCTCTACATATATAGACGCACAAATATCTTGGAAGTGTTTTTTTCACTTCCGAATGATATTTTCCCCTCCCTCATCTGTAGTGTGTTGTCGTGTGTATGCTAGGGAGCTCATCGCTGTGGAAGTTTTTCTTTCCCTGTTTATTCCCTTCTCGTTTGTAAATAATAAATTAACAATGTTTCGCTGATATCATAAAATTCTTATATCTATAAACATAAGAAGCGTGGATACTTACTTGTTGTGGATAAAATAAGTGGTTTTAAAAAAACCTGGTTAAATTTTAAAGTGAACATAGTTGGTGCTCCAATAAAATTTGCTGAAAATTCACTTGCATTTCGAATTTTGATTATTATTTGCCCCCCTATACACCACAAAGCCCTCCATCACCTTTCTCGAATCCAATTTTTGCCATAAAAAGGTGATGCCTTCAACTTTATTTCTCCCACATTTAGTGACAGTCCATGCGATACGAGTGAAATGTTTGTAATTGTTCACCATGCCGTGATATGTGCGTAAGTAGAGAGAATTACCTTGGCTGAGTTTGACCAGGGAAGATAATGATTGTGGTTTTTCTTTATTTTAAGGGTGTTTATTTATGACTAATGCAATGCTGAATATATACTAAAGCTTTCATATTGGTAACAATATTTCCTTTACTGAACTAGTTATATTTTGCTTAGCGTAGTATGCCTGGTAATAATAAACACGATTTTTCTTCGGTAAACCACTCCGCTAGTAGTAGTATATATATATGTAACATTACCTATGTCACACGCGACCGTATTGGAAATTTCCTGAATGTTATACTTCATAGCCTTAGGTGTGGGCATAGATGCCACAAGCTGCCAGTCCTCGGGACTTGCTAATAAAACTTACAAGCAAAGGGATTATAAATACAGTTAAGATTATCAGCACAGACCCAGTAGTAAACTAGAAAATCTTGCTTATCAGAATTTTATTTTTCTAACCATTCGTACGAATTATAGCCCTTCGTTTTGCCTTTACTCCCCTATAGAAACCTTATTTCCTGTTTAGTATGCAAATCAGATGAGTCACTATTACCAAACTGTTTGTAGTGCTTGACGCTGCTTTCATACGACCAATATAAAAATTGACAAATATTTATTGATTGTTGACCTTGATTTTTAATCTCCCTATACAGAGTACTAAAATGCTCTTACCGGTACTATATATATATGGAATTAAGTTATGCCACAGTATTTGAGTACTTGCCGTACATACTTGACTATAAGTTGAGGTGTTTTACATGAAAAATACTCCAAAATTACCAACTCGAATTATAGTAAGTCCGTTGATGATTTTTGCCTCGAATTTGACCTCGTTTCATACTCATGTATATACGTATCATATTCCAGGTACCTTTTGCAGAGATATTAATATCTTGGCCAAACACCATGCAAGATTTCATTTAACGGGTAAGTGCAGCGTCGTCATGTACAAAATTTACTTAACTTAACTTCAATTGCGTGTAGAGCAGGAAGAAATGTGCGCGCTTGTCTCGCCACAATTGCCCGGTGTTTCCAGTTTCAACTCCAAAGAGAATTGGTAAGAAAAGTTGCTAGCAAATGAGATTATGATTACATATTACATTATGATACGCTATCGTTTTCTAGTGTGTTGTTTGAGGTTTCCATTTTACTGGTACTGGTGAAAACTGGTGAATCTAGATTTAAGATTTGTCTTTCGAAAAGGAATGAACAATATTACTGAATACAGTACCAAGATTTGTTCAAGATCCTGCAAACCGTTCACCCGCGCATAAAGTTAGTACATTTACATTCTTCCATACTATTGGATACTTTGTTATATTTAATTCTTTAAACTATAGCCTACACATGCATATATTATACTGGATCATAATTTTTAACGTACTGAGCGCATACCGGGATTGATATGGTGAAAAAAATTGTTCGTTATTTGCATAAGAAGTCATTGTCCCAGTGTGTCCAGTATTTCTGTATTCGTCATTCAGGTGTGAGTTTCTCTCACGCTATCACAAAGGTACACTTCCGATTACATTTTTCGCTATGGATATTTACTCATCACAACTGTTTTCCATTTAAGCAGTTCAGCCCATTCCTCCCATTGTTTTGTGAAATTTCTTGCGATATGCAAATCAAACACTTTCTTTTTCGGCTTGCCTTCATAGAAGGTATTGAAAATGACACCTTTCTTCGGGTGAGCGTCCACGATATTATCGTCTCCTCTAAGAAGCTTACGACGTAATATACCCGTCACGAACAATATAGGTTCGACGTTTGCGTCATATGTTACCGACGCCATTTTGTGCAGTTCTTTTATTATGTGAGCGGAGCCCGCAAACATTCCTGGTAGACAGTAGGGAGGCCACTGCATCTCTAATCCGATCTCCTCAGTTATTACTGGGTCACCCAACCAGCCGTCTATTCTTATCTGTGATTCGTTGCTGACCCCTCCAAAGCAATAGATACGTTGGGGAACGGGAGACAGTATGCTGGACGAGTTATTAACCTTGATTATTTGAACTGTGTTTTGTGGCGCGGCGTCCGGCCTTTGCGAAACCATAAAATCTTTGAGTTTTTCTATGTTAATGATGTTGTCATCTGCTGTAAACGCTATGTAAAAATCCCCAGGTAACTTCTGTGATACCCATTGCATTGCTCTGCGAATGAGGGTCGTAGAAGATCTGAAACGAATTCAAAATATAACATGGTCAACCCACAATAACTTATAATTAACATAAACTAAATGTTAAAGTAGCTAAACACATTAAATCAGAGAAAAACCGACGTTGTATGTTGCTAATGTGAATGTGTTGCGTTCAGTTCTGATTCTACTTCTTCTTACTGATCACACAGACGCGCGGATAATTTTGAAGATGGATATAATAGTTTACCCAGCAGGAAAACTACATTCATACTGTGAAACTGGAATGAAATTTTACAATTCGTTCAAAGAAAATCTAACCGAATATAGTGGAACAATATTGTAAAATCTTCTTCGGTAATAGTTCCTGGTATTATATTTCGGACGCTTTATCAACGGTTGATTTGAGTTGAAAAACTGTTATGATTGTTTAATAAGATATTAATCTTAGCAAGTCACAATCGGTCGATTCTCCTTTACATTTCGAACGATGAGCTTTATTTACTTTGCCATGAATTCTACGGACTGGGTTATTGTTCTCGCTTCTGCTGTGCATTGTCAATTTTTTTTTTTTTTGTAGACGCTTATCTTTAGATTACGCCCTATAATAACCATACCTATGAGTTTCTTTGTACACAAGTAAATCTTCATAAGCGTCGCCCTCAATTCTAAGCCCGTCGACATACCACAATTCCTCCTGAGACAACTGGATTAAGAATACAGTTTCCAGTCTAAAAATTAATTATTTTGAAGATATTTAAATCGAGGTCCATATCTCCGTATGTACCAGTAATACAATACTTACTTCCAACCATTTATGTCCCTTACCGAAGCCCAAGTTCGTCTTGCGAGGTCCCTAAGTTGTCTGTTCTGAATTGAGGATTCCACAAAAGTAATTAAAACTCCTTTCATGATGCTGCCGGACCAAGAATTTCCCTGTATGTTTCTCAGATTCTGTGTCAAAATTGAATACGAAGTGATAGTCTTAACAGCAGCGGTGACTGTCCCGTAACACTTTGAACGTTAATTGTTTATAAGTTATTATTTACTCAATTATCAATCACTACTAAACTTTCGCACCTCGAATATTACATCTCCTATGTTAGACTAGTTACACTAGTGCATTGCAACAAATCGCATACCAGTATTCCGCCGGACCCGAGTATTCTATTCGGTTCTATCAAAAATTTCTCGGTAGAATTTTGTTCAAAAGATTTTCTAAAGACAGGCAACAAGTAATCTTCGGCTTTCTTTTTGTTGTCTGTTAGAGATCGTCTATTTTCCGAATTTTCTGAGTTGATTTCCACGCCTTTTTCTTGTCTCCGAAGTTCGAAGTCGGAATTTGCCTCGTTCCTGAATAACAAACTAGTTTTTAAAGCAGGATAGTGTAACTAAGGGGGACATATTTCCCAAAGTTCCATTGAAGAGTTTCTAAAGAAAATGTAATGCTAATATTCACTAATATCATAAATTTCTAACTGGCAATATTCAGTCTATATCTGATTTAAAAGGTTGACATTTTTTCTATATTTCATTTAATTGTGATTCTTTGTGAAATTCCTTTTCAACCGTCTTCTCACTCCATTTAACCCAACAAAACTGGTTTTAGTTTCTCTAATGTATATTTTAGATTCTCAGTCAATTACATGGGAGCCTAGTAATCTTTAAAGTGAACAGTATTTATTAATGAAATTTCAGTGCTCCAGATCCCATGAAAATATGTAACAAAAAATTGCGTAACACCTAAATAATATGAATATGAATACAGTAATGCAAAAGGAGCAAGAATGTATCTTATGAAATTCAATTTCCTCCACCCACTAAGCCTAATTCCTAATGTTGTAAAAACATTTACATCCTCGATCCTCGAAGATTTAGGTCCAGTACAGTTAACATAAATATATGTGGGGGTATGAGCAGTTATTCTTGAAACGAAACCGATATTCGTTTCACACTGGTTTAACGAGGCAGTAATGTGTAGAATGGACGTCATACAGCTATACAGTCAACAAATATTTGATACACTGGTTTACCAAGTACTTCCTCTTCTGCATTTAGAGCTATACTATATAGCAAAGTACTGTTTTCTCATTACAGGTTTACCTTGTTTTAACTTCTTGGGTCGCTTCGTTAAGCATGTAAATTATGGTTATGAATATGCAAGCCGGGACGAGAATTCTTCTGACGATATATCGGCACGTGACGGTAAGATAGATGCGACGTGCCGCCGGAAATACCAGGATGTAGAGACTTTTAGTCTTTGTACCCATTGCCATTTAAGCAGTTAACATACACACCGGTCTGAAACTGATAAAAGCTGACACTCTGCAGTATTTCTGTCCGCTTTTTTCAGATCTCATTCATAAGGGATATAAAACTGATAAACTATGTGCTACGAAATTTTATATCCGTGCCATCTTTATTGAATTAAGGAGAAGAAATATATAATTAACTGTAGTTATTCTTCGACTTCAACAAATACTAGTATTCACTTTTGAATCTTATCTGTCTATACCAATTGTAAAACGAATGTAATACGCCTTATGAACAAGTTTACTCTTGCATCTACGAGTAAAGAAACTAAATTTCCATCAAATATTATATTAACACCAGTGAATGCGGATCTTCTCTCCTTATTGTAGGCGACATAGTTAACTGTCGTCAGCAAATTGAACAAAAGACACTTTACAACTTCCTGCATCCACCAGTAATGACAGGCTTACTTCCAGCGCGTGTAAGTAGTAATACAGTAAGTAAATGGCCCAAGTTAACACGAAGTAGGTATAGCAGGAACGCGGCTTGAAAGCTTTTCCAGCTAAGTATGCCGTTAACATCGGTCTTATAAAATATGTTCACTATACAGATAAACATCGTCATTGTTCACTAAACCAACACCGAAACAAAACGCTCTTTTCTTTATATTTCCGGCATATCTTTCTCGAAACCAATCACAAATCTTCAAAGTTGAACATCACCCATCCTTACACCTGACTCGCCAACTTTGTATAAAGTCTAAACTGGTACATGCCTAATAGACCGTAATACTTTAGCTTCGTATAATTTTATCATCGGTGAGTCAAGTCCCGTTTGAATGTTTATGAAACAACACTGACTCTGCTGTAGTACGATTGTTCAACAACTATGGATCATATGTTGCGTTCCGCTACAATAGCAC
The DNA here is from genome assembly GCA_013436055.1 of Halocynthia roretzi. Taxonomy (NCBI): domain Eukaryota; kingdom Metazoa; phylum Chordata; class Ascidiacea; order Stolidobranchia; family Pyuridae; genus Halocynthia; species Halocynthia roretzi. The sequence goes on along the minus strand of QRAM01000298.1, from coordinate 64,123 downwards.
ACGAACAGAGAGCATTCATTAATTGATCAGCATATAAAACCGGATGACTGTGTGATTTCCGTACAAGCGAATAACATTATAACTAGTGTCTTACAATGCAATGCGATAGGCCTGTGGTGACTTTGGTTTGCAAATGTTTCATTTGGTTTACAAATACTGTACCATGGTTGATGGTTTCGTGACGTTGTATTATTATATTCGGGGGCAGTCGAGAATGGCATGCACTGCGATCTGTTCTTCCATGCCACACATCACACGTCGCGTATAGAGCTAGGCCCTAATCGTGAATCGATTAGCTAAACCAGGAAAATATACTAGGATCAGGGCGTCTGTGAACAGAGTTTTTGCGAAGGCTCCCAGTATGGGCCCGATAGTCGCCTCGTCAGTAAAACGCGCGGTGCTATTTTTTTAAACATTGTCTCCGAGTATAAGCAGAAACTGAGGGCTCTGCCCATCTCAACACTGGGGGGCATGTAACAACATATTGTGGCTGTTACCCCGCTCCTAATTCTCGGAACCACAAGTTGGCGCAAGTAGGAAGAAATGAATGCAGGAATGCAGGAATAGAGTGTAACGGAGTGTGACTCAGCGGGAGCGAGCACGTCTGATGGTCAAGAGGTTTCGGGTTCGAACCTTGCAAGAGCCGTATTATTGGTCTTGCCAGTACAATTTTTACTAGCTGCTGTGGTGCTAGTATTTCCCATTTTTTCTGAGTGTAGGCGGAAACTGATCAACCATAGCATTTCAGTAAATAAATTGCCCTTTCCTGTACATTTTTATAGATGGCCGAATGAGGTCACTAAAATTTTCATTTTCGTCGCCGCACGAGTCGCATCTCAACCAAAATGGTCGAAAAATGAGAAGAGCTCGAGAGAGAACTACTGTGGTACTTGAAATGAATAAGAGAAAGGAAATAATAGTTGATGTTACTTCGCGAAGGAATTTTGTTTGCGTACCGTGTTGGTGACGTAATTTTAGATGCTAATCTAGCTAGCTTTGTCGTCCGCGTTAGTAACAAGATAATGGTAGTTAAAATACTTGTGGCGTAATTATGTCGTCATTACTTAGCGTTAACAACATCTTTTATGCAGTTTCGACTGAAAGATTTTTTTCATTACTGTGAGCTTTGTGTTCGCGTTATGAATAGACTTATTGACCCTCTTTCTCTCTTGAACAATGCTGTGTTTAATCTCTGACAATTACAGAATCTGTAGAACGCTGCTGTAACGCGTACTGATTACGTTATCAGTTAACATTATAGTAGTCACTGATAAGAAACTATTACTCGTTAATTATCAGGCTGTGAAGACCACCTAGTCCTTTCACGTTATTACGATTCTTATGCCTTTACTGTGAAAGGTTTTTGAATGTTACTAGCGGTATGCGTCTCAGTACTCAGACAGATATGACCGAAAGGTGAGAGACGAGTTGCATTGTGTAGGAAATTGTTTGCAGTGTATTAGCTTCCGAAAAGGCAAATTATTAACAAAATAGGTTTGGAGTGGTAGAAATGCATTTCAATGATATGTTGCCGTTTGTACCCATAACTGCATTATAGATCGCTAGGGATGTTGATATGAACATGTATGTTGGAAACTATACCAGACCCTGGTTGAACAATAGTCCTACGACTAACTGAAATAATCAGCTAATATACTATAGTCACTGTAGTCACTTATGAGACCATAATATTTGCCCTTTGAGGAGTTTGCATTTTTAGTTATACAGTGGGCCCACGAATCAACAGAGTATTAGGGGAAGGGGGAGGGGGAGGGGGGCTAATGACTAATAAACCTAATAGATTATATCGCTTTTAAAGAAAGAGATGCAGCAGAGACTGTGCTGGTGGTGGAATTTTTTTTTTTCAATCCTATGTATCAAGCTGATGACCCCTATTTTAAAAGAAGTTCATCATAACATAGTCAACTGTTGGCGTTCACCCACAGCCAACCTAGGTGTAGTCGTGTGACAAACATATAGCTTTGGTACTAGTGCAGTAGTGTGGACCCTCCAAAACGCCGTATACGTTATGGTAGGTTAGGTATGTGTGCGGAGTTGGATGAGTGTCAACTTACTTCTACTACCCATTCCTGCTTACAATGGACTTATAAACTCTTCTTTTAAACTGGTCCGAGGAACTTGTTCGTGCCGTAAGGAGCTCCTATATAGCATTATTAATTTCCTCTCATCTTAACATTGGTATCAGTAAGTCATAGGTACTGATAGTATTTCAGAATAGAGCATTTGAATTCAGATCAAAAAGAGTGTAGTTGTGTTCAAAGTATCAGCATTGAATATATCCCGAGAAGAATAATTCAAAATGTCGTATGTGTATTTTGTAGCGTAGATTTTTTTAAAGATTTTTATAATGTTCAGGACTAATACTACGTTCACATAGCATAAAATACACTCTGTTGTGTACTGCATAATATCTTGTGAGTGTGCATAGTGCTAGTGACTCCTGTCCTAAATCTTGCTTAGATGCGTCCTCGTCAAGAGGTATGAAGGTTGAAATTAACCTTGAATCATCGCAACACTTTGTGCCTGACCAATCTTACACAATGGATTCTACGGAGGAACCTGTATTAGACAGGTAGTTTTCCACTGACTTTGTCACGCAATTCTTATATTTGCCTGGCTGCTTATGAATAAACTTTAAACTGCAGAAAGTCAGGGTTAGGGATTTTGATATGATACTAACAATGGCCCATAAACATTATCTAAATAATGCCCCTCCGGAGATTATGTAATCTTTCGAACTAATAAACTAAGTTATATACCATCAACATATCATATAATATTTGACTTTGTTCAATCTGATCGTAATATACTAACTTCAGCATAGCATACTTGTGTGACTTTTGTAGTCTGAAATAGCACATGGCTACACTGTTGACTTTTAGTCTTAGACTTTTGTCTTTTCTGTGATTGGATAAATCAATAAAAATGGTTTTCGATTAAACAATAAATTTGCAGAGCCAAAGATGATATGGCAAGCAGACGGACTACGAATTACATTCCGGCGCCGTTACGAAAGAAGAAAAATGAGGAGATGTATAAACGTTTTATAACGCCGCAAACCACCAGTAATCCTATGAATTATTTGCAGCAACACATGAGGTTAGCACATTTGATATGTCCTGATATTAAGCTTTTGTTCCATTTCCTTGAATAGGCAATAAAAGTCTAACCCTAACTATCACTGTAACCCGAGGTTGACCGCATGCTATGGCAGCAGCAAATTTTCAGTAGAATACTTTTGTCTTTATTAGTTGAACATTCCGAAGACCAAGCATACATGTAAATTTTCATGTGAAATTATATTTTCATCTCATGTTTATTTGACAGGAGCAAAAGCCTTAGCGACCTTGTTAAAGAGCAAAAGGAAGAAGAACATCACAGGGCTGAAATAAATGAGAGGTATGGAGAAATGGAAAAAGTCAAAGAACTTCTTAAGGAAGATGAAGAAGTTTGGACATCGGTAAGCATGCTTAGTCATCTTGTTTCTCCACTAGCTAAAGAATATTTAAAATGATTGTTTGATTGGTATATGTGATAAAATCTCGTAGATAAGCAGTAATTCATGTAAGGAAACGAGTACAATAGTCATTACGTTAATCTTCAATACTAATGTTAAAAATTTTGAACTCATTTGCCCAGCATCTTCAAAGTTGGAAAAGCAGAAGACGGAGTGTGACAGAAGACGCAAGAAAAAGAAAAGAGGCGAGAGATAGCATTGAAAAGGAAGTTGAAGTGAAGTCTACCCGTAGAAAGAGCAAAACGTATAGAGAGATAGTGCATGAGAAGTAAGTTTTATATCGAATGATATTTCATTGCTGCCTGAATGATAATGTAAGTTGCATTGCATTTCATCAATATCTGAAAATGCCATATTCTAACATGTATACTCGCTAAATCTTTTCTATTTGATACTTAACCTTTTTTACTTCAATGTGAAGAATGAGAAGAGACAAAGAATTGGCTCAGCTTGAAGACCATGATGAATATGAGTTTGTGAGTCCCAGATCATCAACCAGTGGTACCACAGCAAGTCAATCTGTTCAAAGCACAGTTTGGAGCAGCTATGAGAGCCCACAAAACAAATCCATGTTGGTGGAGCGCAAGGAATCTGACAAAAGAATACGCACATACAGCGATCATTTGTTTGAATCGTCACGGAATTCACCCAGGCTTACAGACGTGATGCTCGTTTCATCCCCGCCACCACCCAATACCAAAATTGCTATCCAGCCGATCAAGTACACAACAAAAGTAACGGCCGTCATAAACCATGTACCCACGAACAGCGATAGCTCCGACACTGTTTTCTCGTCTGATTTGAACCATGAAATCGATCTGGATCTCGGCAGGAACAAAAGCACACTGACACACGAATTTAGAAAGCAAGACTCGGCACCAGTAGTAAAGCGCAAAGCTGCCATCATGACATCTGGCTCGTACACTTTACCCCGTGACTTTACTCCAGCAGCTCACCTCGACAAGACTGTCCCATGGTCAGAGGGTAGCTCCAAGCATGACAAAACCAGTGAAGCGTCTGACAATAATAATCAGGTCTCATTGCAGAATAAGAAGAGTACCATACCTACCGTTGTTCTCAGAGCAAAATACCCTAACGCAACCAGGTATGTTATTTTTGACTTTATCCTGTGTTATTTTTGTCTTCCATCCTTCCATAAAAACTTAAACCAACAATCAAGACAACCGACGCATACTAAGCCTTCATGTCACGCGATTCACCGAGCTTATATGTCACGTTATTTTGTAATGTTCTTTTCAGCAAACCACGTCCAAAATCGGCTCATGACATAGGGTCCAATGGAAAACCCAGCTGGAGCTCTACGTTGCCCAGAAATTACAGAGATTATTCCTCTCCCAAGCCGTTCGTAGCTGGTTCAAATACCACCGGCTTCTCCAAAATTAGGAGAGCAGCATTTGCTAATAAAAGAAACCTGTTTGAAAGTCTGAGCAAGACAGAACCAGATGATGACGGCTATGCTGAAACGAATGCAGCAAACAAGTCGCCACCGCAGAAGACAACTATTCCTGAAGCACCTTTCAGCAGCAAGCAATCCAATACGGATTCTGTGAAGCCGTCTTTTTTAAGAAATCAACAAGCGAAAGCCCCTCTTTTGAAGTCAGATCAGTCTAAACCCGCCAAGGTGCCGCTAGTGACCCCGACAACTTCGCTTTCGGTGTCGAGATATGGCAACAGCACTCTGCCGAAGTCGAACAACAGATATCCAGCAAAAGTTCCCTTAATCTCAGCGGCTAGCATACCCTTGAGCATAGCAAGACCTAACGCACGGCCCAGTGTGGAGAAGCCTCAGGCACCTACTGCGACACTTACATCGAGTGGATTGGTACGTAAAAATTGTGCATATTCAATCTCACAATAGATAGTTTCATGTACCACCCAGTATGATTAAATATTCCTCTACTTATCCTTTCCTTCTAGTCGCTAAGCTCTCCAAGAACCAGCAAACTAGAACCCAGAAGCGAGGGAAACAACACATTGTTCGACGATATGAAAATATGTATAAACCAGCGTCCCAGAAGCGAGAAGGGATTCGGCTTCACTGTCCGAGGTGGCAATGATGGCAAGCCTGTGATAGTGGATACCGTCAGTGCCGGTGGTGCAGCCGACATATGCCAGCTCTGCGTCAGCGACGAAATTCTCGCCATCAACGATGTGCCGCTTGCTGATTGTAAAACACAGGACGACATCGTGCACCTCATTGTGTCGAGCGTGATCACTGGTAACCTGTCGCTGAACATAAGACGATACGGACGATCCAAGAAAGGTAAGAACATTGAGTAGTTATTTGCGTATACATCTTGTAAAGTATTACCGGTATCCATAGCGCTTCAGCTTGTCATATATGGAACGTGTGCTTATGCATTTATAAAGAGTAAATCACCTGTATTTATAGTTTACTCTTTACAACCCTTTGCTAAAGTTCGAATTTTTTTCTATTACAAGTTTCCCACAAGGGACTTGTTACTTTAATCAGCCAAGGTATATTCATCCTATTATTTCGCCGTGGTGATGTGTTAGTGGCCCAATTGTGCCGTGACTTCAATGTGTATAGTTGCTACAGTATAGAGTTGAGTGAATTATCAGCCAGCCAAATCTTTCATGGTACTTGCCAAAGAAATGAATAGGTGATAGGTTGAGTGAATGACTTTGATAGGGTTACAAGATATTGATTGAAGTATTTTTCGAAAATACAATACTAAAATCCTTTGGCTCATGTGTTCTGAATGGCATGTTTTTCAAGTAACATAATTTGTATATCAAGATCCTATGAGTAAGGGTGATATTTTATATAAGTTATAAATTTCCATTATATTTTTGTCCATATGTGGCTATTTTACGAAGTGAAGTAGTACACATACTTAAAGTATATTTTATTTATCGATTAAATACCATGGATAATTCAATAGATTAATTCAGTAGATAAATTTGCTGTACATCATAAAATACTAACACAATATCCATCCATATAAACACAGGAAAACCTGATCAAACTGCCATCATGTCATTTTAATGGATTGCATCATCAAATGTTATAAAACTTCATAATACTGACTATTGTGGTATTTTGCCAACTCAGTGTTTTAAACAGTTATTATATTTGCTCTAAAGTAATTCATCTTACGTCCTACGGATTCTTGGAATAGCGGACATCCTTTTATATGATAGGCCCAACTTGTTTAAAATATACAGCTCAGATACATCGATCACGTAATGAATTTTTTATGCCCTACAAGTTTATTCAAATGCTACATTGGCACATTGCTAAATTTAGCTCATGTGACGGGGGTATGGCTGTTTGCATTCAGACAACATTCCTTTCTAGTGTTGTAAGAGACATATAATCAAAATAAATAATGAACTGCATTGACATTATCCATCTGTCCTGCAATAAGCTATTTGCGAATTACCACCGTCTAGTTGGTCGCGATAAGCAAACAAAATTATTAGGCTTGTGGGAATGTCAACTGGATCCTGTTTACTTGCGTTTTAGTTTCTAGTTACATAGCTTACGATATACCTCGAACAGTACCTAAGGAGAACACCTATGACACTATATTGACTCACTTTAGGAATTCTCTTTCTGTTAGTATAAATAAAATGCCAGTATTTACCTATTATGAAGTAGACTGGGGCCATATTTGTTCCACTGGCATGCTTAGTTATGCGATGACCCTATTATTATTCAATCCATAAGAATATAATTGGCTAAATTGGTGTTGGATTGCAACTCTGTTTTTGACTGATGTGCATTCTTGTTACTGAAATAATGCAGGAAAATACCATGATTGATTTTAGTCTTACTCTAAGGAATGTTTGCAAAGCACTTGTCCTAGCTTTGGCCGTGCTTCAGATACCTTTCATAGTAGCGAGATAAAGTTGAAGGATATTATCTTTCGGTGCTTAGGAATTTCTCCAAACCGTTCCTACACGGCTACACTCACAGAATATCATTATATTCTCTTTTAACAATGTCCGAGTAAGCTTTGATTTTCTGAAATTGTTTGTTGAGTTTATTCACATTGTGTCTGTGACTAGTGCATGCTCCTACTGTGTCAACATTCGGAATCTAGCTGTGAGGGGACTGTATTAACAAGCGAGGCCTTTCCAACAAGACTGGCTCTCCAAAATAATAGCCACTTGATAAACTCGAGTGTGTGCTGCGTGACTCTGGTTAAAAGTAGTGTAAATTCGATTATCTATGTTATTTATTGAGAGCTTTCGCAAAAGTTTTCCCTGTAATTGTTATCCTTGGAGAAATGGTCATGTTTTTACTCCGGCACAGTAGCAGACTTGTATTCGTAAGTCTGCAAACTCTCACTTACCAATCTTCATTCTTCATAAATGATTCCGTGTACAGTATGTTACTGAAAAGTCTTAAAGACTTATTGCATATGAAACTAGCAAAACAAATTTTCAAAACATTTTTGCCAGTAATTTTTATGTTCAGTGTTTGGCGCTTGTTTGTTGATTGTATTTTCGATTGTAATATACTATACCCTATATGCTTCAGCACTATCCTGTGTTATCCAATAATGATTAATATTTATGTGCTGTATTATATTTCATGTGTATATAATTCTGTAATTTCGAGAGCAGTTTGCTGACTGAAGTAGACTGGTATTTGTGAGTGGTTCTTGATAAAAACTTACCAATCCAACTATTTTCTTCTTACTAATTTTATTCCCGTATGTTTCCCCATAGGAATGGCAGGCTTAGGAAATATCAGCCAAACCATATGGCAGTATAGTAATCAGATGAAAAGTGATATAATATCTACCATGTTATTACCCTATCATAATTACTTACGTAGGATTAACGTCAAATATCGTATTACCGTAACCAACCATAGCGAATTGTCTTTTTTAAACCAATTTGAACATAACTAGAATCCTAATTGTGATAATTACTTCCTCAATATTACATTCATCAGTTGTCCCTATTTTAATGGCTTTATAAGCATATGCCTATTCACATATAATATGACCTGATTGAATTTATTGGGTATCTACTTCGAATGAAAATGACTCAGTACCATTATGCTCAATTTGTCACCAAATAGTGCTGTTCTCCCAATATCCACGAGCTTTACTTCACCACTAAATTTCATATAACATTTTGTATAACATGAATGTTGTTGTTTCTCTGGTATTGTGGCATAGTCATGATGTTTTTTTAAATGGTTTTCTCTTAGTAGAAATGTCAATGCCTTGATATATTTTGAAGTCGAAGAAATTAATTATTAACACCATCTATTATATGTAAAGTACTGCCGTATAATATAACGATGTGAACTTTTGTCGGTTTCAAGATCAAATAGCACGACTGTAGTGAAGGGCTTGAAGGTGTCAAACTGTTGTCCCTGGAATCCATCATTCGCTTAAGCAAATTTGCTAAACACATTGATTGATGTTGGATATCCTGTAGTGATCACTTATCTGATAAAGACTACTGCAATAATCCTGCTGTAGTGATTCCCTTGGTAGCATTAGCTGTACTGCAATAACTTATCAATTACAATTATTTTCTACTAAAGGTTTCTTTTATTCCTTTAGCGAGCCCACTGCGGCTCTCAGGCACGAAGGTAGTCATGACTCCGGGAGGTTTCGTGCAAATACGTTCAGACAAACCGGGACTCAAGTCGACGTCGCACACTATGAATTTCACGAAAGAGGTTCCTGCAAGTTTAGCACATGTTAATATAATTCCATATTTGAGATTCATGACTTATGTGACATTTTAGTTTTCCTTACCTGCACCACCTCAGACCAAAGACGCCAATAACAACGAAGCCTGTGAAGAAGACCTGCCACCTCCTCCATCCCCGCAAGAACTTGAATTGCATGCCGAAACTGTGAAATCGCCTGTACATACAACTCATGTCCGGTTAGTAAAAATGCCTGGCCAGTAATACTCGCAGGTTACGTCTTTTATTACCTAGGTACGTGGAACTTTGTCTTCATTACAGATATCTAGAAATCAACATCAACATTCTTTCTAACAAATAGTTAAAAAATGTCTAAAGTAACCTTGATCAGAAAACATTTACCGTTCTACCTAACATCCGTATTGTATCCGTTGCGATATGCATTACCGCTCTCTCTGTGAGCAAATTTTTGTAAAAAAAAAGATCTGATCATGCATAACACACAGCATCGTCCTTACACTTGCATCGCCAATGCTTGCCACATATCAGTATTTAGTATAGTAAGTGTATGTCTCTTAGATAGAATTCATAAGCCATATATATATTTGAAAATTTTATTTTCACCTTATTTACCTTCTTAACAGCATTCTTCTCATCTATGATAGTTCTTTCCTTTGCCTCTTGCAAAACATATGTCCATTTTCATTAGAGTACACTCAAAAACATGGGCTTGCAAAGCACATACCATGACCAAAGGGGTGTATCCTTCTTCCCCATAGTGTGGTAACAGATTTTATGATTCCTAATTAGGCCTAATTGATGACAGGCAGTATGTACTTAACCCAACGTAGAGTTGATTAACCCTTGATGAAGCTTTCTGCAAAAAGCACCTTTCCTGTATTTGATAACTCAACTGGTGAATAGTGTGCTGCCTTATGGGTAAACAAGTGGCTGGATTTAATAATCATTCCTGTGAACGCTCTGCTGGCTGTTTGATAGATACACGTCATTCTAGCATAGTTCTTGGTTCAAAAAATATTCGCTAATGCTCAATATTCTACTTTACTACTGACTAAATAGAATATGTGTGTAGGCTTATAGAGTACATGAAGACACGATGCAATTTCGTCCATTTCACATAATCGACATAGTATGTCACACATATTTGAAGCTTCAAATACTGGTATAGTTCCTAATTATATTTCTGCTATTTCCCAATTGGTTATAAAAATGCCCTTTACCATATATAAAGCCACATAACAATCCACATGATTTCAAAACGCACTTTCGGAGATTTAGCTATTGTAGATGCAATATATCCTTAACGTTAACTACATCATAGAAATTTGACCGATGATTCTCGTTAACTAAAGAATTATAAACTCAGTTTTTGCCTTGATTGCTGATTATCGAGTAACCAATAACAAATCTACATGTCTTGGTTCTTGAGACAATTCATGCGAGCAAGAGATAGAAACAAAAACTCTTCAAATCGCTGATTTTTATATATTAGGAGTTACATTTATTATCTAAATAGTAGTTGGATTTCTTTATTATTAAATATTTGTCACTTTAGATGCTTGGTATTTCTGTGCAATCTGTCGCTCTGTCATCTGGTAATGATATCATTTCACTAAATTTAGACCTACAAGCCCTCTCACAAACTTGATATCTGTGGCGTCTAACGATCCGACGTACATCTACAACCAAAACAGTTCAGAATCTGGTATGTGTCTCTTTGAAGGATTTTGCAATAGAAAGGAATTTGATACATTGCTTTTTCATGTTTGCCTTTGTGTGTCACATAATCATCCACCAGATAAAGAATAGTAGCTGTCTCGAAGGACAAATCGCCACGACCTCTCCTTATCTCATATTTATTATCTTTATTAATTATGTCGAATTCCATGCTCAATGTACTCAACCCTTTGTGAATAAGGAAATTTGCTGTGGTATAGCTATTAAATATTGAGAGAGGGAGAGGAATTAATCTTATGTTAATCCAAAGTACCTTGCTGAACGAAGGAAGGAAAAAGGAATTCATAGGAAATTGTGTGTTGTAGCAGTATATTATGAGATTCAATATATCTCTGTTCAATTTCATTGCCTTTGGGCTTCCATCTCTTCGACTAAGCTTCTTATATGAGAACAGTAAACAATTGCCTAATCTTAGCAACCAAGAATGTCTGTGATCTTCTCTTTTGAGGCGTGTCTAACAATACCATGGACAGATTTATCTTATCAATAAGTAATCGTAGTGCATGGTACGTGTCACAGAAGGGAGTAACTGCTTAGACTACCAAGTAATTGTTTACAGTATTGCTGTAACATACCACATTACAACATATACATTCCATAGTTTTCTATATGTTTTTGATTAGGGCATAAAAAGGTGCTTGCATAAAGAGAAACTGAAAGATTATGTGGATGTGGTTTATTTATTGAGACCTCCTTTTTATCCAAATATATTTGATTACTGATATATAGCTGAGAAAACATTACTGTATCATGTCCATAATATTTATCTGACCTCATTTGGTAGTTGAACAATATTCTTTGTTTAATGGAGCAGGAAATTTTACATGTTGTAATACTAATAAATTATCTTTCACCTTTATATCACTTTGATAAGTACCATTCCTTCCCTGCACCAGTGAATATTTGTTCTGGTATTGCAAGTGGTTTCCACCTGTGATGACATCTAAACTCTAACCCTTATGCCACCCTATAATTTCATTTATCTATCTATGACATGGCTAAGCAGTCCCGCCAACTTTTACCTGTTTTAATGATTCAATAATTCAATTTTTCATTGTTTTCTACATAGAAGAGACCTCAAATGGCAGTTCCATAGATGCTTTGTCAGAAGTTCACACGAACAGAGTAAGTGAAACCTTTTGATTTTACAATGTAGATTGCCTTAGATTTAAAAACTATCTCAAACTATTCTAGGATAATTAAATATTTAAAAGTATTGTGAAATAATTAGCAAAGTAAGTAAGCAGCTTCTGTGCAGTGTTTATGTTCCTTGAAACCATATATCTCTTATTATATATAGTAGCTTAAAGATATTATATTGCTTTACTTTGGTATAAAATATGTATTAAAAATTACTTATCATAATTCCAAATTATAAATTTAGCTACATACTAATCGGAAAAGAGTTCTAGAATACAGAATTCTAACTCGACTGTATTTTCCATCTTACCTGTATAAATTGTATGTAAAAATTGTTATTATTTCACAAGTCAATCCCAAGGTTTATTTAGTGGTTCATTTATTCAGATCTTAGAGCAAATTCTGGATTCGGTTTTATTAGGTTCATGACAATGAAGAGGATTTACAGATTGAGGTACTCCAAGCACAGAAAGCTATAGAATTTGAAGAAGCATACGTTTACCATGACCAGCAAAGAAAGAAAGAAGTACTGACTCTTAGAATGAAGGTATTGTTTGAATTGAATGAATTTTTTTCATGGAAGTGCACAGGTACTAAACCCATTGAAAGACGAATCTGGAAGACAATCTTGCTGCTGAACCAAATGCTACAACAAGATTGAGGCACTGAATCAATCTATTATCACATGAAAATTAAAGTTCTTTTTTGGTCTGAAACTTTTAGCTTGAAAAAGAGCAGAGAATGCTGGATGAAGAGGAAGCACAAAGAGATGTAATAAGAAAAAAAATACTGGAGGAATCTCGACTGGAGGACATTCGAGTCGAGGAAGAGCTAAGGTTATTGAGGCTTTTTCTAGAGACGATATCCAATCTTAGTTTTCTTCGAAAAATATCGATTCGACAATAAAAGAATATGTAGTAATATAAAAACATGATATTTAATTATTATTCTCACAACAGGAGATTAAACGCAAGGAAGCAGGAAAAAATACAACGCAGGATGGAGCAGGAACATTTTCAAGCAAGAGAGACCCCAACTAGGTAAAGTGAAAGATATGTCTTATGAAGTGGATCTTAACCTATGAAGGTCTGCATCATGATTATCGGGGTTCTGTGAGCTGCATTTAACATTTCAAGAATATCAAGTTGCATTTGTAATCGGATGTAAAGTTATCTGAACATAATTTACCAATTATGCGGGGGGGGGGAAGAAGACCAATACACTGCCATTAGTGGGACATCTCGCTTTATTGTGCGATCATCGATCAGAATTGGAATGGAGTAAAATAATAACTTCATAAAGCAAAAAACGTCATTAACTGGAATAACTTTAAAATATTGTGGTTCTTAGTTTTTTCTCTGTCAAATTTGGATGAGAAGAGGAGTGATAGTGTCACTATAATTTTGTTTTATTCTGGTAGCAAGGTGGAGTTATTTTCACTTATGGCTAGGCGAATAAGCTTGGCTCTGATATTGGTCGTTTATTATTGACTATAGTTTTCTTATAGATCTCCAGACTTTTATCTAATTTATTCGATGCAGCACGAGTAAGAGGAATTCCACGCCTCCGCAACGACACTCTCGCACCAACGGTCTCGGGAAAGAGGGCGCAGTGCAGCACTGGATGATCGAGGAAGCTGAACGACGTCGACTTGCCGAAACTGAAGGTAGACCTCGAATGGCCGCTCAACAATATGGAAGAAAGATGGTTTGTATTCATATATCCATAGATTTTTGATAGACTCATTCAAATTCACGGATCTATGACCATGTGTACCAAGAGTTACTTGGTACTGTTACGAAAATTAATAGGCTTTGATATACAGCAGACTCATGCTCTGTATACGAGACCATGTTGCTCACACATTACTTCCATTCAGACTATTGTGTGTGATAGTCAATACACAACTATTTCCTGGCATCAATAACTGGGTTACCCCAATTCGCTCTACTGTAAATATTTCATGGTAAGCAATGAAACATGAATTTGTTATTCTTCAGCAGCACAGCGGTGGTCCCTTGCCTGATCACGTTATACAGCATCTGGCAGAGCGCACTGCAAAAAACAGAATGCACAGCCACGGTTCGCACATACAGGACCCATACAACACTTGGAACGATCCGAATCCACAAGCTACGCTGTTGTGATTGTGAGCAAATCATCCCTGATATGAAGTTTCAAAATCTGATATATTGTATACATTTTTTTATGGTACTTTCAGATAACCTAACCTTCAAGTATGCTATAAATGTTATGCTGAGCTGTTAAGATTATGTTTACTGTTGGTTACTGCTACTAGCTAATTCCTAGTAATACTTATCCCATCCATTATTCACATGGGACGCTGGGAAGTACAATATCAGAGTATGTATCTTTCTCGAATCGATATTTAGCTGTAGTTATTTCTCGTATACATGTGTATGGTCTGTCCCATATTTCACTATAGACCATAGCTAGCTTAAGTGTTGAGAATCCCCATGCTTTTCAAGAGTTAAAATTAGTATATTAATGAAGTCACTATTTTGACAGTCCCTGTTCTGTCTGGATGCCGTAAAAAATATAATTCTGTTTAGCTTTTTGTATTTAACTCGACTCGTACCAACCCTAAAGGCACTACTTAATGGCTGTGTTATTTATTATATCATAGCAGGTAGAGATTTTGAAAACACAAGATCCAGAATAACAAGGTATGCATTTGTAATTTGGGAATGTCAAATACAGGGATTCTGACACCAAAACCAACATACTTCATCGATATCGTACTTCCAATCCCATAGTGTTACTAATTTATTAAAGTCGAGCTACTTTTTATTATTTGGGCATGTGAAAAGTCTGTCCTTTTTTTTTTAATAATACTATAATGAACATACTAGGCGCTGTAATTTTCAGTGTATGTTTTTGTTTTGCTATGGTTCTTCACATTTATAAAGCAAGAACCTAAGGAATAATTAGAAACAAACCGCTATTGAAATTAACTTGGAAATGCAAGCATAGTGCAAGCTAACTGGATGTCTTGTATGAATGCTGTTCAGCTCTACTCTAAAGCTTGGCAATGTGTCTGGAAATCATATTAATTTAATTGAAAGTTTATTTGTATGTCCCGTTCCATGGGGTTTGTGTATCATATGCTTAAGGGTTGTGTTGTGTCCACTCACTGCTGTTTGCAAATAGGTTGTCGGAATCCGACACATTCTTGATCTTATTTGAAACAGTGCATAATTTCGCGCTAAGCATTTTACATTGAACTGTGTCTTACGAGCACTATTAGTTGTCCTGTGGTACTAACACAAGTGTGAATTACAATCAGTGCTTTGGAAAATGTCCTTCATTATTCCTGCTAATATAAAACAAAACATGCTTGCAACTAAGGTGAGGTTTAGTCTCACCTTCAAAATTTGAGCAACATCACGCTGACTGGGTGCTGTATTTGGCATAAGATTATAATGTGAATTGTGCTTACTTTAGCTGCCTGATTTCTTATAGGTTATCGCTCACTGTATTTTTTTCCATGTATGCTGTTAATGATGGTGCTGATTTAATATTAACATAATATATTTTAAATTGATTTGACGCTTTCCAATCTCACTTGAGAGCTTATGATGAATTCGCATGACAATACAGTATAGCTTTTTTTATTTTTATTTTTGATGCTTAATTTTTACACAAATTAGCATGACTAATCAACGCTATTTATTAATTCTTTGGCGCTAGTACGGTAAAACTCTACATTTGGTACTATTTTGTATCTGAAATATCAATCCCTAAGGCATATAGCGGTTTTGTTTTTCGGTTGCCCACTGACTTTCTGTGATTCGACTGATTTAGTCACCCCAACAGCATTAAATGTTCTTGTTAAATAATGGTCTCAGTATTTATACAGTGAGAACGTGGAATGAGTTGAGAATAATGCCATAGCACACTAAAATATACCACAACGGCAAATCCGCTTAATGATCCCAAGTAGATTTTTACCAATAACTTTTTGTGTGTGTGTCATAGAACTAGTAGACGAATTTTGTATAATTAATCTAATACATTTCATTCCTGCGATGACCATGATATTGATCCGTCGATTCAATTTGGGTCATGCTGAAATCACAGAAAATCAGTTGGCAATCTGTGCTTTTCCCTGTTCATTTACATTTTATTTGATCCAGCTTTCGAACAATCCACAGAAATATATTCTAGAATTACACAACAACGATGTCATATGATGTGATTGCTTCTTATGTAGTTATATACTGTAGTGTGATTTTTGTCTTAATTCTGCTGTATATATCCGTAGCTCTAGAATGTATTAGCAATATTGTTTTCAGTGCCTATTTTAATAAAAAAAGTGATTCTGTAGTTGGCAGTTTCTCGTCGAATTCCGTGTAAGCTTATACTGCATTAATAATCAGGGATGGGCAAACTACGGGTCACGGGTTGAATCTGGCCAACATTCACGTCCCAAGACCTGGCTGTTAGATTTTCGAATCTTATGATTTCAGCGCCAGATGGCGTCGTTGCTCCACACGCTGTAAAGCAGTTATAATTCCGCAGCGTTTCCATTTGCATCGCAGTTTTGCGACATTTTGTTGTCAATTTGTATCCCTATTATTTAATAATATTACCTTACATTCTGTTGAATAAATGTGTGACAATTTTTTCTTATTATCCAAGTAGATCTACCCACATGAATATCTTCGACTTCGCCTCTTTACAAGATGGCGCTTTACATAAAATGTCTGCTGACCCCTGACCTATCTCGTCGTACTGCTAGCATGGGACGAGTAAATGACTAGTATGAAAAACACGTCAATAACTCATCATCCTCCTCATCACAAGGCGTTTTAATAATTACTGTCAGACTATCTGAGTGTTTACAATCATTAAGTAATTATTAGTTTGAGAATCTCTAACAATCGGCAACGCGTTTTTCTTTTCTTTTCTCTTCTTTTACATTCAGAACTTACCGTCCGGTAGTCGATGAGCAACTTCGTGGCTTCTGTGAGATAAATATATGTACCAGTAGACACCGTTGAACAGAAAGAATGCCATTGGAAATGCTATTCTCGAGATTCTGTCAATGTTGCTGATATTTCCCTGTAGAAAGTGCCAATAACAGATGACAGGATATTCAGGAGCGTTAATACAAATCGGTTAAATTAAATTGATAACTTCTAGCATTTTAGATTGTAGGGTACAGTAAAATTGCCTAGGAAATTGATCAACCGGTACCTCAGCGTTAGCAGCTTCACGAATATGCGGACTGACAGCTTCCAATAGTCTTTGTGCTGTATCAGTATCGAACTCTCCCTTTGGTTTGTTCCTTTCCAAATATCTCGAATCCTGGAAGAATCCTGAAATGTAGAAAGCTATCATGTACGCGAATATGTGTGAAAGGGTCGCAATGTAAACTTTACAGAAGATATCATTGCCATGCAATTCCAGTGTGTGAAGTACGGCTTGCTCGAGTCGGGTCGTATTAACGAAACTACCCTCGCAGAATATTTATTTGTACATTGTACAGGACGCGCGACATTTATTATTAATTTTTTAATGAAATTGAGTACTTCAGTACTTCATGGGTTTACTACACTACTAATCATCAATTTAACTGTGAAAACTAATCAGTTATTGTGATAATATAACATCGAATAGTCCAAGACTACAAGATTCAAGTCATTGACCCCAATGTCCAAGTCATAATTCATGACACATTTACCTATTTATTTTGATATACACATTTGCAGCTATGTAAATATAGCTTTATAAATGCAGCTTTGTTGTGGTTCATACTGCAGATCTTCAGCGATATACAACATCGATGGATTTACCTGGAAAGAAGAAAGATCCGAGCTGATGAGCATAGTACGTAATGCCGTAGTAGGTTATAATTGGTTCTCCAGCAACGATTTTGTAAAGTTCCGCCACGCTGACTTTTGTTTTTCCTGTTCCACAACGGATCGGAATTTGCCTGACAGACAAGTAGATGTTTCAGGTAAAACTACAATTCATAATGAAGAAAGCAAGAAAGATATAAGATGGGCGTGACTACGTGCACAAACATTGGAGTTACCTTCTTTTCAACGGAGAGGTCTGAAATATTCCGGGATGAATACGATCACGATCAAATGCAGGTAACTTTTTTCGCTTTTCCATGCTCATACGTTCGAAGTAATTTACTGCAATTCAATTACAAATAACATAAATTATATCTGGATTTCTGTTTAACTCTCTCTTTTGTTCGTTTATCTCTTACCTGAAGCAAATTCGATCAAGGCTGCAAAACAAAACGCGAAGCAAACGGAGATGTACCAGTCCAAAGCAGTAGCGTAGGAAACTTTGGGTAGTGATTGCCTCGTGCTTATGCTCAAGGTCGTCAAGTTCAGAACAGTCATGATACCAGATACGGTTCGAGCAGGTACAGCCTCCTTGTTTATCCAAAACGAAACCTGCAAATATGCATTTGTGTTTTATTTATATTGTTTTCATATTGCAGAGAGCGAGTTGGCTCCATCGTGAAAGAAGTATAAGAGCTTGTAGTTTGAAACTTACCTGAGAGAGGATCACAATCAAAATACAAGGCAGGTACGTTTGTACTACAAAGTATCCCATTTCTCTGCGCAAATGAAACTTGGCTTTCAATACCGAATAGTCTCCTGTTCAAACAATAAAACGAAGATTATCTGATTCACATAGGGATTATTCAAACGCAAGGTTCAGAAATATCATTCTCGGAATTTAAATCATATTTTGCGCATAAAAACGTCAGTATCCTGCAAGATGAACTTCTCAGTTACAAAATTTGACTTTCAAATGTACCTGGTTATATTCAATAATATAATGTGCTATGCGTACCAGTAGAAGTCCTCAATATTTCCATATTCCAAGAATGACCAATTAGAGAAAACTGATTCAATCGAGATGACGAACTCGGGACATCCACAGGCGTGGTGTCGTTCTCTTCATACCAAAAAAATAGTACTTCATCCTGTAAAATGACGCCAGTAGTACAAATTTGTAAGGTTATAATTTTAATGGCTATTTCTGTAATTCCCACATTTATTATAGTGTATACCAGGGGTTACCAAACTTTTTTACAGCGGGCCGGATAACTTAAGAGAATGACGAGCGCGAGTCGCATAGCCATTCTGTTCAATACTCACAAGCACCTGTAACTGTTTAAAACGGGAAAACTACTAGAAAGTAACAGTTTTAATAAAACTGTTTCACTTATAATAACTTTACTATTTAGACCCCAGGCTGTCCATTAATAGCATCAGTTTCCGTTTTACGATAAAAGTAAAATTTGCAAGACTAAGATTTTGACGAACTTTATGCCATCCCTTTCACGGGGGGGGGAAAGTAAGAGTTTATCATTGGTACATGTTTCATTTACCAAAAACGTATCAAAGAAGAACTGGGGTACGTATGCCGCCGGAGTTTCTAGCCGCTGGTTTATCGAAGTTAGAGCGGATCGGTCCCGGATTACTGATCTATAAACGCTTATAAATGAACTTCTATTGAATCAATCACGCTAAAATTAGCACATATGAGAGGTAATACTTGAACGTAACGAAACCCTTAATAACTCGCGGACCAATTGCCGTCTCACTATATATGACATACCAATGAATGTAGAATTTCATATTGAATCTTTACATATAAGCTTCATATGCACAGCTAACTAATAGGGACCGTTATCCCCCTTTTAAGTCACCGACTACCAAGTTACTCAACATCGATTGTACTTAGCCATCTAGCGGTTGGAAGTTTTTAATTCATTCAACGGTTATAAATGATCCAACAGTGACATCTAGCGGTTAGACAATTTTACTTCACCTGACGCTCATAAATGAACTTCTAATGATCCAATGGGGGGGGGGGTAGCACATATGAGACGTAATACATAAATCAACATTATCTGAAAAAATTTGGTCGATTGATTCAGGTTAACCCTAGAAAAAATGTATTTCGAAACTCGAACCTATTTCGGGTCTGCCTAACAGTGACCGCGTTGAACAACCCTTAATAACTCGCAGAACAATTGTCGTCTGAATATATATTACACAGCAATGAATGTGGAATTTCATGACGAATCTATACGTATAAGCCTAATATGCACAGCTAACGTACGGGAGCCGCTATGCCCTTTTAAGTCACCAACCACCTAGTTACTTAACTTCGATTGTATTTAGCCATCTAGCGGTTGGAAGTTTTTACTTCGCTTAATGGTTATAAATGATCCAACAGTGACATCTAGCGGATAGACATTTTTACTTCACCTAACGCTTATAAATGAAGGTTAACCCCTAGAAAATCTGAAATGGATGAATGAATGTAGAATTTCATCGGTGTGTCACATATAATGGGACGGCAATTGGTCCGCGAGTTATTAAGGGTTGTTAAACACGGGGTCACTCGTTACGGCCGACCCGAAATAGGTATTCAAGTTTCGAAATAGATTTTTTCGAGGTTAACCTGAATCAATCGACCCATTGTTTTCAGATAATGCTGGTTTAAGTATCACGTCGTGCTAATTTCAGCGTGATTGGATCATTAGAAGTTAATTTATAAGCGTTAGGTGGAGTAGAAATGTCTAACCGCTAGATGTCACTGCTGGATCATTTATAACCGTTAAGTGAAGTAA
>QRAM01000298.1:18802-43366 GCA_013436055.1 Halocynthia roretzi | reverse complement strand
CTAAGTACAATCGACGTTAAGTAACTAGATAGATGGTGGTAGATGGTGGTAGATGACTTAAAAAGGGGAAAATGGCTCGTGTTAGTTTGCTGTGCATATGTGGTTTATATGTATAGATTCGTTATGAAATTCTACATGCATCGGTGTGTGATCTATAGTGAGACGGCAATAAGTCCGCGAGTTATTAAGGGTTGTTCAACGCGGGGTCACTCGTTAGGGCCGACACGAAATGAGTATTCGAGTTTCGAAAAAGATTTTTTCGGGGTTAACCTAAATCAATCGACCTGACCGATCCATTTTAACTTCAATAAACCGTCGGCTAGAAATTCCGGCGGCTCACGTACCCAAGGTTCAAAGGCGACGTTAGCAAAATAATAGTACATCACACATATCTCACAAACTAAGCAGCAAAAAAGGTTAATGATATTTGTGAAACTGGCTTTTGGATTTCAAAATATCATCAATGTTTGGTTTGGAATTGCTGTATCCAACCAAGAATATTGCTCAGGGTAAGAATGCGGGCTGAGGTCAGCACATAGAAATAGATTATACCCTACGTAACATCATCACATTGTATATGTCATGTTACAACGTCGTGTTCAATACGTTTTATCAAGTAAATTTCAGTGGCAGCGGTGGGCTGGCTGAGCTGATCTCGCGGGTCGTAGTTTGGTGACCCCTGGTATGTACGGTTATCAGCATTCAATTCAAGCATTTGCAGTTGTAGTTGTATAATAGCCGAGTCCTTTAAAGTGAATGAGCAAAGTACGTTAAGTCTTTCTTACCGTAGTGTATCCGTAGCTTCCATACAACAGGATACATGTATGTACGTCCATTGGAAAATCAATCAAAAGCATCGGGCATTTTACCTTGATGGTTAATCTAGCGTAAAGAAAAGAACAGATTTGTAGAACAATCAACACAATCAACTTCGTTATTCTTAGTCTAGTAATCTGTCATCAGAGAATTAAATTGTCCGATGGGCAGTGGTGGGATTCAACGGTTTGTACCAGTTCTTACGTACCGGTTACTTAAATTATAAAAGTTTGCAGAACCAGTTACTGAAAGGTTGTGAAATCAATTTTTTTACCTTATCCATACAGAAGGGTTCATATTTGGGAATTTTCTATTCAATTTTGATCAAGAGAACCAGACCATTCAAAATTTGAATCTCACCACATTTTATGTGTGTACAAGCGCATGTTGGAAATCATGATTATTAATGTGAGCTCTTATCTCTATTACAAGACACAAGGTTCCTCTTCCCATTTCGACTTTTACTTAGCAATATACGTACCGCATTGTATAAAGGATATTGCCTTCGGGATCTATCCGCAATAGGCGATTGGGCACAGTGATATTATGCGCGATCGACTTTTTTCCATTGCGAAAAAACGTATCGGGTGTCCATAATTTCTGCACCATCATATTATTCAGCTTAAGTTCGCTGATACCGCTGTCTTTAAAGGCCAATCTGTCGTCTCGCCATTTTTGTCTAAAGAACATGTCCAATGTGTATTCCATGTCTGTTTCCGTTACCGGGCCGAATCCGGTAACGTAGAAGTAACTGTATACTTTGGTGGGTCCATCTGATAATATCGTAAAGTATGATGTTTATTGTATAAATGCTAAGTTGCATAAATTGCATAGAAGTTTAGTAATGTATTCAAACCTTCAAAACCAGGACGTATACGACTGTCGTAGTTTTCAAGGAAGCTGTCCAGTAGCCTTGTTATGTCCTCTGGACATATGTTCTTATCACATGTCTTATTTTTCCTTGAAAAATACAAAGAAAAACAAATTAAGAGCTGGGTAAAATATCACCGTATTAACCACTTGAACCCAATCTCAGTAATGGCTATCTTGAGTGATTATTGCAGATATTTCATATTTATTTCCGGGATGTTGCAGATATTTTTAAATCACTGGCAATCAGTAAATTGATCTACCTAAAAACATCATTGCATTCCAGCCGTGTTTGATTAAATATTTCGAGCAGTGCTCAAGGTTTTAATTACATAGATCGGAATATTGATTAATTCATTACATCATAGTATCAGCAATCATTATTTCTTTTTCACGAAAAGGTCTCTAGATATTGAGATATTGAGTTTCAATCATACTGGTAGTTGGGGTATTGCAGATTTCCTATATTTAAAAACTTCAAGCTACCCTCCCTTTATGCTGGAATCAATTTTATATTACAGACTAACTTTAAAATCCACTTCTCATATCAAATCTTAATAGGCCGTATAAAAACACCGCCTGCTGTATATCTCCTTACGGTTCGAAAGGACTTACCGATACGAACATAATTCGGAAATTCATATTCTAGATACATAAAAATTCTTTGGATTGTTATCCTATCTAGTATTTGAAGTATAGTGTGATACAATTGAAGTATCTATCAGAACGATTGTAGTACTAGACTGATACTTCGGTTAACTATACCTCAACCTCTTGCGCCCCCCCCCTCGCAGCTTACCACGCAGCATCAATAATAAGTTATAGATAGATATCTAATGCAGAAATCAACGCACAATCCACTGTTATTTTTAATGAAGAAAATTAAGTAAACTAAATAAAAATAAAATAAAATCTACACACTTGGAATTTGTCGTCGATTCGGTGTTTTTTCTAGCTTTTCCCGATTCCACAGCTTGATGGAATAGCAGGAATAATAAACTAACGAAGACGATATTTCGTACGGTCTCCATCGTCCTATTTTTCTTATGCAAAATGATAGTCTTTCTTCTGTCCTTCCTTTACCTAAACATTACAAAACCGAATACAAAATGAGTCTAAAAGTCTGAACCACATTTGTTCGATGAACATCTTCCCGTGACCGCTTGGTTTCATTGATTGGTCGTATCATTGCTCCTAATAGTAATCATCGTGCTTGATTGGTTTTAGTCAATCAATGATTGCGATCAGAATTCGAATCAGATTTTTTTCAGACGTTATATTACATTTCTACTCTGGGAATATGAATCGAACGCCTCATTTCAAAAAAACAGTGTTGCTCTTCTGTTGTTCTAATTTTCTTTTTAATCGAGTTAGATTTAATTGAAGCAAGCAAGGGAGGCAATAAGAAAATGAATTGTTCGTTTGAACGTTTAAACGTTTTCTCTAAAATCAATAATGTAATTTAAACCGTTCATTTGGGAAACTAGAGACAGTCATTGATAAGTAAGCAGAGTTGTATACCAGGAGCATTCATTGTATGAGACTTCTAGCAGTATTACATTATATAAGTAAGCAGTTCCTATTCATTATAGGTGATATATATTTAGGGTAAATATTATATTTATAGACTCGTATAAAATTCATTTCTCAATGTTGACGCATGTATACCTATAATTTGCGGTTCAGATTCAGGATATTTACATCAAAAGCAAGTTATGCCTGTGTTGGTATCATGAATCATTTGTTACTATTATGTTTTAGATGAGATGCAGATGTAATAGAAGTCTGTAATCACAACTACAGTGAACGTGGAGACTAAACAAAGTACTGGTACAACAATCAGATTACTGGGAGAATGATATACTCTGTATGCTGGAAGATCGTCTTACTGCTATGTTTATCGGATTTTCAAATGTAAGCTATTCATTTTTCCTTTACTGTACTTCATTGTGCATTGTAGAAATATATAGCAGTTGTGGTAAATATTCTATCCTGATGCAATTGTTAAAGTTGCTGATAGCGCCTTGTTCCGTAGCTTTACGTAGCTGAGGCCACAAGTGTTAAAAATATAGTAGAGAAAAAACACGTTACTGGGAATTTTCCCAACCACCTTGATATTAAAAGTAAAATACGAACTACAGTAGAGACTGCTAGGTATCTTTTCGAAAAAATAACATCACCACGGAATATGCTACTCAATATCTAAAATATTAAAATCAGCAATACACGCTGTAATGGGTTTTTATGCGGCCAATATAGCAAATGAGGCCCAATTAAAATAATTTGTCGTATGGGACGATAGTAGGGGAATTTGAATTATGAAATCCACTTGATATTACAATATTATATCTTTGCACCTTTTCAAAGAGCATTAGATGCACGAAACTATACTAGGTATCACTGTCGTGTAGAATATCAACTATCCTTATCGTGCCATAGTGTAATGCGGGTGAAACCTTGTATCACTCCCGGACACTATCTACTAGTGACTGGCATAAAAAAATTGATTTGGGTTCCTTGCAACTCAAATAAATCCACTTTAGGGACGCTTCGCTACGCTATTCGTATAACATCAAAAACAGTGGCACTGAATTCCTGTTACGGTTCGTACTCTATTCAAAAATCGCAACTTCCCGCCGGCGCAGTTGCACACCTCTGGTGTAAAGTATTTGTCTATTTCTTAAGATAAGACAAATAGGAGCGGTATGGAGCAATGCTGATGGGCTACCGATCCTCGATGGCATCACTATACTCAATTAGTAGCCATCGGAGGATCAACTGATTTAGGATATTCTGATCTATAGCTTTACTTTGATTCGGTTTATTAACTAATTAGTCTTTGACTAACCGTAAGTTAAGCTTGATTAAGCCCTAACTAATTTCGATAATCTATAGCTAAAAACGTTCTCTAGCTTTCTTCGCCTTTCATATATACTCTAATCCAATAATACCATGTCATGTAAACAATAGCGATTCGGCAATCTAGATTTTAGTAGTACGTAATAGCTGAATTATGGATATATATTTTTGTATCTTTTGTGGACGTCGTCTGCACACAAACCCTCAGTTACGTGGCCTAGTGCGACCCGAGTCACAATGCATCTGATCCGAGCTTGAATTGAGATTATGCCTGTCATTGTCATTTTGAATTTTGAACTGATTTTTCTTCTTGCATTTAGCGGATATGGTGGATCAAGGACAAATCTTCAAACGCTAATAAAGAAACGTCTAGACCGATTGCTTGGCAAAGGATACGTTATACGATTGAGGCCGGATTATGGAGGTAATCCATACCTAGATAATGAAGAAAATGAACAATATATTCAAGGGGGCCGTGGTGTTAAAATCTTCTCAAGTTATATAAAGCTATAGCTAGCGGTTTAATTGTCACAGAAAGGTACAGTTCGAGGTTAAAGTAGTGATGGCTTCTCGGTTTAATTCTTCGAATTAAAAGACTTCACTTCGCTTTCACTATAGCATATGTCAGCAAATTTTCTACATCTCTTATACCCTTGTTATCAAGTCATACCTAAATCGTCCTAATTCATAGAGATACTATGAATAAGTGACATATCAATTGAGTGCGCTTCTCTGCTAGAGTAACGTTACCCTTTTTTCCTAGCTCAACCACTAGATGTCGGTATGAGCATTGACATCGCCAGCATAGACGCCATATCTGAAGTTAACATGGTGAGCGTCACAACTTATTTATTTGAAAATCTAACGTACCTATTGGCTTATTTATTATGTATTGTATATTAAAAAAAAATCGAAAACCGTAAAAGAATTGATCTGTATTTAATTTCGGTTTATGGACATTCTTCACTCCTTGAAATATAAAGAATATCACTTATGCTCGATTATTTGCAGGACTACACTTTGACGTTGTACTTCCAGCAAATGTGGAGGGACAGAAGACTTTCTTTCAAAGATATTTCTACTAATTTAACGCTAGACAGCAGAGTGGTTGATAAAATATGGGTAAGAGCCTCACCCAACTTGAATAACCATCTTTGACAAACTTCTTCCACGATTTATTTTATTTAGGTTCCTGACACGTATTTTGTTAACGATAAAAAATCGTTTATGCATGACATAACCAGGAAAAATATTATGATTCGACTGCAGCCCGATGGTACCGTGCTCTACAGCCTAAGGTTAGTGATGTTCGATTTTACCTTCATTCTTCTCGCCTTCTCAGTTTATATCCATTTTTGCATTGGGCTTCGTTGCTAAGTATTTAATTCCTACTAAAATCCAATGTGTTCTCTTTTATATCACATCCTCCAAATACGTAACATGACGTAGCAGAACCAGCCCTAATATGCTTGCATGTTTTCGTGCTTTAGAATAACTACGGAGCTTGCTTGCATGATGAACCTGAAGAGGTATCCATTAGACGAGCAAAACTGCACGTTGGAAATTGAAAGCTGTAAGTGTGTATAGCAGTTTGAAATTCATCTTGTTTAAGGGTAATGGGTAATCTCACAACGGAGATTAACAATCTTTACGAAATTCCGCAACTCTCTTGAGTTAAACTTCGCTATTTTTTCGTTCAGGGTAAATGCTAATTATTTACTTTTTAGATTGGAGATTTCCACATCGACTTACTTGTTTCAAGACATGCATCGGCATATGTAATAATTCTCCCAAATTGGAGAAGAATATAATCACTGTAATAGCTCTTTAGGGATGTCGTCCCATAATCTTTATTAGATTTATGGATTTTCTTTTCAAGATGGATATACTACTCAAGATATTCGATTTCACATGCTGGATGGTCGAGTTACTGGAGTGGAAAATATCAAATTGGCGCAGTTTGATCTCATTAGTTCGCAGCTGTTGATCAAGAATATCACGTTTGCTACAGGTAACTTATGATGCGATACGTACAGTAAAGCAATGCCCCGCTTGAGCCTCATAATTTGTTTCTTAAAATTTGATTCTAAAGAACCTTGAAGAACTTATCTCATAAACACTAACGTTAGTTATTATGACCCTGTTTAGCGCTAATTTGCTTAGCTATCTAATAACGTTAGTGTTTATGAGATAAGTTCTTCAAGGTTCTTTAGGATCAAATTTCTTGGTAATATAAGCATATACTTTCTCCCGAACATGATGGATTAATGATCTATAAACGTATATATGAAAAGCTAACCGAGCAATGACTAACTAAACATGATGTCAAATAAGAACTCTCGAAATGGATATCTTGTTTGATATTCACTTGAATACTGAGGTAATGACTTGAAGGCGGTATTTCCTTCTGCCCAACCACCACGAGGGCTATAGCGAAACAGCGAAACAGCGAAACCTGGGAGAGATTTAAGCGGAGTATTATTGTATATATGCAGTTTTTCTTCATTAGCATAATGTTTTATGCGTCTCTTCATTTTCACGGTAAAGAACTTAAAATGAAATGCTTTTACGTCAATGGATCTAAACTGATGTCAGTTGAATAATATGAAACATTATTATACAATAAATTGCACAGAAAAATGCACACGAACGAACTGTTTAGATATTGGTTTCTACCTTAGCGCTTTGATACACCCAGATAGGATACTTGTATCCGGGGTTGAGATATGATTATGATTGATGTGCAGTGAAGTAGTATGATAACCTTCAAGGAGCTCTTTCCTATCTTAGGTTCCTATCCAAGAATTTCACTTAGTTTCAAACTGAAGAGAAACCTCGGCTTCTTCATATTGCAAACTTATTTGCCGTGTGCGTTGATTACGATTCTCAGCTGGGTATCGTTCTGGATCAACTTCGAAGCAACAGCTGCAAGAGTTTCACTGGGTAAGTAAGCCGTAATTAATTCTTGATATGTCTGCAATTATACTTGACGAACTGAAGCAAACAATTCATTGAATTGATTGGCGTTATTACAGAGAGCTGGTGAACAGTTTTTTTAAATATTCAAATTGCCAATCGAGTATGGCGAATATTTATTTAATGTCCGGTATTTTTTATCGCCATACCCAGACGTAGATATTATGTTTCACCTTGAAATGACAACGCTTCATTTTGACAGGCATCACCACTGTTCTTACCATAACGACGATCAGCACAAATGTCAGATCTTCACTCCCCAAAATCCCCGATATCAAAGCTATTGATGTCTATCTCATCATTTGTTTCGTGTTTGTATTTCTTGCACTGTTCGAATACGCCTTTGTCAACTATACTTACTACGGTGGCAAGGCCAGAAACGCTCGCAAAAAGTTGCAAGCGAAAATCAGGGATGAGATGCATGTAAGTACTGCAATATCCATATTAGAAGAAAGTATCTAAATTACCTAAATTGATTTAAATTCGCAAAATATATTTATGATATATTGAGTATTTTAAAACAGATAAGCACAATATATTTCTTATTCTATATCTTCAAATCTAACAACTTGTTAATGAGTTGCCATTTCTTTGACTGTTCAGATCTGTCATTAACAATGGAATACTTGCAGAAAAGGGCAAGAACTAAAATCTCTGCCCAAACGTCCAACGCTCATCGTCAATAAATCATATTTATCATAATACCAACTCAAATATACAAGTTCATAAATATTTTGATTAACAAATTATGGAACAACAATAAAAATTACAACTGCCCCTTTCAGGCTTTCACTTGTGCTTATCATTTGCGCCCAAGGAACGTGCCATACCATGAGTAATAGTAACGTCATTTGTGAGAATAACATATGTCATATGTCAGAGTTTGTCTATAGTTAAAGGTTGCAATATTCGTTCATAATGAAGGATTTTGCTATTTCACACCTTATAGCTTCAATAAAGGATTTAACGTTACATTGTTGCAGGACAACGGCGTCGAACTGGTCGAAGCAAAATCTTACAACTCCACAAACAACCTCAATATACAAGAAACTACTAGTTTTTCTTCAACTCGAGGTTCGTTCGATTCAGCGGCAATGATCGAACAAGATCGTAGGCTCGATTCTGGCTTCCAACCGAATGATGAACGAGAAAGCTATCTTCGTAGGAGTTCGATTTACGATCGCGACTATGGAAGAAATCGCAACGTCGGCTATAGGTATTACGTTGGATCTAATCTACGAATGACGTCTACAAAAATCCCCAAGTATCCCGAAAGGCGAATATTTTTAAATCAGGTACGATCGAATTTTCTAGATTTTTCATTTTTTTTCCTTTTTTTCGGTTTGAGTTGGTTTTATTGTAATCATTTTGTACCGTGTACGATACGCAGAATTGCAGCGGCGTTAACCCGGCGTACGGCCCGAGTCGGGAATTCGCGACCTTTCCACGGTCGAGAAATGAAACTTTTCGTCGGAAAACCAAGGTAGATAGGAGGAGCAAACGTTCGGTTCACGCTCCGAAGTTTCCGGTTATCGAGGACGTCAATAATATCGACAAATTTGCGCGAATAGCGTTCCCAACTATTTTCGCCATTTTCAATTTCGTTTACTGGACGTATTACAACTTCTTTTAAAATCCGTTTAAATCGGAAAATCCATAGGTTTTGAGAGAGTGTCCTATAAAATACTCCAATACATGACCGAAATAACATAGTACCAAAAGTAGTAGATGCTACGGGCCCCGCGCTTAATGCTTGCATGCTGTCTGGTGAAATCAGCATTTCACGATCTGGCGACGATACTCGTCGGCTTAATATAATAGTACTCGGCTTTGAAGAGTTTACTTTTTGTCGAGTAAGTTCGTGGATCCGATTCAGTTATCAATTGAATTGTTTTTCTTCAGTAATTGCCTCGGCTGTTGGCAATTTCTTAAATGATCCGCGGTTTATTAACCAGAAATTACTGTACTTGTACGGTTATATGGTTATACCATAAAGTGGTGTCAGAATCTTCGGGGCTTCGATATCTGTAAACCAGAAAGCATTCCGTTAGCCTAGTGTTAAGTATAATAGCATGTTTGGTTCAAATTTTCCCCTGATTATATGATACAAATAGAGTTGAATTGATAAACCTTTATACATGTTTAAAAGTCTCTTCACTTCAGCGTAAAATCTTTTCTATAGTACATAATCTTCTATATCAATAAATACAGTATAATAATGTCTACATACCTCAAATATAAATTGATATGTCACTAAGGCCAAAGTAGTTACATTATTGTAGTTCTTTTAAATAATAACCGCAAGATGTCGCTCGAGGTGTGAATGCGTATAAATATACTGCATTTCTTCTTATTCATACCGCAAGATGTCTCTCGTGGTGTGAATGCGTTTAAATATACTGCATTTCTTCTTATTCATACCGCAAGATGTCGCTCGAGGTGTGAATGCGTATAAATATACTGCATTTCTTCTTATTCATACCGCAAGATGTCTCTCGTGGTGTGAATGCGTTTAAATAGCTCATTTATGCCCTGTAAGCTTCGCCATTAAGCCTCCTTGTAGCAACTAACAAGGGTAAAGTAGCCTTATATAACACACCTTTCACAGATGTATGTCTAACAATCAGAACAAGTATATTGGATGTACTAAACTTGATATGTTTATATATCAAGCATATATTTTCAGTGTTGTGTCGTAATCATTGTGAACAGGCAATTTATCAAAACTGCATTGTATTGAGAAAATAATAGATTCTTTTCACGTTCTTAACTCTACATAACTAAAATAAGAAATTAAAACTTTTTAATCTTTGGAATGACAAGGAATCCCCCGTATGTGGCGATTTTCCCTCGTTGGTCTTTTTCACTCTTGTTGATGTCGCTTGGGTTTTGTAAGGCGAAACATTGTCTAACCTTTTTTGTTAGTAAGCGATATACGTGCTGATTGGCGTTTTGTCCTGTGTTGATTGAGTGGGCTTCGTCTGCGTAGAACTGTAATAGCAAATCAACTGTAATCAAAAATTCATTTAATACATTAAATTCATGTTCTTGGAATATATGCTTCCCTATATGATGCTTGCCTTATGTGCTGAACGTATTGATTACAAGATTAGCATGACTTTGGTTTGCGAGGGATTCATACCGGTGAAATAATAGAATAAGCAAAAAGTATGGTCGAGGATCTAGAGCAGGGGTGGGCAATTATTATTTTCTGTAGAACATTAATTTTATTTCTTTGTAAAAAGCGGTAAATTGCATTGTTTAGACAAGCTGTGACTGGTAAGAGTAAATGTTATGACTATAAAACAGTGGTTAGGCCCGCAGTAACCAGTTGCAGTTCAGTGATAAATCGAGATTTACTGATAACTTCTCCTATTCTTTTATTTTCGAATTTCTATTGCACCTTACGGGGGCCGGCCAACGTCAGCCAATGGGACGTATGTGGCCCGCGGGCCGTGCTATGCCCAGGTCTGATCTAGAGTCTGGACATTACTTAGTACCGCTTGCATGCTAGAATGTATTATATAAGTGTACATGTTGTATGTTACTGTCGTAGATAAAAAATCACAGAAAAGTACTTACAAAGTTGTCGAATGCAACGTCGGCTTCAACTAGAGCTTTGCTTATGAGGGCGGCATTCTGAAAATGAACATTGTCGTCTGCTGTGCCGTGTATAATGCTGTACTGCGCCTGTAGCACAATAATATTCACTGAACAAGTACATATAGCATGAAGTGTATTCTATACTACAACATATGACTATCACTCCCATTTCTGACTGACTATTCAATTTAAAAAGTGTTTAAACCTTACTACAGTTGGGTCCCGTAGTACAGATAGAAAGATAGCAGCTACCAGTGCCATCATCTTACGGTAAACTTGGGATAGAGTAGCTGTGTTTCATGATATTACTTTACGTTCAAAATCCAAGAAGTTTTGTTAATTCATGTAATAAATATTGTGTCTAATATACCGCTAGCAAATACCTGTTAATATAAACATATAAAGAGTTGGTAACTTACAAGGTTGAAGTTAGTAAGATTGGAATTCAATATCGAACATTTCTCGTATCCGTCCACATTATCTTTGGGTAAATCCATGTACCTTTCGGTGTGAATAGTATCTGGATTTGTAAAATAGTTTGTTTATAATTGAGAAAAAAGAATTAATGGTTAGGGAATTTTTTTGGAAAATGTGAAATAAAAACATTATTGTATCAGTAACACCAGGGGTGTACCTACATCACCCATGGTCCATGTCCAAACATCTGACGAACATCTTAAAGATAACTTTACTATAATCTCTCAAACTCAAAATTGATTTTTTAAGGAATGCAGTTAATAACCTCTCTAGTCTCTACGATAGATGGAGTATTTTAATGTACTTAGGGTTTTTTACAAGAAAATCGTACATCAATCATATATACCGTAGAAAAAACGTGATGCCAGTGGAGCCACAGCCAGACCACATTTGAAAACCCCAGAACCTTCAGCTAGATACAATTAAGAGGTTTAGGTTCTATATATCTCGAAAATAAACTGTTTATTCATTAGCTTACAAATTGTAAATGTTGTAGTGTATCCTCCATAACTCCAACCCCACACAGCAATTCTTTCCTCGTCTATATATGTGAGTTTTGACAAATAACGTGCAATCTCAGTTGTGTCTTTCTTCTCCAACTGGCCTGTCAAAAATTTAATGTCGTCTGCGTAGGCATATTGAACGTGAACAAAGCTGAATATTGCGAGTCACATGTATAATGTAATGGACCATACCAATAAGGACGTCTGGCAGCCCTAGTTATGCTACTAGCGCACATTCATGCGTCATGGAATTTGGATTATATTATCATTAAATTTTGTTTTCATATTATTCGTAGAATTGTGTTTTGTAAGCTAAATCGAATGTTCGTTGTTTTATATATTGCATATTACAACTCCTATTATATAATGTAAATAGTGTATAATATAATTTGAGCTATTATTTTAGGGCCATCCAAAAATTAATTTATGAGTCGAAAGGGGGCGCTGGCCAAAAAAGGTTCAGAGCCATTCAGCTCGAGCCATCTTCATCAGGTTATCATAACTCCTGGGTACATCATATCTCGTCATTTATCATAGGACCCCATATAGAACAATCCATTCTATCCAGAAGACTGCAGCTTTCTTTTTTGCTAAAAAAAAGTAATAACTCACCTAGCTTTTTGTACATCATATGAGAAATGTCGTCACCCCTGTATCCGCTGCCTCTTCCATCAAAACTCACCACTATGATGTCGTACTGACTGACCAAATGTGTTTGAGCCCATCGTTTTGTCCATCTGTTTTCAAGAGGAATAATCTTACTATGTTGTATGTGTCCGTAAATGTATTCATCTACTTATTATCCCTTGTGTTCCATGAATTACCTATCTTGTACTTTTTGAAACCCCGGACCTCCGTAAACCTCAATTAATAAGGGATACACTTTGTTTACATCGAAGTTCTGCGGCTTGAACATCTCATAGATAAATTCTACACCCCACGGGCTTGCGTAAATTTCTTTAGTCCTGGTAGGCCAGAGGATCTTAAGTGAGGTAAAGAAACATTTTAAATTATACTTCTGCATTAAATATATAGAAGCAAAAACCAATCAAATAAATTTCTCACCTTGGATTTACTATTTACTAGTTCCTCATTTCCTTCGTACACTACAGCTTTTCCATAATTTCCGTCTGTGTCCATTTCTCTAATATAAGTGATCGGTACCCCCGGACCTCCGCAATTTAGTACCGCGTATGTAAAATCGGGACTGAATGATGGTGTTACCCATTGGCATCTGCGTAAATAATGGTTTAAAATGCTATAGATTTAGTGTCAGACTGTCTATATTACATTTTAAACATTGCTTTAGAGTTTAGATTGTCTTAAGTCAAATTTCCAAATCCTACCTTTCTTCATCCAAGTCGCAAGTCAAACATACCCAGTCTACAACATCCAGTGGGGTTTGTGTAGAGTAGGGGATTCTGTAAAAGTTCGTTGGAATATTATTTCATATAACTGGGGAAAGTACTGCAGAGGTTCTGAAAATCCCTATTTTACTGATTTCTGACCCCTCAACGTTCAACATCGCGGTATCTATCTCGTAATACGGGTGAAAAATTCAGTCCTCTATTTTCTTGATTTGCGGAACATTGACTCGTTAATTCCCAGTTCGAAGGCAGCCATCCTGTGACATGTTTTATGCCGCTCTCACGTACAATCAACCAAAAAGGGGTGATTTGTTCTACTTCAGGGACTTGACATGTGCGATTGTGAGGGGTGTTAAGTTTGAATATTACGATTAAAAAAACAGGGGGTGCACCTTCTACGCAGTTTAACTTTATCGGTCGGAAATGATTAAGGTAAACCATATCCATAACAAACAAGATCCGATTGTGCGCAAACTCTAGAATATTATCTCTCTACCTGAACACATTACGGCTCCCTGGCGAAGGTGCTGCGGCTCGAAAGTAGATATGGTCAGTAGCAGAGTCGTAGCCCAATACCGATGTAATTACCCTTTGCCCAGTTGTCACAAACCTTTTCGTATCAGCCTGTATAGAAAACTGGATTAGCCTGACCTAGCCATAAATCCATATCGATCCATATCCATTCTTACCGTTGGGTCGACGACCGCTGCTTGCCAATATCCACCGTCATTAGAGAACGCGGTTATATACGTACGTGCGGAATCTGATAGCATTGTAGGAGTAAAAGGGGTTCCCCCATTCCCTATCCACCCTGAGTCACTCACTTCAATACCAGCCTACAAAAATTCGTGATACTGAATCCATTGTTCATTATTTATGGGTACTGATCCGAGGTTCAGTGAATCTTTATATTCTTAACACTTACACTTAATTTTTACAACATGTAATAACTACAGTTTAGCTAATTCCTACACTACTGAATTCTTAAAAAAAAAAATGAAGTGAATTGTCGTCAATCAGTAAGTCACTCCTGCGATTTAAAAGTTCCTTGACTTGGTGCATCTCTATAACTTATATGCGTGTTGGAATATGTTTAAGAGAAATTGCACCTATACGTTTGCAACAGGAAGGCTTGTTTAAAGTGATAGCACAGTCTGTGTTAAAGCCTATTTGTTAGAGGTCTTAGCTGATTAGGAATATTTACATTGAATAATTGTTAGTAAGCTTGAATGCTATGGAATGAATCGTACATTAAAAGTAACCTGACTACCTTATCCGATCAACCTCCGATAGTCATTTATCTTTTTTTTTATGATATGCTAACACAGAAAAATCTCTCACATTAACGAGATTGCAGTTCCATTGTTTATCCACGTCAGAGTATTGACAAAGCTGAGGATAACATTTGTTAGATATTCTATTCAGCCACGATACGAGAAAGGCTTTGCCGTCAGAATACCAGTTTAACTTGCTGAATAAATGATCTCTGAAACAAAAAATAAATAATCTGTAATGTTAATTCAATGTATCAAAATGCTGCCATGCATTATAACTTATTTGCCCCTGGATATGCTTGAGGCTTTCCAACGCCAGATTATACAAGCATAATATTCAATGTCGATAATTTATTCATATAAAAAACTTACTTGTTGGTAAGTTCGTCAGGTGGTTGAATGAGAGCTTGTTTGCCATCTAAAGTGTTATACACTCGCAAAGTTACTATCGGGTTAGGAGTGCCTGCTTTGGGATACGCTACATTAACCTGGACGACAGATAAAACTCGTATGTCAACTGAAGTGGCTAAAGTTATTGAATTCTGAAAATTATGGACAGAAATTGGGGCACAATGTTCTGATACAATTGTATGTTTGATAAATGAATGTATGATTTACTGGAAGCAATTTAACTTGTATTGTGCGAGGGACCCTAGTTTAACATTACATACAGCATTGAATTTAGAGAAAGGGAAGGAAGAATAAAAACGTTTGTAATCCTTAAATCATTACAAGTCCTACCATTTTCGGATATTGCGAATGATCATAAACCGAAAATTCGATCTGTTGAACTTGACTATCGTCTGTGCTCAAAAAAGCTAAAAAGTTTGCGTCAGGCGACCAGTAGGTCACGTGTCTTGAAGAGACCATTTCCTCTGAAAAAATATGAATGTCAATATTTCAGAAATTGCTATAATTATATACTGCCCTAAGAAACGTACCTTCGTACACCCAATCCGGTATTCCGTTGTAAATTTCGTTTTGTTTTCCATTGAACGTCAGTTGTATTGTGTCAGTTAGATTCTCTGCGTAGAAAAGATCGTTTTCCCTAACCCACAGT
The DNA here is from genome assembly GCA_013436055.1 of Halocynthia roretzi. NCBI lineage: Eukaryota > Metazoa > Chordata > Ascidiacea > Stolidobranchia > Pyuridae > Halocynthia > Halocynthia roretzi. Next base: position 27,561 of record QRAM01000298.1, on the reverse strand, counting down.
AGACTGTGCCCGGCTGGCGACCAACTTATGTACTGGATATCAAGCCCAAAAGTGCGCACTAAGTTCTTCCTATGCATGTGAAAAAATTGAAAGTCGAGGATTTTCCACATGAAAAGTACTCTAAAAGTAACAACTTGACTTTCAGTCAAGTCTGATATAAAAATGGACAAAATGTCTCACCCGGAGAGGTCGTAGAGATCATAGGAGCCGTTGTAGGAGTGTCTCCATTGCTTTTTGTATTCCGTTCGAACAAAAAAGTATTGGGCATCTTCGGAGATACTCCAACTATTGCCTTTTGTTGAAGTCTTATGGAGAAAGAAGTATGATTGTAAATTTTACGACAAAGATTTTATCACATCTTTGTAGTTCCAAGGTCTGGTATACTGGTACTCTCCGCTTTACATATTGTTAGTGCACTTTCTCTTCTTTCGATACGCCACTGGGATGGACTGATACCAAATAGTAAGATTGCGGTGTGAAATCCTATTTTTATTCAAAGTTCAAGTCATGGTAAATACTGAATCCCGATTATTAGTAACCCCAATCCAACTAATCCAGATCGAAAAATTGTAAGGTACTAAGTAAATTTTGGTATTTGTTAATCGCCAACAGCAGTATCTGTCGAGTATATCGTATACAGGTGGTGTAGGTTTGTAAGCATTCCGTATTTATAACGCTTTATAACTCACGTAAAATTCGTTGTCAATAAGGAGAGTTTCTTCGCCGCTGGATATGTTGAATTTTTTTATTCCCTCTGAATCCCGGCCGAGATATTCCGTATCGGAAACCCAAGATGGATAAAAACTATAATAGCTTCATAAACGTATTCACAGTTAGTTTAGCTTAGATATTAATTATTTCTGTACGATTCTTCAAAGTGGGTAGATTCGTATACTCACTAAAATTCATCACTGTATAAATCTTCAAATGTGAAACGTCTTTGTTCTTCTATACTTCCTGTAAACGTGAAACCGAATGAAAAATTACTACAACGTTCCTTGTATATGTCCTCTTTGCAATTGATGTATCTATAATGTAGATGCCGTAGAAGATCTACCATATACACTCTTAAATATGCCGAACCAGTAGATAAGTCGGATCCCATTTTGTAAGTGAGGGAATTTATTATTTATATATATTTAAGTAAATGGGCAAATTGTCGCGATAAATACCAGAGCTGTGGGATCCAAATCCTCGGATGGTAATTGAAATAATTACTGTATATGCCGTATACGTCGTCTTGGAAAACATTTCCCAAAAACGGGGGTTAAAGTAATACGGCGCGATCATTGGATGGCACTAGTGTGCGTTAGGGCGAGTTTATATCGACCTACACTGCAGTCTCTACTACAGCATTCCATTCATGTGTGGAACTGATGTTGTTTTGTTCAGGAAACTCGTTATCTCGCGAGCTCACGTATAGGTTAAGCCCCAAAACGGTCTATGAGTCATATTTCCAGGTACGCATATATGAGGTATTTAGCCGTTCAAACCAATCCCCTTATCCTTCAGCTAAACCGATTGCGATTCTGGGTACTTGAAAAAGCATATCCCTAACTGGTTACTATTACTGTTGTCGAAATGTAATCTAAACTTACCAGTTAACATCATCGGCGGTGCACACGTTCCTTGTGAAAACATGATGAACAAGAAAATGCAAGCTATATTATAACTAGACATATTCTTAACCTATCAAGTTCTAAATAATTGAAATGCACCCAGTTTAAACTTTGTCTGTAGTACTCCTATATTAAATTGCTAATGCATTTCCCGCCGAGTCCAGTTGCAACGAGATCAACACAGTGATAGCTTAACCTCATTGAATGGCCCTTATTGAATTAATGTATTGACAAATGCACAGCGCTTCAATCATTAATTTTCAGTTAAACAAACGCCTTTCCGAATAAGGATTGCAACGCAGAAATACACAGATGATAAAACCACTACAAGGTCAACAGGATTGACTTAGCACATTTATTTTATTGCAGCGAATAGGACATAAATTGCACTTCGTTATTTCGGTATTGCATTATCCCGAAAAACAGAAAATATTTTTGAACAGTAGATATCTCACGATATCTCTCTTGATCATAACATAGCATAGTTCACATTATACGTTTATAAAGGTATTTTCTCGACTTCATTACCATGTAAATATTTACTGCGGTTGGTTGGTTGTTGTTGTTCATGTAGAAAGTAATCCCGAGTCAAAGGTCACTTGGAAGCCACATAATTAATTTTCGAATGAGCTTTCGCTTCGCTTATTCTCGATCTTTGCTTCACTACCCGCGGTTTTTCCATATCCACAGTAGTTCTTGGAACATATGTTCTGCGGAAAAGGCGGGACCACTGTACCCAGCTGGAAATCATGTCGGATAATTGATGGTCGGCTCTAATGCTTATTCAGATATGTCGATATGAAGCGAATTATTATTGCAGTAGCCATATATGATATGAGGAATAAGCACAAAATTAAGCTATATACATATATTTGTGAGGCGGCAGAAAGATGACTAAGGAGAGATCTGTAATTAAATTAAGTAATATATCAAACTAGCAAATTGACCAAAGGCGTGTGTAAGATTTAACATCGGTGGGTTGTTAATGAGTTGACTAAATATCATTCCTCCTATCCTAGTTAGTTTTAGATAGAAAAACGTCTTTCGTAGCACAAGGCGTATAAAGTGTATCGCTATAATATGTATCGTTAAACACAGAAATATATAAAGATCTATGTGTTGGGCAGGTCGTCTTAGAAATTTATCTATTCCGCTTCTTCGTAACTTGAACTCCTACACACGATCGGCGCGTACTTCGCCAGCAATCTGAAAATGGAATACGTATTATGTGTGGTTCAATATGCTTACGAATACGGCTATCATAGACTAGAGTGAATCTGCGGGAAAATGCAATATTCCATGAAAACCCTTTACAGTAACATAACACAATTAGCAGCCGAAACGGAATAATGTTACTAGTATTGAGTGAAGAGAACCTATCCGAAAGTTCTAAAGATTCATTTGTTATATCTAGCTTGTCATCCTCAGTAATTCATGTGACGTGCATGTGCTCGGTTAGCTTTCCATTTATTTTTTCTTAGTTCACTAGCAGCGAAATGTGTTATATCGACGTGTTATTCTGGGACAAGGGTGGTAGAAAATTCTCGAGGCATGTCCGAGCTCTGGGAAATCTTTTTTTGAAAATATAAAGCCGCTAGGAACCGTGCCCCAAGTCGCCACACTAAATCAAAGCGGTTCAACGGTTTGATTTTCTGTAGCAGGACATACAAACAATCTTTCTCTTTTATATATACATGGATCGATTGAACCATCGAGTCGGGAAGAATGCATATGTGTATATTACCAACAAAAACCTTGGTTTGAACTTATATACACAATAATGTTTTTATGACCCCCTTCAGTGATAATTCGCTCATGGCTTTATATTCCGGAACGCACAATGAGCGTTAATGATGCACAAACAGTATGAGTGATATTGAGTAATCGAGTGATCGTATTGATTTATAAAATAATGTCAGTAAAATCTCAAATATACTTACGCGATACCGTACGCAAACAGCGCTATTCCTATAATAATCCCGATAATATCGTCCAAGAACCAGTATCGGGGATTGTACTCGCTTATTTCAACTGATATCACGACAGAAAATGATATCACGGCGCCAGCGATCGAGTTGAATGCTAAAATATCAATATGCAATGCGATAAAAGTTAGGCTACAGACACCTGCCGTATGTAGATAGCTAAATGTGGTAATACTAGGTAAACTGAACTAGATAATAACATTTACTGGAAACTGGAAGTAGGGGAACGTCACCGTTTATGATAATATTAAGTTTTAGTGGGCTTCACGGATTTTGGTTTGCTTTAGCAGCAAAGCTATATTTCGGACCCATGTTAATAAGAATTACACTTACCATCGGACAATAGCGAACATGATACAAGTTTCCTTGCAGCTATCAGCTTGGCTAAGAAAAGCATGAACAGCATACCACTTGATATGATCGAAATTAGTACCAAACTGCTGACGGCTTGTGGCTGTATGATAAAACAAGATTATTTGAAAATAAACAGTTTAATATATGTTCTCGATCAGACATGCCATATACACTTACTGACAGATCTGGCTTAACTTTATATACGAAATTGTATCCTCCTCTGGCAATCACGCATATCGCAGACAAAATGAACGATAAACTGCAGAAGACGAGCGCTCTGTATGGTAAATGATTTTAATGTTATATGTCGTATGGTATATGCGGGGTAAAATGCATATGGAAGAGTCAGGGGGAAATCAAATCAAGACCCATATGTACAATAGTTGTATGGGTAACAAGGAATAATGATGATAAGTCACTCGCTATATGGGCTATATATATTCGCAGCTGAAATTTTAGTTGCAATAACTCGTTTGCATCTGGATATTGTGAGAATACTGTTTTGTCTCATATCGGTCAAGGATATATTCTTCCGTTATACATCTTAGCTATTCATATCACATTGCTCGTATCTCAATTCTGGTGAAAGATAGTAGAATCTCTAGGAAAGAGTTAACTAGTTGTTCAATGATATCAAAACGAATAAGCAGTGGTGCCACAATTTACTCGAAATAGTTGTGAAAACAACTTGAAATTATATAATCAGTTCACATAATGATATATATTAATAATACTGTTTATGTTACCGTACTACTAATGTATACAAATGAACTCATGATAGAGTTACTCATCTCATAATCGTCTAAAGTATACGAAGTTTTAGCAGAGTGAACCGACCTTTCCTGGGTAGCCGTAAATAGAAAAGATTCAATAATATATCAGAATTTGCACTGAATCGTGTAATATCGGAATATCGGGGTTAGGCTGTACATATCCAGATAGAACTTATTAGGATTAGATTATTCAGATCGGTCATTAGTAGGATATCACCCCTTTCAAACTGGGTTTTCTTTGTTCATGCATTTCTGTAGGATGTACGCGCCAATTTGATAAAGATCCATTGAGATATGGCTATACTGTTCATGTGTGTGTAGACGAAGCTTACACCTAAATCGCTCCAAAAATATAGTAATTATAACGTCGAAGCACTACATGTGCCATATTCAAGAAGCGCCATATTTTTCGACTAGATCACGGCTTGGGGTACCATTGATTTGTCTTTACACGATGAAATGACAACCGATAAAATAAAAATGTGCAATTCAAATACGTCGTGATAGAAAATAATGGACAACATTTTTATAAATGAAATGCCGTACCCCATAATGGAATAAAGTCCCGCAGAAACGAACCTCGTCTACGTAAAGCGTACATAAATATAAATTCGAACTTTTATCCACAGCTGTTCGTTTATATTCGAAATATTTTTCGAAAAGAAGTGACTCACTTATCCTCTTTTCTTTGTGAATAAGCCGAACTGACGCCGTGATATCTCCACAGTACTACTAAAGAAGTGAATACGTCGGCCGATGCCGTGAACTATCAAAAAAATAAATTGAACAAAATTCAATGAGAATATCTTACAATGCCGCTATTGAAATCCTGGAATTTCAAGAACCATTTGGAGTGCACTTTGAACTTATTTTGAGCTTCCATAATGTCCGGCGTGTAAGGAAACCAATACAATAGATAAAGTTGCTTTGCCAGATACATAAGGACTAATTCCAAATTTAAGTTTTGTTGCTCTACAATATCTATGGAATACATAACACAAATAGCCGCTCACACAAGTAGTACGCTTATATCTGCAAGACTACACGAGTATGTGTAAAGATATGGTTATTGTACGGCGACCAAACTTTACAAGAATTCAATAAGCTTAAATGTCTACGCTAAATATCAAATTGAAAATTGAATGAACCCACATACCGCTGACGCAAAAGCTGACATATTGCTGTCTTGAATAGAGATGACTGAAACAGGATTTTTCACAGTGAATAGCATGAACATGTTTTTAAGAGTATTACGTTAATTCAATAGCATTCGTTTTCTTACCGAATAAGGCGATTCCTAAAGCTAACGTTACTATTACAGATGTCCAACATATGCCGATAGCCGCTTTACGCCAGCAATTTACTTCTTCGGGGCACATATTATGCGCTGGAGATGAACGAAGCGGGGAAGTGAACAGACCTGAACAGAGCGGATATTGGCGTTATGAGGTAAAGTTACTACCATATCCCCATGACAATGCACCACAAATGTACCTACATAACTATATCTGCACAAAATATTACAAATCTACTGTAATTGATATGCTAAAGTATGTTAAATTGTCTTCTTGTTAGAGCATACTCAGACCTACTTATCTCCTGGAATACTTTAGGAAGGGGGAGCGACGACTCCATGGGCGACTCTATCCCTCGGTCTACTGTTAGCCCTTTTCCATAAACCCATTTAAATGATACTGTAGCAAATAAGCTGGTTTGCGTCCTATTGTCAGATTATGCTAAAGCCATTCATATTGCAATAGCTGTAACAGGCATATTTACCTTGTCAAGTTAGCCCGAGTATTAAGTCTACTATTTTATTTGTATGCATATTAACTAGTTCAATAGCTAAGCAGAGTCTTGAGGAGCTTGTTGTACAAGCTACTTACGATTTTTCGCAGGTGAATCATCATCTTCCTCGCGTGTTTCCGCTATACTATCGTTATCCATATCCTATCAAAATACGGTTACAAATGTTATAGTGCAATGCAACAGTGCAATTGCAACCATCAGTACTCAGTAGCCCAATATCTAATCGAAATCTAAGAGATAGTTCGCTATATATTCCTTATGCAGAATACATAACACTGAATCCATTCAATGGTTAGCTGCTATTTGTTCGCAACTTCCTGCCGTAAAAAAATCAAATACAGCCTGACAAGCTTTTCGATTCTATTATGCGAATAATACACATTACACGAGGGTAAATATACATGTCCAACAGTACTGAAACACAATGGGTAGGATCCACATGTTAGATATTTCGTTCGTTCCATATAGCGATCAGTGTAATGCCAATATTACCTAACTTTTTATTATTATAACAGTACAGAGAGCTTATTAGCCGCGAACATACTGGTTTTCGGCAATATACACAAAGTACACATCCTAGTATGTCTCACCACAGTGATTACAACTCGTAGGAAACAACTGACAATCAGCAGAGATACGCTGATATTGAAACATAAACTCTACGTCTACAGTGCTGCGCCTCGTTTCAGTATATAAATTCGGGGTGTCACCATTTCTGTATAGACTACTGTGGACTTAACCAGGCATTGGGCAAACACGTCTTAGCTTACAATCTATGGGTGTGGTTATCAAACAGTTTAGTATATAATAGAATTGAATCTTATTAGTAAGTTAACAACGAAAGTACTGTAAATTTAGGTATATCGTGTACAGTATGTTCATGTATTATGTTAGTTGTCTCACGCATGTTCATCGAACGAAACTGTATACAAAACAAACACCAAACCATACACAACAACAACTTACCACCATATCGAGTTTTGTTTCCGCATATTTCGACTTCATTTCCGAAGAAATTGTGGTTGAATCGTACTGAAATTTCCCTTCTAATTTAATAGCTTTGTTTTTTTAATAGTGCATAAGTTCAGAGTTATTAAATTGATGGAATTGGTTGAAATAATCTTAATCGTACTGGTAGATTGCAATTGTAGTACTCGTTCCACCAAATCTGATACGTGGTGATTTGTTTGGGGGCACATATTTAATGAGCTATGCAGAGAACCCTTATACAGCTCCTCTGAGGAAATCTTGAGCAAGTTACCCACATAGACGCAATGTAGTCAACCATAACCGTTAGTTCTCCTATTACATTAAAACACCATCTATAAGACCGTAAGAGGTCTAAAACCTGAACTAATAAGATTTTCAAATTAGGTGCTGGCAGCTCTGCAGAGCTTGGCAATGTAGTCTGTGGTCTAGAAGCTTTTAAATACTTCTGTATTCTGCCATGCCTTGATTTTATAACTGCGCAGTAAAGTTAACTTAACACAAGCGTGAGTCATATTATTTTGTAGACATATTGAATATATGTTTATAGATGATATTCATAATAGATACAGACGCATCCTGTGTATATATAAATACAAGTGAATAGAACATTACTAAACCTATATGCAATGCAACTATCTTAGCTCGCTAAGAGTACCGTAATGTACAACCTTACTGTTACAGCATTAAGCGTATTAACTAACCAGTTTTATTGTTCTATTTCTATGGCATGTAACTTCCAAGTTGCGTAATGCGTTTTGATCTTATTAAACATTTTCAATTACAATCAATTAAGCAGGGTAATTCAGCTAGCGATTCAATTTAAATCTCCAAGCGTAGCAACAGCAATAACTTTACTGGGCTTTCAGGACGTTCGAATAAAATAGACACGCGTTGCGTACATTGGACTAGTACTGAGACAAATACACTAACGTTTCAGAAACCGAACAATTTCACGGGCGGATATTGATAGCTTAACTGCAATCACAGTCGTCCCTCGCTATACCGAGGTTCACTTATCGCGGATTGACTACATCGCGGATTTTATACAATATTGTATTGTATGCATTTTAATGTGATATTGTATATATTTTATTCCATGATAAATGCCGTGCCGTACAGTACTAGTTTGTTTAAGCGCTAAAAGTTAAAAAAAATTAATTAACCGGTCAAATGATTGTGGTTAATAAGGTAAATAAGAGTGTGTAAATGATTTACAATGGTTCAAAATA
>QRAM01000298.1:3380-18778 GCA_013436055.1 Halocynthia roretzi | reverse complement strand
ATTAAATATGTGGTTTCTACTTCGCAGAGTTTCACCTATCGCGGGAGGCTCTGGAGCGCACTAACCGCGATAGGTGAGGGATTACTATACTACCTACGTGAATTGTGATGTTGTTTTCTCGTTTCCGTGCACGATTTCATGAATTAAATCGCAAACGTGTTCCAGCGGATGTATTCGCATAACGTGCATGATTGCGTGGTGATTCTTCAAGTTGTGTACATCGACATCGTGTAGTTTCCCGTCATACTTCACTGGTATTATACTCCTTGTAAACGTATTTCTAAAAATTCATCTATAAAATCAGTTTTGTAGTGTAATGGTATTTGATACACGGCGGGGTCGGTTAGATCTTGTATCTGGCACTCGTGAATGCCTTTATGCACACTCCTTCAAGAGTATCATATATCTCTTGTCCCTTCTTTCGTGTACACGTAATGTAACCCCCTGAATTTGATCCCCATGCTTATCACTCTGTTCGCATAGTCATACATTGTGACTACATATAAATTATACCGAGTGACACATCTCTCACCTCACTTACTATATCAAGTTTAAGGGCCCATCAATCAATAAAATATTGAATCCATTATCTGTAAATTTTTTATTTTAATACTTGATAAGTTACCTTCGAAAAAGTTACTGTTGCCTTTTAATTACTGAACAAGGTATTACGCACCTTGCGTTGGCTGCCTTACAATAGAATCTCTAATTTTCGTTAGCGACTCTGTACTGCCCCTACTGTCATTTATATTTGTCTGTTCTGAATCACAGCGATCAACCAAAAACCATCCCTGGAGAACAAAAATTATCATTTGATGAAAATACATTCAGAAGCATATTATATTAATTGCAGAGTACGAACCTCTATTTACCTATATTCGGAATATAGAAATATCGGATTACTATCAACGTGACTCGGATGGGTCGTCGCAGAAAATCCTAATTTTGATTATCAATTTAGGTATATACAGGATGGAATTATATTCTTCTATTCATCAGAATTAAAGAAGTAGGAACTTCGTAGTCGTTTATTCGAGGCGATTAACTAGCAAGGTAAACATCGCATTTGTATTCCTCTTGACTCCCTTGGATTTTCCAATGGACGTTTAAAGATCGCCGTTGACTACTTTCGAATTCGTCCCAATAAATTGAAATGTTAATTTATTTATTGCTATATAAAATGTCATTTAAATGTTTTTAGATAAAATATTTCTCATCACATCAATGTCTATCACTGTAACAGAAATTATCGGAGTAACATTGTTGTGGCAGTTTGAACATTATTGTTAGCTTCTCGCAAAGCGTTGATAGCCGCTTCCCTTTGAAACCCCATTGATGTTAAAACGGTAACCGCTTCCTCATTTAAATCTGTTCTGATCTGTTGTGCATTGTCAATGGCAGTCGCGTTTGTTCTCTAAATGCATATTTTGCAAAGCAATAAATTTAGAATTTAAGTAGACATTTAGTAGACTTACTTACATGTAGTCCCAACTGAGCTTCTATCATTCTTTGTTCCAGAGCATCACTTTGCATTCGACGTTGAATTTCAAGCGTTGCACCCATAAGATCAGGAATGTTCGGTGGATTCGACGCGACCTGTGATTGTTTATTCAACATCATCAAGAAAAAGTAAAACTGGAAGTATGTTCAGTCATAAAATTTAGATCATCAAATTTTTTTTACCAGTCTTCCAAATGTATATGCTAATGGTTTTTGCAATACCAATGGAACCACCAGCCACTGCTTGATATGCAAAATGTTATGTTGGTATGCCAGTCCAGCGACCTTGAACAAATACATGGGTTATTTATTATAACCGATGGAAGTTAATACAGTACCTCGATAACTTAATACCAATATTTAACTTACAACACCAATAATTCCAATGGAAAAATTTCCACTTGACACAAGAATGTTGGCAAGAAATACATAATGAATAGTTTTCTGCGTGAAGCTGATTGGTCCGAATTGCGACAATTCGATTTTTGGTACGGAGTAATAGAAAAAAACAGTATGTGAAAATATAAGCCAGCATCTGAAAATCAATAAAAAAAATAAAAAAGATAAAGGGAACACTTGGTAATTCACTATAACATTAGGAAATGTACATACGGTCCTGACGGAAGAGTTTTAGTTCCCGTCAAGGTTGCAAAAACTATTTCCGAAATGGATGTGAGGATCCACAGAGCGAAGATACATGACTGTATAGTTAAAGGTAAGGATATATTCTGTATCTGGGCAACAACAAAAATGCAGTTCATTTTGTACATCACTACTTACCATATATTTCTGTGAGCCACATCTTTTTTCAAAGAATTTGAAGGAGAATAAGATGTAGTTGCCTATCAACCATTCATTCGGGTTTTTGAAAACTATTTTTGCTGTGATAAGCCGCCAAATCTGGAAGGAAGAAAAGGATTTAATCAGTTATTATCAGGTGATTGAATTTTTTTTGAATAATAAATGGCCATTTCCCATTGATCCTGATTTTTAAATGTGCAGTTTAAATTTTATGTCAATCCTACTTGTAATGTTCATAACTATTTGGTTACCGACTGAGTGACACCAAATTTTTTTGAATATTTCTATTATTTGGAATCGAAGACAAGGCAATTCACATTTCCATTCTCATAACAAATTTCATTCTTTGAAGTCGGTCTCAATGCTATCATAAATAGAATCACAATACCGGAGTCCATATATTCAATCATCTTTATTATATTATGGCCTCATCCACTTTTACCTAGAGTTTAGTTATATTATGAATAATAATTTTCAAGTCTTTCCCATTTAAAAAAATATATTGCAAAGGCTAGCGATGATATTAATGTGGAATTTTTTCATGAAAGGAGAAGTATTGATGTTTATGACCACATTTAATATAATTTTATATGAATTGATTGACGAGATGAAGGATCTTTTCGTTACTTAATCCTGTATTCTGTATTTTCTCTTACAACCAATTTGGTGTAAAATAAACCACAAATTGCACTTTTTCTGTCCCACCAAAATTGCCAATATTTCATCAAATGGAAAAGGCTTGATGGACACCCTGCATTACCTCATAATTGTTGATAATTCTGTTGATGTCATAGTCGAACCACTGGAAATACATCGGCTTTCTCAGTACTACATGGAGGGTGAGGAACAACATTGTTGAAATTGTCAAGATACATTTGCTCACCGTACACTTATCTGCCAGCAAAAAGAGTAACTATTGTTTCCACCTAAGTTTCACACAAAGTAAGGTTCTTCCTTTATATTAGACTATCTGCTCCGACAAATGAGTAAAAGATACTTACAAAATCCAAAACTCATGTAGTCCATGACCTTAGTTTTGTATTCACAAATTAAGAATAATGCATATCTAAGAAACAAAGACAGAAATAGATAAGGATGATACAGGTGATACTGCTTTCCATAACGCGAAGGAGTAAGGTATCATTGGTATCTAGGGAATTACATCCTCAAAATATAGATAAAAAGATCACATACCAAGGAAAAGCATGAAAATATAGAGCTCAACTTGTAAAATAATATTGAATTGTAACCGCTTTTAATTTGAAAGGAAATTTATATTTGTAAATCTAAATATATCCTCATGCAAAAAAGCATATCAATGCAAGCTTAGCAATATAATTAAAGCAGAACTACATTGCTCAACTAAATTACATGAGCATCATTGAAAATATTCAAAAAGCAATTTATATCAGGCAAGTCATTGATATAGAACACGATGCAATATCTTATTATTATTATGATATTCCTTGATATTCTGGATGCTTGTGACCAAGATAAATATAAATTCAGTGTGATCAACAGTTATTGAACTCCTGTTGCTGGTATATTTTCCGTAATCCAGTAGCTTTGAAATTTGGAACAACCGACGTTTATGCATTATTTTTGCCAGTCTAAATAGCGCACATTCATTTGTCACATATTAGCATATACACAACATATAGAAAAAACTTTCATTTTACAGATATGTTTGGTAGGCATGAATCTATGATGCTAAGATTGTCTGTTAATCTTTAAAACAAAATAGACCCTTTTTTTAGAGGAAGACTGTACATCACAAACATGACAAGGTCTTGTTTTATTTTAATAATATCTTTCTAAAGAGAAATTGGAACTAAAAGATCTACTGGAGCAATATACTATACATGAATTGTTCTCCATTCCTTATCCAACATTTTAGGAATTGCCCACTACTAACAAATATATGGAAATGTGGCCTATTTATATATGTTCTTAGCTGAATTGTTGAATAGCTAATTCATAAGCTTTGAACTACACTGTTAACAACCAGTACAAATATGGCAACTCCGGCTACAATAACTAGATTAGCCAGATTCGACTGGTTTTCATTGTCCATAGCATTTCTAGATGACTGAGCACAGTTAACGACTGGACATACTTTGTTTGCCCCGACATTCGACTGCTTGACCGCCTTGAGTTTGGTTCTTATTTCTGCTGAGATTTCTGGAAACAGATCACAGAAGGTTTGGTCCTGCAAGTTGAATGTGCCACTCTGTGCGGCGAGCTGACGTTTCATGAAATGAGAGGTCTCGATTGAACCCAGTGTGGCAGAGTCCTCCACCATAAAACTCAAAAGCCCTGTCAGGATGGTGCCAACTGACCAGGCAGGGTTCCAAGTATCTGGGTGAAAGTCACTGATGGAAAGGCATAGCCTGGTGTTACATTTGAATCGACCGCTAGGCGTAATCATGATTATCGACGGTGGACGGAACGGAAATTCTCTGGGAAAGAGCAACTTGCCGTGGTATAATCCCCCTACATATGGTGTTTCATCTGGCCCCATCACCACATAGTGCCATTCCAGTATGTTTGATGGCAATGGTTCTGCAGTTATATAAGGCAGTGGGTCATTTTTCAACCTTAGGTAGTCTTGTTTTAGTCTCTGTGTTGCTGTTGTTGCTACCCTCTTTTTGGGATATTGCCTGGACATGTTACAATAATCTACAAGCAGTCGATATCAATCATACCAAATTCACAATCTAGAAACAAGAACGACATTGTTTTCAAAGGCCGACGTATATATCACTATACTGTATCTGAGTTACTAGCCAATCCAAATTGCAGTAAACATCTATTAATTCTCGTTTTACTGACTAAATAAGTACACTCGTTCAATATAATCAATTGTTTCCAAAATATAATCGTCTATTGATGGTTGTTTATTACAGTTACTACTGTTACACCTTCCTGGTAAATGTCTAATAATCTATTCCATCAACAGTTGTAATGATTTTCGATAACATTTGCCTATTCAAATGTGGAACAGCTATAATAAGCTGTCAATAATAATATATTGTACCTATAGAAAACTAACGTTCTTTCTAACATCTGGCGATTAAGAAGCTACTTGGGAAAGCGAGTGACGTCACGGGTGGTAATTGGTGTCGTGTGATAAAAAGTCATTAACTCGCAATAAATGATCCCAAGTTCCATATAATAATAGAGGATATAAATTATTCACTTTTTTATTGTTATAGGTAGTGCTATTTTATATATTAACTTGATAAATTTGAATTTTAGAGATTGTAATATATTCATTTTTGACTCTTGACCTTTTCTAGCGGTCACCAGACGTACTGCACTAAAATTTCCGTTAAAAAACACTATCGATCCTGGAATAGACAAAAAAAAAACATTTCTACGAAGTCACTTGGATATCTAGGGGAACCACTGTTATCTGGGTATTATACTTTTTTGTTAAATATTCAGAGGCGAAAGAGGAGATGGTCCTGTTACTGCGTTGCGCACGCGTTAGTGGGATTCTAACGTAGACAGAAAAAGGGGCGCTTCTTATTCCCTTGTTTCTTTTTGTTAATAAGTTTGACCGTAAGCGTCTTAGAGTAGGAAACTAAAATGATTACTCTTTTCTTTTTCGGCAGCGGTGATGTGAGCATGTCTGGCGTGTCTTCTAGGTAAGATGTTTTTGTTGTATTTTTACTAGCCTGTTAACTACAATAAGAACTTGCTATTAGAAAGGAAGCCTGGAAGCTTGCATCAAAACATTACATTAGATTTAGAAGCTCTCAACACTTGAAAACATATTCGCTTTGAATTGTTTACTGGCGAATGATTAAAATTTCCTTAATTCTGGTTAATAACTGATCATTGAATCATTTACTTATTCCAATCTAAAATTTGGCCCTGAGCGCAAATCTATTACAGAAATCTTGCTGGAGAATTGTTTTATTTGCTAACAATTTGGAACTACTGTACTCAATATTGGTAACAATTTTAGCTGATTGTGCGGTATAAAAACTGCTCAAAAAATGCCTTTATCGCGACACTGTGCAATCGGACCAATAAAATCAGTTTTTGTATATCATGCGGTACGGCGAATCTCTTAGAAGGCTGGTAAACAGCGGTTCACGTTGATTAATAACCGAATCGGGATCGGGCGTTATTAAGTGTAAGGGAATTCGCTGATTACTGAAGGCTACTGAATTTGTAGCTACAATTCAAAATAAAACAACTGCTTGAAACAGTTTGAAAATTACAAACGTCGCATCGGTAATCAGTGAATTTCCATTAAATAGCCCCACTTGTAACTAATTATCTGGCGGCTAGAGCCGAATGAAATGATCTATCTCGACTGGCAATAAAATGCGTACTAGTACGATCGTTCGTATTCTTTCAACTAATCTATAAACTCGTCTCCATTCAGATACGCAAGGCGATCGCATGTTCAATGCTTTTTTTTCAAGGTCCTGAACTATATGCAGCATACCGCTGAAAGCTTCACTTTACGCCACAGAAGGTAAGAATAAACATACTGAGAAAATTTGTATTACTGTTGAGCCTTTCATATCTCCGTAGATAGAGTTTGTACCGCCTTTTTAGTCCCTCCAAATAAAATTTTCATGTTGGATAAGCGCGGTAACATATTTCCCAATGTACCTAGATTTCAGATACTTGGGTATTTAAATTTTTTAGGAACTGGTTCTACCTACCTTCTACCTTGTTGAATGAATTAATCAGGAAACATATGCAACTAATAAAATGCACTGGATAAAGGGAAACTTTATTTCAAAACAATTCATAAACTGGTTCTGCGAATTTTTGTAATTATAGTTACCGATCCACGCGAACCAGTTACCGTCACTGGTTATGCTGCAAGTTAACTAATACTTCTAACGCCACTTCTCTTTCTAGATTCAGATTTCGTTCTAGAGATCCGCTAGTGAATCTTCTGCAAAGTCTGTGGTTACGCTCAATGTCTTGTTCATCATTACTGGATATATTTTGACGATGGACTGCGAGTTGGCACGACCAGTCACTGAGTACAAATTTTCCATTAATTCTTGATCCGAATAGCGGAGTTTTTTCATTTTAATACCATGTGATGGTATATACTCGCTCATTGTATATTATATAGTGTTCAAAAAATCACCCAAATGTAGTAGATTCTCCGTTATGCAAATGCTCTGTCTTTGAGAATATGAGCGCCAGAAATGTGATGTAATATTTGATTAAATGCGTTGTTTCAGTTGCTTTCAGTGCATCGAAGTAATGATAGTCGATTGTATATGCTCGGATCTACAGTACTCAAATACTTAACATATTGGGCTATATTTTTACATATACAGTATATGCGCGAGACCCCGCAGTGCTTTCTCAGCCATTTTGAATATATTCGCTCCGATAAGTTTTTGTACATAAGATTTACTGAATCCCAATTGCTGAATCGTGTATACTCCATATTACATGCTGTATATAATGAACTAAATTTAGTCATTCAATTAAAATAAGTGGAATTACTTTGACTTTCTATTCGGAGCTATATGGCCGAAGTGAATTTCGGATTCTAGGATCTGTGATTACTGGTCGCGTTAAGGTTGATTTTATACAAAAAATTAGAATAATTACGTCTACCTTGTATAAATTAAGTATATGAGCGATCCGTTGGGTTCTTTTAGAAGTAGGAAGTGCCCGAGTTATTCTTTCAGTATATTTCTGTAACCTCTTAAACCTGTCATTTAAGACCGTTGATTATATTTATATCTGGTTTTAGAGTCTTAGCTAGTTCTCTAATGATCACTTCACTTTTTTCGCAGCTTCGTGCAACTGCTGTCAGTCTTACGAGGGTCTCTTTGCCGATTAGCATGTTTATCATTCTGCAGCAGGTAATGACTTGAATACACAGGGTGAACCAAAAGTTTCTCGATGTAGCAAATCGCAATAACATTCAATGTTGACTGGATTATTGAAGTTTTTAGATGCAGTACATGCTCTCGTATACGCTCTACTCATTATTCTTTGCTAGTTTAGCAATGTTTCGCAAACCGTGAATGTTTTCTCCACTGTATACTGCTCTTGATACGGAATAATTTATGATAGATAATTCTATTGTCCCGCGCAGAGTATAATTTCTCGTGCTTTGATGGTCCGTCCGATTTTCACTAAGAAATAGGATGAAGTTTGCTGATGTGGCTTCATGCTAATGTGCGAATCAAGATTTTTCTGTCTTGTTCTAATAGGTGGAAATTTAGAATGAAATTAAGTTATTCAAAATCTTTCGAACGGCGTATACGAGGGCATGTTACTGCGTTCAGTAAAAAAATGCAAATGCTAATATTCGGTTCAATAAATTTAAGTCAATGTATATGAAAATAAACAGAAAGTCGTTGGGGATCCCCTGTGTATTATTTAATGAAAAATTGTTTTAAATGAATTAATGAAAGTGCAATACTAACCAAGTCCTGGTTTTTTAGGCAAGTCAATGTTGACCTACGTGATTCGGTCGTTCGTTCGTGTTCTTACAATCAAGTGGCACTAGGTCGGTTATCAACCATTGGTCATCTAATCGCAGGCACAACACGGACATCAACCATTGGTCATTCAATCACGGGCACAAGTCGGACATCAACCATTGGTCATTCACGGGCTCTGGGTCGAAATTATCAGATAGACGAACGAGGAAAACCGTAAATAGTATTTAAAATTTACTTACCTATGTTACACCTAATTCTGGTTTTGAGGTCGGGATTCGGTGTCGCATTTGCAAAGCAAATTGAAGGGGTGAATCCCGTTACGTTATTGTAAATACATTGGGTTCATGATTATTTAATCTTGAATCCAAAATACCTTGTATACGGACGGGACCGATCTTTTTCAATTTGACTTTAGGCTAACATAGACAGCAACACGGCGGGTTGAGGTTAACTTAATATTTTTGACTGCTCATTTTCATGCTATTTCATGTTATTTCAAGACAGCCGGGCAAGCCGGAAACCATCAGTGCAGCCAGTTGCCCAAAATCTGTGTAATCCCGGAAGGTAGTATAAATGACCAGGTGTGGGGAGATCTCGCTCTGGCCTCCCTTAACAATATATTTCTTATACTTCTTACTGCCCTCGCACGAAACCAAACACAGCCCTCGCGCCGATCCCCAAAAATACAAAACACCCCCGTGTATTTCTTTCACCCAACAGGGGTTTTATTTAGCAAGCAAACAGATATACGAGATTTACGGGTTATACGAGGCAAAATTACAATTTTATACAAAATACAATTTTACTGAAAAGCAAGTTGCGCATCCAGCTTACTTATTGGACAGGCAGGTTAAGCCTAGCAGATAACTTTTTTCATGCTTTTTTAGACCTTTCATGTTTGAGAATTTTTCATGCTTATTTAATAATTTATGATAATAAAAATAATAATTTACTTACTGATTACAGAAAATTAAAAGATAAACTAATGAAACAGTCCTGAGTAGAAGCGCCTCAATGCTTCTTGAACTTGGTTTGTCTAGTTGAGATAGTCATGCTGCCTTAGCACAACTCGTGTAAGGTGGTGTTTCGATTTCAATTAGTTCAGACCTTCCGTATTCGCGTTGAGTAAGAATTGAGAGTCTGGAAAGTAAAAGAAAGTTTGAAGTTTTAGTCCCGCCGTATTGCTTTAGGCTTGATTAAATGATTAAAAAGTAATAATTGATTTACTAACAACTTAATAAATTAACTTAGTCAATTACATTGTGTGTGCCTTTCATGCTCGCTGGCCTAGATTTGTTAGGGGACTCGCACATTGCATCGTGCCTTGTCATCGCCTCGTGATAAACCCCCAAACTAGTAAATTTAGAACTTTGCTGGGTTGTTTCCATGTCTGAGTGTCTTAGCGTTCGAAGATGGCTAAAGGCCATGGGATTTCGGTGGCCTTAAGGCTGACCCCGCTAGGGCTGATAGACTAGGACACGACCCTTCGCACAGAACTTTTAATTAAAGAACAGAAAGTTTTGGGATTTTTTCTATTTTTTCTATTTTTCTATTGTTGTGTCAGTAAATGTTTTGCATTTCTTCACTATTTTTTGACTTCCAGATCGTAAATTTTAGGCCTAGTCGTGAATATTCTTAAGCCCCGTCCAAAGTTAGATTATAAGCAGGCAGATCAGGCAGGTTTACATATAAATTCAAAATACCTAACACTGTTTGCTTGTTTTTTCAGATTATCCTGGTAACTACGCACTTCATAACCATTACATCACCAGCCTTGTCTTTTCTCAATTCAGTGGCATTATATACCCTTTATTAGGTTAGGCCAGGGGTCGGGAACCTTTTCATGGCAAAGAGCCAAATATTGAATTTTGATCTATTTAAAACAATTGAAGAGCCAAATGAAAAAATCTCTTTATACTTCATTCAATATGAACGTTGATCGGCAGTGAAGGAGTTAAATATTAATTAAAAAATGAATCAATTTTCCAGAATATCTTTAATGTCTAACAAAACTTGAATTTAATATACACATCTTTAAATAAAACTATTTTGGGAAATTTTTTTAGAGTATCCAAGAGCCGCATGAGAAAGCTCAAAAGAGCCGCATGCAGCTCGCGAGCCGCCGGTTCCCGACCCCTGGGTTAGGCTATCCGCAAAGGCTACTACGTGAGAATTGCAAAGATTGTTCACGGATTGCTTTTTACTTTCAAAAACGATTAATTTGGGACTGTTGCATATTTATAATATAGCAATTGTAATCATTCTATTCTTAAATGTTACCTTGGGCTAACACTTCTTTCGTTTATTTTCAGCACATTTGGCAGCAGCTGCAAGAAGGTAATACTCCTTATTTGATTCTCATTACTATTCTTGGGAGTGGAAATGTAATCAAAGTCCCATAAATGCGCTCTAAATGACAACATTATTGTAGTCAATTACCTTTTTTTCATGTCTATGAGGTTATTCCAGTTAACCTACCTATTGTTTATATTCATGCAGTGGGATGACTTGATTGTAAGAACTGAGTCACAAAGTCACAAGAGTTATTTACTTCTGCACTGTTAAGTTTATGCTTAAGTTATCTGTGTGCGAAGTATATATATATTAATGTAATTTAAAGACTTTCTGAGACGTATTTACTGATACGTTTGTATATATATTAATGTAATTTAAAGACTTTCTGAGACGTATTTACTGATACGTTTGTATATATATTAATGTAATTTAAAGACTTTCTGAGACGTATTTACTGATACGTTTGTATATATATTAATGTAATTTAAAGACTTTCTGAGACGTATTTACTGATACGTTTGTATATATATTAATGTAATTTAAAGACTTTCTGAGACGTATTTACTGATACGTTTGTATATATATTAATGTAATTTAAAGACTTTCTGAGACGTATTTACTGATACGTTTGTATATATATTAATGTAATTTAAACACTTTCTGAGGCGTATTTACCGATACGTTTTTATATATATATTACTGTAATTTAAAGACTTTCTGAGACGTATTTACTGATACGTTTGTATATACATTGATGTAATTTAAAGACTTTCTGAGACGTATTTACTGATACGTTTGTGTATATATTAATTTTAATTTGAAGACTTTCTGAGACGTATTTACCGATACGGGTTTATATATATTAATGTAATTTAAACACTTTCTGAGACGTATTTACCGATACGTTTTTATATATATTAATGTAATTTAAAAGACTTTCTGAGACGTATTTACTGATACGTTTGTATATATATCAATGTAATTTGAAGACTTTCTGAGACGTATTTACCGATACGTTTGTATAAATATATTAATGTAATTTGAAAACTTTCTGAGACGTAATTACTGATACCTTTGTATATATATATTATTGTAATTTAAAGACTTTCTGAGACGTACTTACCGAAATGTTTGTATATATATTAATGTAATTTAAAAACTTTCGGAGACGTATTTACCGATACGTTTGTATGACTTTATGAGGTGTATTTCCTGATATGTTTTTAGTATTTACTGATACGTTTATTATATATAATAATGTAATTCAAAGACTTTCTGAACCGTATTTACTGATACGTTTGTATATATATTAATGTAATTTAAAGACTTTCTCAGGCGTATTTACTGATACAGTGGATCCTCATAGTACGAGTTTAATTTGTTACAAGACCGGGCTCGTATAACGATTCACTCGTATTACAAAACGCGTGTTTCCATTGAAATTAATGGAAAACTAATTAATCCGTTCCAGGCTCCGAAAACCACGCAAAATGCCGTCGTTAAGGTATTTTTAAACAGAAACGTACAGTTGAAATTAAAATAACAATACATATGTATACATGTAATAAAAACATGAGATTATACAAGAAATAATCGTGCAGATTGTCGACGTCGTTCGGTTGTATTGCTGTGCCAAGTCCACTAAACGCACTCCTTATGTTTTTCTATTATTGCATTCTTCACTTCTATTGAGATAAGCTTTTTCTTTTTACCACTACTATCTTTAATACTTACTTTTTTTGGACCCATGGTTAACACAAACGCTGATGTAACAAATTGCGCTCTAAATGACGTTTGTATATATATTTATGTGATTTAAAGACTTTCTGAGGCGTATTTACTGATACATTTGTATATACATTAATGTGATTTAAAGACATATATTAATGTAATTTAAAGACTTTCTGAGGCGTATTTACTGATACGATTGTATATATATTAATGTCATTTAAAGACTTTCTGAGGCGTATTTACTGATACGTTTGTATATATATTCATGTAATTTA
The DNA here is from genome assembly GCA_013436055.1 of Halocynthia roretzi. NCBI lineage: Eukaryota > Metazoa > Chordata > Ascidiacea > Stolidobranchia > Pyuridae > Halocynthia > Halocynthia roretzi. The sequence goes on along the minus strand of QRAM01000298.1, from coordinate 5,730 downwards.
AAGACTTTCTGAGGCGTATTTAGTGATACGTTTGTATATATATTCATGTGATTTAATGACTTTCCGAGGCGTATTTACTGATACGTTTGTATATATATTAATGTAATATAAAGACTTTCCGAGGCGTATTTACTGATATGTTTGTATATATATTAATGTAATTTGAAGACTTTCTGAGACGTATTTACTATTACGTTTGTATATATATTAATGTAATTTAAAGACTTTCTGAGGCGTATTCACTATTACTTTTGTATATATATTAATGTAATTTAAAGACTTTCTGAGGCGTATTTACTGATACGTTTGTATATATATTAATTTAATTTAAAGACTTTCTGAGATGTATTTAACGATACGTTTGTATATATATTAATATAATTCAAAGACTTTCTGAGGCGTATTTACTGATACGTTTGTATATATATTAATGTAATTAAAAGACTTTCTGAGGCGTATTTACTGATACATTTGTATATATATTAATGTAATTTAAAGATTTTCTGAGGCGTATTTACTGATACGTTTGTATATATATTAATGTGATTTAAAGACTTTCTGAGGCGAATTTACTGATACGTTTGTATATATATTAATGTAATTTAAAAACTTTCTGAGACGTATTTACCGATACGTTTGTATGACTTTATGAGGTGTATTTCCTGATATGTTTTTATATATAATAAGGTAATTCAAAGACTTTCTGATGGTGTATTTACTGATACATTTGTATATATATTCATGTAATTTAAAGACTTTCTGAGACGTATTTACTGATACGTTTGTATATATATTTATGTAATTTAAAGACTTTCTGAGACGTATTTACTGATACGTTTGTATATATATATTCAGGTGATAAAAGACTTTCTGAGGCGTATTTACTGATACGTTTGTATATATATTTATGTAATTTAAAGACTTTCGGAAACATATTTACTTATACGTTTGTATATATATTAATGTAGTTTAAAGACTTTCTGAAACATATTTACTTATACGCTTGTATATATATTAATAAAATTTAAAGACTTTCTGAGGCGTATTTACTGATACGTTTGTATATATATTCATGTGATTTAATGACTTTCTGAGGCGTATTTACTGATACGTTTGTATATATATTCATGTGATTTAATGACTTCCCGTGGCGTATTTACTGATACGTTTGTATATATATTAATATAATTTAAAGACTTTCCGAGGCGTATTTACTGATATGTTTGTATATATATTCCCCCCATTTAAAGACTTTCTGAGACGTATTTACCAATATGTTTGTATATATAATAATGTAATTCGAAGACCGTCTGAAGCGAATTTACTGATATGTTTCTATATATATTAATGTAATTTGAGGACTTTCTGAGGCGTATTTACTGATACGTTTGTATATATAATAATGTAATTCAAAGACTTTCTGAGGCGTATTTACTGATACGTTTGTATATATAATAATGTAATTCAAAGACTTTCTGAGACGTATTTACTGATACATTTGTATATATATTCATGTAATTTAAAGACTTTCTGAAACATATTTACCTATACGCTTGTATATATATTAATATAATTTGAAGACTTTCTGAGGCGTATTTACCTATACGCTTGTATATATATTAATATAATTTTGAAGACTTTCTGAGGCGTATTTACCTATACGCTTGTATATATATTAATATAATTTGAAGACTTTCTGAGGCGTATTTACTGATACGTTTGTATATATATTCATGTGATTTAATGACTTCCCGAGGCATATTTACTGATACGTTTGTATATATATTAATGTGATTTAAAGACTTTCTGAGATGTATTTACCGATACGTTTGTATATATATTAATGTAATTCAAAGACTTTCTGAGGCGTATTTACTAATACATTTGGATATATATTCATGTGATTTAAAGACTTTCCGAGGCGTATTTACTGATACGTTTGTATATATATTCATGTGATTTAAAGTCTTTCTGATGCGTATTTACCGATACGTTTGTATATATATTAATGTAATTTAAAGACTTTCTGAAGCGTATTTACTGATACGTTTGTATATATATTAATGTAATTTAAAGACTTTCTGAAGCGAATTTACTGATATGTTTCTATATATATTAATGTAATTTGAGGACTTTCTGAGGTGTATTTGTATTTACTGATACGTTTGTATATATAACAATGTAAATCAAAGACTTTCTGAGGCAAATTTACTGATACGTTTGTATATATAATAATGTAATTCAAAGACTTTCTGATGGCGTATTTACTGATACATTTGTATATATATTCATGTAATTTAAAGACTTTCTGAGACGTATTCCCCCCCCCGTTTGTATATATATTAATGTA
>QRAM01000297.1:0-121700 GCA_013436055.1 Halocynthia roretzi | reverse complement strand
TAGTTTGGTGCCAATCACACGCAATTTAGAATGTAGATGATACACTGCATTGATTTGAAGTAAGCACGGTGATGCTAGTGATAATCTTATGACAAATTTACAATTGACAACAACGGGAGTTCTGCATAATTGTTTACAATTCTAGTCTGAAATTGTAATGTTCATGTGTATGGCATATCATTATAAGGTTTTTGAAGTGGAATTAGTATATTTTCATTGTTGAAGTGGAAATACGGTATATTAATGTACTTGCAAGCTTGAATATTCAGTGATCTTTTGTTTTTAATTTTCACACACGAACGAATACGATTATTCGTGCGTGGTTCAATGAATTTCTTCCGATTGTGAAGGTTAAAATATATGTATTCAATGGTTACAAGCTAGTTATAAGGTAACTATGTTACCTCTGTACCTGGACTGTAATACTTGGCTTGTTAAATTTTTATGCTCTGTTTTCTCTCTCTCTCGATGAGTCTTCGACGAACGCGGTTGGTTGCCTCGGCTTTGTCAGGGGAATATATTTAAGCGAATTCCTCTGATCCTCGCTTAGATTTTTCTCCTCAACTATTTTAGATTCCAGCGTTTTTTTTCGGTCTCTTTAAGTTAGAAAGGGTAGGTAAATGAAGTATTCTTGCTTTCGTTCTTTGCTTCTTTCTTTTACCCTCATATCGCCTAATACTATCTGTGAAATCTTTCGTGAAGTCATCTAAATGCGACTGACAATTTATAACATATTGTGTTTGATCCATAGGCTTCGGTATCACTGATTTCATAGAAAGATGTAACTCATAACCTTCACTGCTTCGCGGCTCTAAGATATTTTCGCCATTCCCTAAATTTTTATCCAGTTGCTTTTCCGTCGTTGTCAGCATAAATTCAATGAAACTCCGTTTTTGTTCGAGCTTAACTTTGATATCTCGAAAGACTCAGTAAAAAGTCTGTTTCAAACAATCTATTCGGGGTTTTGTGTACATTAGGTAAATCAGTTTTCTTTGTGTCGGGTTCTGACCCGCAAGTGGTTTATTCCAGTTTTGTGAATAAGAACCACGAGTGTCTGTCAGTTGATTATAATCCATCGGTGCTGTGCTAAATTCTTTTGCTTGGGGTTTATTGTGAAGTTCCCGAATCAATTCCAACATACACTTCTCTGCAGGAGCAGAATCCGCTAGTGTTGATAGTTCAACCGAACATGCCCATGCTGTAATTCCTATCGCGCCTGTTGAATCGCTGTCCAACTTAATGGATCCAGAAAATTGGTTATTTTCCGTTGCCGTGCCCATAAACCGTTCTAATTCTCCAAGGTTTTCCGCGCTAGATACGACGAGGTCTCCAAGCATATTTTTCCTCATTCCACTGCAGTTAGGGTAACTGCTGGTTTTTCATCACAAAAGGACAAGAGATTCTATTTATCCGGCTATTGACTTTGAAGCTGTCGATCGAAGCACAGCAGAACATGTCCATATCATAGTTGTATAAAAACTATCAAGCTAAATTTACAATGCAAGATGTTGCTAAGCTGATGCATTCCTCATAGCACTTTACTTTAGCGAAATCAACCATAAAAGCCTCCCGAAACAATTCATTTCATTCGACATTTCGAAATTATTGTTTTATATAATATGAAATCAAGATTTGTTATATTTTTTATTGATTCTAACTTCTATATTCTCTGTTGTTAAATGGAGTAACTTCTAAAGTTTCTATACAAGTATGTTCTATTCTTCAAAGACGTTCCATTACCTGAATGATAAATCGATTTCTGGCATTTATTCGAACGAGAGAAATAAGAATCAACTATTTTGTACAAGTAAATCTATTGAAACTTTGGTGCATTTGTGAACTTCGAAAAAACATTAACTTTGTTTCAAAAATCATGTAACATTATCTGGGGCTCGAACCAAATGAAGACTTTGCGCCTGATAGCAAAGGATGAGATGCATACAAACCAAATGGTAACAGGAACGGGTTTGTGCAATTCAATGCCGGGAGAGCTGGACTCCCGGTAAGGGAAGAAATCTTTTCGGACGTCGAGGGAAACAAAAATGGCGTCGAGAGTAAAGTTTCTGGGCGTAAAGTAGAAAACGCATTTAGTAACGATGGCTGAGCCATGGTTCTCGATTGGTAGTCCAGTAAATTCGGTGAAATTGTGCAGGCTGTGTTGCTGCTTGGTGCTTCAGAGTTTGTAGGTACATTTTGGTTCGACTGCTTTTGCCAAAGACTGGTGGGAATAGGCAGATACGATCCGGCGGATAAACCAAAAGACTTGCTCACGTCGGTCAACGAAGGAACAGTTCTAAAAGCTAAAGATTCACTCGATTGTTCTGGAGGCACTACACCTCCATTTACGCCTGTATCCAGCCAATCTTTACGCATACATTCATAGGCGGACGTTGGGAAGCTAGATGAATAGGAGCCGTATGGAGAAAGAATGTATTTTGGGCTTATTGCAGGATCGAATTTTCCGATATCGTTTGATCGTACTGGTTCATTCGCTGACAAGAAGTGTTCTATCGCTTTTACTAAATCCCCGTTGCATCCTTGGAGGACTAAGTTGAGAACATTCGACTTTTGAATCGGAAAAAGTCTTTTTAGAATTTCGATTTGACTCAGTCTTCCAGGTCGGAAGGTCGAAGCCATAGCTTGAGAAAGACTAACCACGGGATTCGAAAGAATATTTGCTGCCGATATACCGTTGGAGGCCGACTTTGTGTATGATTGTTTCTTCTTTGGGACTTCATTTTCGCAGTCGCTCACTTTGTTTTCATGGGTAATCGTTTCATTGGAGCTAATTGTATCGAAATTTCTTTTATTGCCGGCATTTTCGACTCTTTCAGTTTGTTTTGACATTTCGTTTGTATTGTTTAAAGACTCTGCAATTATAACATAACATATAGGTCGCCTTCATGTGGTAGTCAAATATTCCCTCTGTATTACTCACCCCCGCCGTCTGAATTTTGGAAGTCGTTTTCGGAATCTTCATCCGACAAGACTTCATGTCCGTCCGCCTCATGGGCGGGAAATACAGGCCCAGCCTCAAGATATAACCTATTTGGAGCATCCGCTGGGGCGTTTGCTGCACGGATACCTAAAGCTATTGCGTCTTCTGCTGCTTGTTGTCGTTTTAGGGCGACCTTGAAAAAGATTTTAAGGGTGTCACTATAAAGAATAATTCAAATGATACATATGCCTTAAGCTTAACATCACCTTTCAAGCTTTTTACTTTATATTTATATCACAATGTACCCCGAAGCTGCCCGATTTAACGCAAATTCGGATATAGCACTTGTCTTCTAGAGTTTTCCGACGGCTATTATCAATCAGTTCTTTAATCCCACTTGTTAACTTTAAAAATAAGAAATAGATTACACACCTGTGCTGCCATAACTCGCTGTCTTTCCGCTATCAGATTACATTTCGCACACAAGCAATCTCTGTATGGGCAATGTCGCTTATGTCCTTTCAGCCAAGATATAACACCGTGATTTCTGCATCGGGCGCACTTGGGTTTTCTTGCTCCCCTTTCTGTGGTTGGGTACGCAATAATACCACTCATCTTGTAATTTATCCTTACTTTACATTTAGTAATAACATTAGAAAAAAAAAGTAAACAGAATTAAACAAGGAAACAAAGTTTTTCGAATTTTTCAATAATTGGGATCTAATGATCTATTCTGTAATTATATATTTAATAATTCAGTTTCTTACCAAAATTCATTTACCTCTATTTTACTGATAAAAACATGTATTAACAAGGTGTCTAATAGTAATATTCTGTCATAGACATTTCAATTTGATCACATAGTTTGTTGCCAAAACGAATCAACTCCACCCTCCCTATCTGAAAATGAAAAAGCGCACTTATTTTGGATACAGATCCGACAAAAGATACCTTTTCAAACGGTTCGATGTGGCAACATCACAGCTGCATTGATGAAAATCTTGTTTACTGAAACGACGCCCTAAATCCGATACAAAAGTATACAGCGAGCGTTACAGCGGTGTAATATATCCATGGCTAACAAGAACCATCGGTAATTGGGGGTGTTCCTTACAAGTTATGTAAACGAATCCATCCAGTCTCTGTCAAAAGAAGGGTCAGAAATAGAGCGAAGCAAAACCTTTGAAACTTTCGACGTCGAATAAAACAAGAAAGGTCGCACAAGAAGGGAATGTAAATCGATCCTGGAATAATCGTTGCAAATCTCAACAAATGGCACACGATACATTATTTCACATAGCGGTATCCAATTCGGTGTTTGTTTCAAAGGACTATTCAGTATCTTTGGTAGCGTCTACGAAAACAAAGTTAAGCTAACTGACAAACAGCACTAAATAATTGGAAAGTTTCTCAAAGGCTTTCTCTAGACTTTGGTGGGAGCAATCTTTCTTCTTTGTAGCGGCAAATCACATTGTAGTCAGAATTTCCGCCAAACGCTCGTATAATGTCACTCTAAAAGTCGTGAGCATAGGACAATAAGAATGTCGGGAGGGATTTCTATGAAGCGATAACCCGAACAGGATAATGTATCCAAGCTGGTGATATCGATATAGAAAAGACAAGTATCGAATGTGACTTGTTTGACAAATTAAATTCGCCACGGAAACATTACGCCGCGCTAATTCCACCGATCGCTAAACAGAGCAGCGTAAACGACGAAGGGCTAAAGTTAAAACAAAAAGAACGTTTGCTGAAATTCAATTGCACCGAGAAAACTTTACCGTCATAATATTAAAAAGTGATTTTCTAGAAATCTCCTCATACTCCTGTACTAAGTTATCCTACAGTTATTCGTGGTTAATCACGCCCTCGGGATTTGAATCGGTAAACTCGACTGGCAAGTGTAGCGAAAAAAAAAGAAATCACTCGAGAAATGAATACATCATAATGTTTCTTTTTGACGACATCTAAAGAGAGTCCGCAGATCAGCTATTTCGATTTCCAAAGTTCTTGCCTAACCATGTTTGAATAATGTCCAAAATCCATTAAACGCCCGCTTAGTCAATATAAACAGAATCTATTTTTGCCAGAACCCGATGCATCAACTTTTGTTCTTTGTCTTCAGACATTTTAAACATTGCAAACCATCTACGGGTGTTCGTTTGCTATGGCGAAAGAGCAAGTACAATATTGACTTTTTAGAAAAAACAGCTTCTCAATTGGATTCAATTCATGTATCAAAATTACAAACAACCAAAAATACTGGGCCTAGGTTCAAACCTTGGGAGAAACTACATTTTCTTTTCCATGGAAGTTTCTCAGGAACAACGGTAGAGAATGAATCATCATACTTTTATTAAAACTCCCCTGTCGAATTCTGAATTTCTATATCGGCGTAACAGTGTATTAATTGATAGTCAAACATTTTATCTGCTGTGGAATTACTCAGAGAAATTTCTTGCCAGTTGACTGAAAAACTGGATATTGGTAACTTGACAGATCGATAGGATAAGGTTTGAGCAAATATTATCGAATAGCGAAAACCGGAGGATTAGCTTCAGTCGAGTATAAGGCCTTTTGTGTAATCCTTTCTATTAACATATCGATACATACAATGGGAATCTCATTAATATTCATTTCTATTTCGTTTGCATTCGCCAAAAGCTAATGTTTGCCAGATTAGATGATAAACCTGATGGCTACCCATTAAAATTGATTTTTTTTTCTTGATCGTAATGAAAAAAAAAGCTTTGAATAGACTTGAAATGGCACTAAAATGTCATAATACTAATTTGATATATATATATTTTTGAAAAACGTTGTAGAGGCAGGTGGGAAACCTTGGTTTGGGTGCAGATTCCTTTATCAAGTATCGGTTCATCGAATTAAAAACCTCGTCATCTTGATCTCGTTTTAATTAAATTTGTTTCAAAGAAACTCAATTGTAACTTCACTTGACAAATTCTTTTTTCTGAACCCAAGCACACTAGTCGGCACCGAACCTCAAATATCTAATTACGACTCATCCTATTCAGCTTGTGCTCTTTAAAATATTTACTCTTTATCAGATCAAGCTTTCTGAACACCTTCCGACTTCGAATTAGCTAATTAGCGGAACTTTCTTACGTTCTGAGGTCCTTGACGTTTCGAAATTCTAACTTCAAAGTATATTTCGTCACATCAATGGCACTTGATCGGCAACGTTGTCTTGATGACTATCTTGAGGGTTAAATATCGATTTGAAATGGTTACAAAGGCCTATATGGTAAACGGGTGGCAGAAAAAAGGGGAAAAGGAGTGTGATTGTAGGTATGACAAAGTAATTGACTTTATGTAGTTTTCTTTTAGTTTGCAGCTGTTAAAATGTGTTTGTTGTACTCTCTGATGGATTCTTTTCTCCGCTTTCTATAGACACACATGATGATGCTTTCCCGGTTGGTTTTTGCTAATATTTGTTTAATATCTACTCGAAATCAATGTAATAAGTGTCGCCGTCATCCCAAATAATTATTTTCCTTTGAAGATCGTCGACAATGTTTGTTAACGGAAGATAACATCGCGTTTGATTCGATCATTCATGTCCTGTAATACCGCTAGAATTGTAACGGTCATACATCGTGTCATAGTTCATTAAATGCATGGGACTTCTTTACAATTTCCTTGTTGCAAATGCTATTATATGTCCAGCACGTTCTCATCCATCATGCCAAGATGCTGTAACGCAAACATTTAACTGACTAGTAACAAAAGCCAAGTAGTTTACTCGAGTTTCAAACATGATATGTAAACTGGTATTCTACGTCTTTGCAACAAAGGGATCGAATGGTCAGTTGTATTAAACTTTCAATATCGTTATACAGAGGTATTTTGGTATATCACGATGACCACACCCAGGTCATTTACCCGAGGAAAATAACTGTGTGTATTTGATGCTGCTACTCTTCTTGCAGAACATATATAATTTTTTTGAAAAGGAAGACTACATTTTATCCAAAAATGTTTTCTTGTTTGTTTCACTGACTTGAACAGAAACTAAAAATATTACTCACCTACTTATACTGCCGTGCCCAGAACAAAACCATTGATTCAGCAATGTTTCTTAGAATTGTTAAGGGACATTAGGTTCTACATCTGAGTGACCGATTTGTGAAGAATAGGCTACATTTGTTTACATGGGTGTAACGACAGCCCGAGATCGTTATCTTATTTTAAAAAATATTCTTGATTTTTCGCTAATGGTTATTGACTTATTTTCAATCTCGTAGGTATACGATGAATGCATTTCGTGAGCCCATTGCGCCTTTCTAACCACAATGTATATTTGCACAGTAGAAAACACATGTAATACAATGACCATACGCATTCAAGGCAGATACTTTTGTTAAACTCATCAGTTGGAAAGTACATGAATCCACCCTACAATCAAATGGTAATCACGTTGTTTGAAATAGGTGAGTATAAACGGCAACATCTTGCACTAACTAGCTACATCGTACCTACAATACACGGAGAATGACGTGGTAACATGGGACTAGGTAAGAAATATATGTCCATTTTCCCATATTACCGAAGGTAATTGTAAAATATGTTAAAATTGAATATGATACAGTGGCGATATTAGATTACGAATCTACTTTCAAAAGTTCAGCGCGTACACTGGAATGTACGATTATTGGATTTATACGTTTGAGCATACGTTTACGCACAGCGTGTTAGCGTTTTATAACGGGAAGTACATTCAAGTATATGCATCAAAATGCCATGCAACACTGCTGTTGTGCTAGTGATACACTAGTCCAGTGGTTCTCAAAATTTCATGGTCCGTGGGGGGCACGGGTGTTGATGAGGTGGGCCACGGAGCATGACCACGGACCATTTATTCCTATCTAGACATGCACCCTTCGCTATCAATTCGGCGTTCAAAAAACTTGTGTCGCTAGTCGCCGATCAGCGACAACGGCAGTTAAGTGGTTAAACATAGCCTGCTCGTGGCCCATAGTTGAGAACCACTGCACTAGTCACTAGTGCGCTGAACAGGGTAAATTCTGATGAGAATTATATTCAGGAAACTTTATTCTGCTGGGATTCTGCCAGAATGACTGTGGTTAACACGGACCACTGCGACAAGCAAGGAATGAATGGTAGACTGGCACCTGTACTAGTAGTTCCAATTAAATACCCTAGGTCCCGGATCATAGTGGTTAAGCAGCAACGGAGCTCGAGATGGTTGGTATTCCGCGGAATAAAAAATTATGGCAACGCATTACATTTATTGTAATGTTCTTTGGCTACACATGCTATATGCTGGACCGAAAATCGTTCGCCTTCATAATTCCGAATATATCAAAAATGGAGAATCTGGAAAATGAAGCAATCGGAAGCATCCTAAGTTCTTTCGCAATGGCATACGCGATAGGCAAGTTCGGTTGTAGCATACTGGTGGATTCTTTCAGCCCCAAGTACATGCTTGCATTTGGTCTTACAATGTGTGGTGCAATGAACTTAGCATTTAGCATGACAACTTCACCTGCTTTGTACAATGTGTTATGGTTTGGTAACGGACTTTTTCAAGGGTTTGGATGGCCTGCATGTGCGAAGTTGTTGACTAGGTGAATAAATTTTGATAATACTTTTCACTATGTAGTTGTTGTCTAAAAGACTTTTAAATAATTTAATTATAGGTGGTATTCTCCTGCAATATTTGGAACTCTCTGGAGCTTGCTTAGTACCAGTATGAATGTGGCTTCGTCTTTAGGACCAGCCGCGTGCAATTACATTATTGATGTGGCTGGCTCATGGAGATACTGCATGCAAGTATTTGCTGCTCTATCTTTCATAGTTGCATTAGCAGTTCTACTTTTGATTAAAGACAATCCGCCTTCAAGCGACGCACCAGAAAAATTAGATTCTGAACAAAGATCAACTGTCAGTACTGGGCAAGCCAGCAGCAGCAATTCAGCTGAAAACACAGTCCGAGAGAGAAAGCATGATTCCACAGAGAAGCACACGGGAGAAAATGAAGTGAAAAAACAAAAGCAGAAAGTCAATTTCTTTGTTGCATTGAAGAGGGTTTTGTCGAGTTCATATTTATACATCGTTTCATATGCTTTCTTTGTCAGCCTTTTGTTCAAAGGCGCCATCTGTGACTGGGGGCCTTTGTACATTATCACAGTAAGAATTTTATTTCCTTTGAATACCTTTGGTTACAGCCTGTAATATAACAATATGCACAATCTGTATCCTTTCTAGGAAAAAAGGGCATCAAAAGGTACAGCGTCTCTGTTTTCTGGTTGCATAGAGATGGGGGGATTGACTGGGAGCATTATTTCAGGTACCTTGCCTTTCTACTTTATTAATTCTGATGATCACAGGTTGGAATGTAAATTGAATCTTACAGGCTTCGTCACAGACTGGATCTTGTCCAAGAGATTAGACCAGGTTAAAGGAAATCCACGTAACATCTTTATGATCCCCTGTGGTCTCATATTAATAACATCCATGTTTCTGTTACGAACTACCATCACAGATGTAAATGTATGGCCTTCAATAACGATGCTCCTGGCTTTCTGCATCGGATTCTGCGTTTACGGGATGATTAGCTTGATCGGAGTGATGACTATTGAAAAAACATCTGCCGATATATCTGGTTCGTATAGAATCATTCTTAAATTACATTACACATTCCAGTATGTTTAACATTTATCAAGGTACTAGCCATGCTGTTGCTGCTTTATTTGGAAATCTTGGCATGACAGCAGGTGGGCTGCCATTTTCCATGGTGATCGAAAAGTTCTCTTGGTCAGCTGGTTTCTTCTTGGTCGAATGTCTTGCTTTTGGCCTAGTGCTGACACTTGTGTTGTCTGAAACAATGGTCTGTAGAATTGGAGATGTGAAAGAGAAAGAAGACTGATTAACTATTGGATATATAACATGTCTATCTAACTTTCAATAGAATCACTTTTAAGGCTTTTGGCAAATACAAATGTCTGCACTTTTGTAGACTGAATTTTTACTTATGATTTGTTCTTTATGGGACGACATGGTACTGTTTTATCATGCTAATTCAATCTTGTATTGTCTATTTTGGGTAATATATAATTCGGTTTGCTCAACTCAATCATTACTCATGCAATACATGTATTAACCTCAGTGTTATTTTGAAAGTTACTAAAAATAATTTGCCAAATTTTCTAGAGTCTGCCTCGAAAAATACATTTGCAATATATAAGATTTTATTTACTTTTATTGTTGATGCATTATTGCACAAAATGAACTTATATAAAGGACCATTATTAACCATATGATAATAGTTTGTTTATATAGTTCTATATACTTAATGAACCAGGTGAGATGTAAGATACAAAATACTAATAACAGCATACAATGAAAATGGACATCAATCAGCACCTTTACAACCCATCACATGTAATATACAGACACGAATGTGTACTTTAACGTTTTGTTTATGATCATTAGTGACAAGGGAAGATTCATAGCATTTGGTCGGAGGTTACAAAAGAAGTGACTAGAAAAATACATGTCTATCCCATTTAACGAATCATTCCAAACTCTGCAGCATAAGTAGCTGCTTGAGAACCTTTGTCTGACTGGTCTCCCTAATTTCTCCAGCCAAAAACATTTCATCCACCACTGTATACACTTTGTAGAAGTTGAATACAAGGTCCAATTCGCAAACATTATGGAAATACTCGTTCAGAACCTCGACAAAGTTGTGTATAGCTTCGAGGTAAGCCAGATTGTTGTCGTTAACATCGACACAGATGCAAAAGTAGAGGCCAGCATATCGACGGTAAACTATTTTGAAATTCCTGAATTCAACAAAATTTGTGTGCTTCGCGTCACGGACAGTGACAACAGCATGTACTTCTTCAATCAGTTTCTGCTTTTCATCATCGTCAAAATGCATGTACCTGTTAAAATATGTTATTGAAAACACTCAGTATACAATTTTAATATAGATGATTATATTAAGTATCATACATAGCGTATAATTTGATGCCTACTGACAACATTTTTAGACATTTCCTTAATCGTTAAATACAGACAAACTCACCATTTCGCCAGTCTTGTTTTTCCAGCTCGATTTTGAATGAGAATAAATCGAATCATAACGACTTCCAGAGGTTATTTTCCAGTACTGAAAATATACAAATCAATCACAGAGACCTCAAAAAAATGGGATGGTCCGTTGATTACTTTTTTACAAGCTGATAAAATTATGTCGTGCATGAATGATTATAGCGAAAAAGTTCTCTTTAGTGGTAATATATATATATTTTTTTTTAAATGCTTACTATTGCATTAGTACTTATAGACGTACAAATACATAATGTGATAGTTTAGATGAATTACTTGAAATTTATATTAGGAAATATATTTTTTACATAATTATGCGCTAATAGGAGTGGAGAACGTCAGGCTTTTTCACACGCATTTATCTACTTTAGGCTTGACCCATGAACTCTACGCATGAAAATCCCGGAATTCTGCATATTAGAGTCGACGATTTCATTTTAGGTCCAATCATTCATCTTTTAATCTATAATTATGAGTACAAGAGGCGAGAACGATGTTGGTATGACAGAGTATTTAACTAAACTCGAAGGATTTAATGGCATAATTAAACAGAGATTCCAGGATTTCCTTGTAAATGAACTCGACGAAGATGGCCAGATTGTATGCCTCCTCAGTACATCGTGTGAGGAAATAAAAATGAAGGCGATAAACTCCAAAAAAGAACCTAAAAAATGCGCTGTTTTGACGGAAGAAAATATAGCAAAGCTTCATTCTCTGATGGACGGTAATGATAAAGATAATGACAGTGTTCTATTGGATGCGAGTGATTCAAAAGATGCGAGGACAGAAGTCCATGAAGCTATTAGATGTATGTTTCCTAAGCTTGAAAGTGAGACAGTAAACAGTGCTGAAGGAGATGGAAAACTCATAAAGATAACGAAGATCTCAGGAGGTGGTAACAAAAGGTCACAGAGGGAAAGAAGCAGGGGAAGTATGCCTCGAAAATCACTCTGTAAATTCGTTTTGTACAAAGAGAACATAGGCACTATGGAAGCGATAAATACGATTGTCAAACGATTGAAACTCAAGAAATCAAATGGATTTCAGTATGCGGGTACCAAAGACAAGCGTGGAATAACAGCACAGCTTGTGACAGCCCCGGTCCCGGCAGAGAGACTGTGTGGATTAAATAAATCTAGTTTCTCTATTAAGCTCGGAAATTTTTCTTACTGTTCCAAGGCTTTACAGTTAGGTGATTTGCAAGGTAACCGATTTTCTATTGTGATTAGACACATTGGTGTTCCTGATGAAATAATCTCGGAAGCCCTGTCTTCCTTTGGTCAAAACGGTTTCATTAATTATTTTGGAATGCAAAGGTTTGGCACGACTTCAGTTCCCACTTACGAAATCGGTAAAGCAATATTTCGATGTGATTGGCAAAAAGTCGTAAATCTAATTTTGCATCCGAGAGAGGAGGGAAAGGATTCTGACCTGAAAAAATGCTTGCAGGAATACGCTGAAAATGGCGATGCGTCATCGGCTCTGAAACAGTTACGATTTCATTGGTCACCCGAGGCGATATTGCTCAAAGGGATTGAAAAATATGGTAAAAATCAATTATTGCAGGCCATAACGATGATTCCAAGGAATATGAGATTGATGTATGTACACAGCTATCAGAGCTTTGTTTGGAACCGGGTAGCTAGCAAACGGATTAAGGAATATGGCAAGACTCCAGTACCTGGAGATCTAGTGTATGAAGAAGTTTACAAAGACAAAAGATGGGAGTCGAACAGGCAGGAAGTTTCTGAGACGAGATGTGATAATGAGCCTCCAGTAAAAAAATTATGTTCTGAACAAGTCCCCATTCCCTCTCCCTTTACTATCAATAAAACAAGGGGCTACCAACGTGTGAAGATTCTAACAGATGAAGATGTTGCATCATTTACTCTGCAAGATATATTGCTTCCACTTCCAGGTCACGATATCACATATCCCAAAAATCTTTCCAATGTTTGGTACCAGGAAATCATGAAGGGAGATGGCATCGATGTTGAAAGGAACATGGTGCATAAAATAAAAGAATATTCGTTACCGGGTGCTTATCGATACATCGTGATTAGACCGTCCAATGTCGACCACGAAATCGTTAATTACAACGATCACACGATGCCGTTGTTTTTGACAGATCTAGATAAACTTTCTGGAAAGGAAGAACCATGTGGTGTGCCAGATGGCCAGTACAAGGCAGTCAGGGCCCGTTTTAATCTGCCTTCGTCGAGCTACGCTACAGTTGCCTTGAGGGAAATATTAAAAATTGACATGTCATCGCCATTTCAAACGAAGCTAAATGAAAAACACACGTCTGACCTAACGTGCGAAAAACTCATGGAAAATGATGATATCGATGTGATAATTAGTGACAGTTAGAACAAATATACTGAGCCATTTATTCCTCGAATTCACAATAAACAAATTATCTTGTCATGATTTGGATTGAATTATTTTCTATTTTAAAATATGTACAGCGTCGGTAAGTTAGTGCAATAGGTTGTTAGTGCGTTGATCGATTGAAAAATTCGCCATCGAATTTTAAAAAAATTCACACGAGGAATTGCAATAATAATAACGATTTAGCGTTTCTCAAAAGTTGAAACAATCATGGTGTAAAACTGAATACCAATAAAAGGTTAATTTTATACATTCAATTATCAGAAAACATCGTGACTAATAAAGAATCCGGGAGTTTTGTGTTATGAATATAGGGTTGAGTGATAGTGATTAGATTTATATTCCTTCATTTGTGATGGTGGTAATGATTATGTGGGAAATTGAGATAAATATGGTGTGATGTAAGAATAGAGTAGTGGCGATGTGGTATGCTGTGTTGGATTTTGATAGGACTTCCAACATAATTGAGTAATTCGAAAAGTCATTGTTTGATTCAAATCCAAGAGTTACGAGAATTGTTTTATCAAACATATTTGTATCTTTACGCCCTTCTGACGATCGTACTTGATAGTGGGAGTATATCTTGTAGTGGATCATAAACTAATACAAAAATAAGCATTAGAAGAGGCTATTTAGAGATGTACTTCAGCGAAAAGAGATTTATTTTTGAAAGGTGCTTATATTCACGAAAAAAAGGTGCAGTAATACAATGCAATTGATCAAAAATTCTTAACCATTGCCCCCACATATCACGCTGGTGCAAAATGTCATGCTACTTCCGGTGTTCAAAGTCGTTGATTCGTGAGTAATATGATTAGATCTATTTTCTCTCAAAATTGATTGTCCGACCGGGACATCAACTAGGCAAATGTTCAAGATATTGTGCGATAATGTGAAGCCGATGTCGCATTACTTCATACTTCCGGTCACAAGCGTGGGGAAGGGACGGAAAATTTCATAAACTTCTATAAACCGGAATACTATTTCAATCACTCATCATGAGAATTTATTCAACTTCATGAACAGAAAACTTTTTCTCGCAAATGATACGTACATTAATGCAAATTACCGATGTCACGCGCCTATGATAGTGTTGGGCACTTAATTGGTTTCTAATTATCGTTCGTCTTTCATTTAATATATGTACATGCCTTCATGCTCTGAATGGTTTTGTACTAGCATGGAGCAGAGAGGTCGTTATCGTGTTGTAGCCGAAGTAATGAGACTTGTGTTGAAAGACATAAACACTCCCCATTTCTATTTTTAACGTCTTACTAAGCACACAAAAGAAGCATATTAATCCCAGAATATGATTAAAATCTAAATTTTGAGTTAAGTTTATTCAAGCATTTCTTTAGACAACGCAGTCATATATAAAGACAGGTCCTGGCAAAGGGTAGGCTGACCGCGTTAGAAAGAGCAGGACAAGATGTGTAGAAATAATTCAACCTTAAGAGACAGGAATGATAAAGTAGGAAGCTTCTGACTTTGTTAACCAGAAAGTCTAAACTCTAAACAGTCTTACTTGCATTAAAAATAGGTAGATATCTAGTAATTTTCATTCCTTATTTTCAAAGAACGGATAGAAACGTGCCAAATCAGAACAACAGTGTTATAAAAGCTGCGTGTGTTAAATTCGTGTTGGATTGATTAAAGGGGGAAGCAGGTATGATTAGTTTAGAATCTGTAGTCTTTTTTCGGACAGCATCTGCGTGTCTTATGCATATGCTATACAGTGTAGAAAATTAGCGTGCGAAGTAGTTATAAATTATTTCGGTGCACAATAGCTGAAGAATGCCCGTTTTGCTTATCTTAGGTCGTGTAAAGTGATCTTTTCCAACATCCCATGAATTTACAATTCAGCACTTTGTATCAAACGAACACCGCAGTCTATACATCCGTATTCGAACAATGATTACTCAGTAGTTCTACTGTGAGATTCGTCGGTTTGTTAACCTATGGAAAGATACTCACTCCCCTTGTATCTATACTTCCTACCATTTTAGCTCGGTTCATATTTCGAACAGACTTAACTATTCCTTTTCCCTTTACAGGACTTCTTATTTTAATTTTGATAATAAAAGTTGGAAGACCGAAGGAACGAATACCATGTGCATCAGACATTGGATTATTTTGTGTGGCTACTTTGCCGTCCTTGCAAGAGCATATAACTTGGACCTTACTTCGAAAAACGCTAAGTATCTTATCTCACCGGTCGTACAGAAACTAGGATCGAAACCACCCCGTATTCCGACTTTATCTCCGTCTGTTAAACCATCCTATTTCGGTTATCAATTTAGCACCTCGGTGCAGAATAATGGCCTTGTCAGGTACGACCGTTAATTATATCATTAATGAGGTGTTGATTTCAGTGCAGAGCAGCGGTATGCTGTTCAAGATGAATTAAAAGGCATCTTCGATTGATCTTTGTAATTTAATTTTCTACACAGATTTTTGGTTGGCACACCAAAGGCGGTCGATCCATCGAATCCGGGCTTGCAATCGTCTGGCAGTTCCAACGATGACGGTATGAGACAAATGCACATGTTATAAAATACGTTTTCTGGCGTCATGTTTCCGGAAAATTTTCAAGACATAAAATTTAAAGCGTAAAAACGAAGTTCTTATAAATAACAGTGACGCACTGAGTATGTGACTACGACCATTTGAATATTCGTTCGTATGACGGAATGGTTTCAAGTATGTTCAGGAAAAATTGAAGGAGTCAGACATTTCCTTATAGAGCGATTTCAGTATTGAAACTCCAAGCATACAACGCGACCAAAAATGGGGGCATCAAAGATAGTGTGATAAGGAACTGACATCTACGAGCCGATTTCAATGAAACTCCAATTTAATTCTATTTAACCTCAATTCATCTATCGATAAGACTGTATTCCGGTTAAAATAAATGTCTCAAATCCTAGTATCCATATTTTTCCAGAATATTATATCATATATTCTATGCGTTTCAGAACCCCGAGGAGGACTGCTGTCTTGTCCAATTGAGCGCAACTTTTTTATCAATGTGCAACCTACCTGTGAGCCAGTGAGTCCCCCGAATGCTCAACCTGGAGATGGTTTTGGAATAAATGTAGGGGTCAGATCTAACGGCAACACTGTTGTAAGAATGAAAAACTAAATTCCTGTTCTGGTTGTCATTTTATTGACTGTATACTGCTATCTATGTATTCTTTAATATTTATCTTTAACTTTTGTGAAGTCTTGTTCTACGACTCGTTCCCAAAATTGTTCAAGCGTCGTTTATGTCCCTGGATACTGTTATATGTCCAGAAATCTTGGAAAAAATTGGACAAAGGCGAGAAATACTTCACCAAAAGGTATAATCATTAATATTTATCTGAAATTTATTTCAGTTAATAACTGGTCCTCCATTCCTCGACATGGTTGGGGATAAAAAGAAATGTCTGCTCCTTTTTAGAATGTCCTGTCCTTAGCGTTGAAGTTCTCTTTGTTCTTGACGGTTCCGGATCTGTAGAGAATGCGTTTGACACCGTTAAGGAATGGGTGAAAAAGGTTACAAGAAAACTGAGAATCGACAGGGGTAAAGTACTAGTGGGCGTCGTTCAGTACTCCCATTGGTACAAGGACAAGTAAGTAGGAAAAATCATTATACACTATTGTATACCACGAATTTATCGGATTTTTCATGATCCAGGCATATTCAGAAGCAGCCATACATCAAAACGGAAATTTCAATTGGAAAATATAAATTGTTTTCCTCTTTTGCGGTAGGTTTTTTTAACATGGATATGTATTTTAATATTCCCATTCGCTGAAGTTAACGACAAGTCTTTTTTTCTGCACTCGCTGTTAATAAACGCTCTTCGTTTTTCTTTAGAGAGCTGTGGACAGGATTAAGCTGCAAGCATATACCACGTACACAGGTCACGCTTTGGAAAAGGTTGTGTACGATTTTAAACAATCCAGACGCTTTAGTGATGTTTCTAACAAACAAGTTATGATCCTTCTAACTGACGGACAGTACGTATATAATGAGTATATACTATTCAGGGAAAAACGTCCTTTTATTCTACGGAAGCTTTTTGTTCTGATAGATCTGATGATTCCGGAGTCATCCCGGGCAATGCCAAAGCCCTCCGAGACATGGGAGTCACGACTTTTGCAGTGGGAGTTGCATCAGCAAAACAGAAAGAGTTAGGGGTAAGGATTAAAAAACATAATCTTTAATTCGAAACGTCTATAGGACAATCAAATACAGACTTATATCTTAAGTTGCATTTTATTATATAGTACATTGCTAACGGCAACCGCACAAGCACAGAACGAGTTTTCAAAGTAAATGATTTTTCGAAACTTGATAGCATCGTCAATCAGCTGCAGACACAAATTTTGAATTTTGTACCTGAAGGTCGGAACCATTTTTCATTACAGTTCGTTTCCGAGAACAATACACATACTAACGAAACTATTATAGGTGTCAGCGATGTCAATAAAGTAACTTATGAAATGCAACTTGGTGAACTTGGATTTTCATCCAGCTACAGCAAGCCGAAACCTGGTCAAAGAAATGTCAGACCACACGTGAGTAGGATAGTTTAATTGTAGCGACTGTAATTAGGGTGTTTTGGTTTGCCATGACTAATTATTTTTGTTGTCTGATGCTGCTGTTGTGTGTGTTTATTGAAATGGTATTCTATTTTGTGTGCTGTCGTGTGTACTGTCATTGGTATGACTGAAAACATCCCGATTTTGAATGCTGCTGTCATTACCACAATGATGAAGTAGAATGACGCGAATTAACAACCGATCTTCCGCAAAGCGCAGTAACGTAGCGCTCAGTGCCAACGGCATTCAATCATGTAATAATAATATAATATATTGCGCGGAAACTTCGGAAACAATATAACTGATTGGACTCTCAATGGCATTTTCATATTCGTCAGCATTGTAATACTTGTGAAGCACAGCATTATCAGCTGCAGAATTTGAAAAATAATTTTTTTTCGAGTCAGCGTTGATTCAGCGTCATGTGACGATAAAGCACATGACGGATATCCCTTATACTGTATATAACAAAGCATTGGTATAATATCAAAATGTTCTGTTTAGTGAAACAGCATTTGAGGTGATTCAAATTCCCTTTCTGCGTGAAATTTTCTCAAGCTTTAAATATCGCCAGAGCTCGCGACAATTTCAGGCCTTCCCTAACCCTGAGGATTACTTGAAACTAACTTATGGTGAGGCAAGGAGGTTTCACAAAGTTATGTACAGATATAGACTAATTTTTCATGTTAGATAAAGCGTTTGAATAAACACGTATGACTATCGCTTAGTGCATTGTCTATGTCGGGATGAATTAAAATTTACTAGAATAGTATATAATTTATAACTGCCATAACCTTGCATGTTAACCAAAATTTGTGATCAAATTAGTTGATCAAATGATAATACAAAAGTTTTTCTTTGAAGAAGCGGTTAATTAAGTTGATAAGCCACATGTATGCCAATGGATATTTTACATGGTGTATCACACCGTTTACTTTCGGCAGTTTATAATATATTAGTACAGATCAATCTTCGTTGATTGGTTGTACGAACCGGTTACTATATAGGTTGTAAAAGGCGGTTTCAATAACTTTGATTGACAGACAGAAAATCAAGTAGAGTTCTGAAGTTATACAGCAGTGTAAGCGTTTGAGAATGTGGTTAGGGAGTTTATTCAACAATATCACAAAGGTTCCGAAACGCATTTCCGCTTCTTACTTAATCCTATGAAAATCGTGGTAAGTGGGGATGTTGAGTTTTTCAGCAAATAATGTTGTTAAGCTAAACACTGTGAACTAGAACTAGAACTAGAACATGGCGGAATGAAAATGTAGAGAAATACAGTGCGTATTAATTGAAAAGGATAGACAGGGTTGCGTAGCATAATATATTCCAGAAAGAAAGTTTTAATCTAAATTGCCCAGTTTTTCATTAATTGATTTCCTTGTAAACTAAATTCACGACTGTGTGATGTACTGCAATGAACCCCAGATCAATAAAACACTATTTCGGAGCAAATTTTGCGTTTTCTCAAATTCAATAGGTTTTCTGTACCCTCGTATTTTCCAACTCCCACAGAAAATGTAGTGATGCCTTTATTTCTCAGTCGGCTAGTATAAGTATTACCAGATTGTCTAAGATGCGATGAATGAGTCGCGGATTAGTCTTGATTTGTAGGGATGGTTATGGTATATAGATTATATATAAATAGAAAATGAGATACTGGTAGTAAAAAACATTACTTTCTGTCCTGAATTTTCATGTGTACTGTTTTCCAGTATCCTGGATTTATATCTTTTAGCGATAGCATGTGTCTTATACTTGCATTTGGCATTTCATATTTATCTTTCTATTCGTTGTTATATTGCTCAGCGGGAGGCTCAAATTGCAGTTGCGTAGTTTGCGCGTATTGTTTTCCGCCAGCCTGCCGTTTTTATCGGTTTCGGGTTTCCAATTACACTATTCAATTGTAGTGGGGAAAATGAGGAGCGTCGCTTTACAGGAAGCATATGCAGAGCACAAAGAAACTATATGAACAGACGGGTGACATACAGACCTCTAATTGTTAGCTTGACTAAATGAAAAGACAGAAGATACTAAATAGAATAAGTTGTAGAAGCCAGAAATCGTAATCCTTTGACCGGTGTGCTTCAAGTCAGACGATAATAGAACATCGTTCTAACTGCGCTTAGTTGTTCATCTTTGTGTGTTAAACATTAAATAATATTCCGTTGCAGTGAGTACCTTGAATCCAAAGCCTAGTCACAGCTGAACAGTCACAGATAGGGCTCGATGTTGTCCCGACCACTGTTAGAAAATGTGAGGCCCCTTCTAGGGGGAATTCTTATGGTAATTATCAGTTTCGTTGTCGAAACATCTTGCTTCAATATCGACTCTTCCATTACTGGTGTCAAGTACTTAACGTCACCGATCATAGAACAACTGGGGGAGATATGGCCGGGTTCGACTGTGCGTCAACTCCCGAATTCCGTCAAACCTTCTTACTACGGCAATAGTTTTTCACTCATACGCCAAGGCGATAATGCAATAAGGTGAGTTTGTTCTAATTTCTTTTTAAAGTGCAGGCCCAAAGAATAGACGTGGTTCAAGCACGTTCACTATGCTATGCATCGGATAAGTTGTTTCATGACATTACATTATTGTTACGTTAAAGTTGTTCATGCAGCTTATTGCAAAATTGGAAAGTTTATTGAGAATCCTTATCCAGCGAATTGATTGCACTAGATTAAACCACCCTTTGTTTTCTTATAGCGTGGTCGTTGGTGCACCGAAAGCTATAGATCAGAACCAAATTAGCCTACACCGGACAAAAGCAACAGCAGAAACGAGTAAATGAAATTCAGTAATATAAATCCAGTGATAAAGAACCGAACAATTACATGCAAATTCTAATGTGTGTTATTTACAGAACCACAAGGCTTTTTACAGAGATGTCCGATAAATTTCTCTGGTTTACCAGGACTCCCATGCAAATACGTCAACCCACCCAGCATTGAACCAGGGGACAATATTGGCTTAACTGCCTCTGTTCAACCTGAAGGAGATATCGTGGTGTGTTATCTTTATGAACTAGAAATCGAAACATGCTGGACTTGTGTTAGGACTTGGGGTCTTACCAAGTAAATACGAAGGGAATAGAGAACGGTACCCTAACTGGAAATCGAATTTGTCACTGCCCCGGGAAACCACATGCAGGAACTTAATTGCATTACATTGCTACGTTTGTAATACTGTTAAATAACCACAGTCGAATACATGAAAAATGTTGTAATTGTGAGTGAAGCAATTGCAGCTAGTAATTTAGAACGATTACATTTGTTCCTGGCAAACAGCTGTATGGAATAATATTCTATATCTATACATTATTCATTTCTGATAATCTCGTTCCAATAGAATTGTTCGCCAACCCGTGAACTGAAGTGTTCAAGTATGAAATACAATCCTGGATTTTGCTACAAATCGACGGATTATGGAGGAAATTGGAGGAAGGAAGGATCACGTAACACAGGTACGGGTTTATCCAATTTGTAATGTACGTCATATCAAGATCAAATGCTGGTTCAAATGGCACAGGAGGTTAGCTGCTCAATTCCTGACTCTACCGCGGATGTTAACTAGTTACTAATACTGGAGACACATATAACTATTATTAACGCCGAAGAGGAAATGGTAACCGTATGCAATGTCCTGTCGTACACGTCATATTGAATCTGATCTGTGTCAAGCGATGATAACATAATCAAGTTTCTTGTTCATGCAAATTGAAAGATGTAGTTTCTTTTTTCAGAATGTCCGTCATCTGGCGTAGATGTTCTCTTTGTCTTGGATGGCTCCGGTTCAGTCGGTAAGAACTTCGACAAGGTCAAAGACTGGGTTAAAAACATCACTGCCAAATTAGACATCGGAAAGGAAATCGTAAGAGTCGGTGTGGTACAGTACTCTCACTACGTGGAAGGGTGAGTTGATAAAGCCCAGTATCTGCAGATGCCAGTTACGGGTGAAATTCGAAATCATACAAGAGGTTCTGTCTTTAGTTTTTCCTATGAGAGGTTGATACCAAATATTTTAACATGAATACGATAATTACTTCAATATCAATATCTCATGTTGTATGTTTTTGCCCCTATAAATTTTATAAACGAGTTATTCTCTTGCAGAAAATCTATAAATAAGCAGAAATATATCACCACCGAAATCAGCATTGGAGAATTTAAATTGCTGGACAATTTTGAAGTATGTTTCATCGTTCGTATATCCATATACGTATTTTTATGAATGCCAATTATGCAATCCAATCCTACTTGGCCTATTTGACATATAAAGATAGATCACGTAATAATGTTAAGAGTTCATTGTGGTTTCTGTATATACTTTTATAGCACTGCACCCTTCCTGACTAAACGTCGCCTCGTCCAGTTGTCAATTAGAACATGACTTAAGTATTGTATTTAACCGTCATGAGCTTGGATTTTGTTTATCCAAAATTTTATTAAAAAAACGTGGTTTGATCGCATGACCCATCGTTAGCGTTTCGAGAAAGTCATCTAATTCCAATTTAACTACGATTACGTTTTATTTAATGTATTGTGAACGTAGAACGCGGTCGACAGAATACAGCTTCAAGGATACACGACATACACTGGCCGGGCGCTTCAAAAAGTTATCAGAGATTTCGATGACGCATACATCGGTAATAAGCAAGTCCTTTTGCTTCTGACTGATGGACAGTACGTGATATATTCAATGTATCGATTAATCGCTTATATCACACATGTAGTCGTCTAATCGATTAATCCTTGATTATTTAAGAGCCAAAGACAATAAGTTAATACTACCTAACGCCAACCGACTACGAAATAAAGGCATCGCGACATTTGCTGTGGGAGTTGGGGAATATGACATAAGTGAATTGAAGGTGAGGTGTTATAATTACGATCTCCTTGTGAAGCTCAGATAACCACAAACTATTGTAAAATAAAATATACATCAAATTTTTAGGGTTATTTCAGCAACGTATTTCAAACTGTAATTAAATGTTTATGAGAGTTTTTCAAATCTGTTATTTTTGAAAAAATACATTATCATGTTATGTGGGTGGAGAAACATGGTATCCCTATTCTAGGCGTTAGTCCAGCGTAGATTATTGATAGCTGATGTCTGGTGACACAGCTCCAATTCTTATGTTTTATTTTTCTCCATATTTATCCTGTAGTTAATTGCTAGTGGAACGGACTCTACTGATAGAGTATTCACAGTGACAGATTTCGGAGAACTTGACTCCATAGTGAAATCATTGCAAACAGAAATTCAAAGCTTCGTTTTAGAAGGTAAGACAGAAATTTCCTGGGGACTGTAACGCAAATATATATGTAATTTTTTTTTTCCTAGGTGGGAAGTCAGCCAAAACTGCAGGCTATGAAATGCATTTTGGAGAGAACGGATTCTCAGTTGCATACGCCAAGTCAGAAACTGTAAGTACCACGCGAGTGATTTGTCACTGTACTGTTGTTGTTTCGTATGTATGAAATTGTATGTGTGCCTGTGTGGTATGAGGTATTGGTGTGTATATCGACTGAGTTTTTGGAAGGGTTAGAAAGCAGATTCCATATCAGAACATTATTAGTAACTACCTTCAAGAACTACTGTGAACATCAAGTTGAAGAAGACAAGTAAGTTTATTTTGTTCGAAATTTACCAAATAAAAATTCCAAATAACAAACGGATTATACTCTTTGTTTCCGGTTAAATATATTAAGAAATCTGGAAAAGGCCTTTCTCAAGCTCCTTCTTCGCCATCGTGGAGGATTCATGACACTTTCACAGCCATCTGATTCGGGCTCAGCAAGTGAACCACCCGTCGTTACTGTATTTAGCTGGTAGATTTATTTGCTGAATCATGAAGTCCGATAAATAAATCGTCGAAATATTCAGTATGCGTTTGGGTCTCCATATCATGCATAAGAGTTAAACAAAGCATAGTTTGGGTAGTTGCATGCTGTGTTTTAGTTGCACTGAGATTAAATAACTCATGATTCTGTAAACCTCCACATGGTTCAGCCATATGCAGCATAAGCTCAGGGTGTGCCATTTTCAATGTCTTATTTCCGTATGACGAATCAACAGACGCCTCGTTACTCTTATCAGTAGTATTTCCTATCGACGATTCTTTCTCATTTTTGCGGAATAATTGTAAAGTTGTTTTTTCATAAGCGGGTATTGGTAACACATCCTCGCTTAGGCTGTTCGCCGCCGCGATGGATATCTTAATTCGTGGAGGGATAACTTTGCTAGGCGGTCTGTGAAACACGTAACACCCTGCTGGGCCACTGTCCCACATTTCAATCCCGTTTTGTCGGCAACAAAACGTGATCCGAACTTGTCGACATGTGCCAGGCCAGGCGATTATAACTTCGAACGAATCTGTACCCTGGAATGGGTTGGTTTTCAACCAATCTGCATTCACGTCCTGGAAGTTTATCCACTTAGTAAAACTCAATCTTGCGAGAACGATCTTTTCATACGCAATGTTGCGAACTTTTATCAAACATTTAAAATACTTCGTTGTAACTCTGACGTCCCTTAGCGCAATTCCGTTTGCGAAAACGTCCGAACAGTTCTGGACTTCTGGACGATATAAAACATCTCCGTTTGCGTCCAAAATAAGTTTTCCTGATGGCGTTCTCCTGGGTGCATTCATAATAACAAGTGCAAAATGCTGTACTTCAAAGTATGTAACTCAACTGCAATTTCAGAACACTATGAAAAGAAAGTTCTGTCTTGGCAACAAGGTTATTCAGCAACTAGATATGATAATAGGGAGATAATAAGGATTTTGTGATGCCATAGACCCGGAAAAGATACGGTCACGAATTGTCACTTGATACGCCATCTTGCGGATACTAAGCCTACCGATACAAGTTGCTTATACTTGCATATACTGTATGTACATGTATATCAATAGCACAAGAGGAGTGATGCAAGACAGTTTGATATATATACCCGATTTTACGTACATTCAGTATCCGTTCTGAACTTTTGAGATTAGACTATAATATACATTCATTTCTTCATCATATCCACTTCTAACATGTTTTACAATCACCCTTGGTATTACGAAAAAAACAGATAATTCATGTTAAAGATTAACATAATAGTTTTACCCTGAAATGACGGAAGTGAAGATAGATTTTCGTACAATTCGAATTGGAACTTTGAAAATATTTGCTCTACCTGAAGCTGACTCTTTAAGTTTCGGATCAGACACATTTAAAGTAAAAGTCAAGTTACCTCGAGGTTCGTATCCCTTCTGTTATTTTGCAGGTCTCTGCTTCTGTATTTTCTCGACTGCAATGCGTGGGTAGATTGACATAAAGTAACACTATGGGAATATTCTTTGCTGATTTAGAATAAGTCTTGGCAAAGGGTTAGGAAATAGTTTCGGCAATGTTCAAGAAGCCAATGACAATCAAAACAGTTTTGTGGAATATTACAGTAGCGGTATTTCACACATCAATAATCACTCACGATCTGTCTATCTGTTTAGTCTACCTAAGAATAATATTCAAAGAATCATAAAATGGTAAACTGATCCCTTGAATATTTCATATACTATCACTAACCCAAATCCAAATGTATGTAGAGAGGGGACTATGACTAAGACTATGTAAAGAGTGGAAACGAAAGATATTTTAGCATCGTTTGTATTTCCCACCGCAACTACTCAAGTAATTCTAGCACCGTTCCAAAATATTCCCGATGTTATTCAAAACCAGTGTTTATATAGCAAACTATTCTTGGGTTAGCCCCACTATTGAAGTTGAAAAGAATTACAGTTCTGCACATGTGTAAACAAAGCCAGCATTACCCTAAATCATTTCTTCTCACAAGTAATACTTTCATTTATTCAAGGCGAAGAATATATTCAGTTGAACATCGAGTTTCCTACTTCTCAAATCACTTCATTACGTTCATACCTCGCAGAGAGTTGTCCTGTGATATGGTTCAAAACTGATCGAAAATGCATGAAATATCTTCAGGAATTAACTGAAATGAAACGAGGACCAATACCCAGCTTCTACTATGACCCCGATTCAAATGGTATACCGTACTATATATTTATTTGTGGAATGGCTATGATTACGCTTACTAGTTTTGATCGAATATGAATGATAAGGGTTGAGTCTAGTGTGGACAAATTATGCTTATCTCTTATGATGATTAGACTCATCCCTTTTTCTATTGAAATCCAGCATTTTATATTGCGTCCTTTTAAAGGTTCACACTTAAAGTCAGCTTTGTATAAAAGTTGAAATTCCAAGAAAAAATAGGTTAGCCCTGTATGAATGATCTATATACATTTCTGTATGTTTTACATGTCTGTTACATTGTCTTTCCAACTGAAATGATATCTTAATTCATTTCAGCGATTGAAGAGAGCTATGTCGCCATAGTTATCAAGCAAAGCAAGATTCCTCGAGAAGTTGTTTACATGTTTCGTGGAGTCCTTGATGAAGTTTGTAAGATTAGAGGAATAAGGGTAGACGAGCTACATGCCTCAATCACAGATAACCAGTGCAATAAGATGCTTTTTGATGTATGTTAATCAAATCTGACATTATCTGCACATACATTAACAACATTGATCACGGAGTTATTCTGTATTTCAGGTATCTAATTTTTACAAGGAGGTGGATAAATTCCGAAAAAAATGTGAAGCAACTACGGTAACTTCACCTTTTGGTTTTCACAATATAATTGCTTGTAGCGCACCGTGCAAGTTTACCTTTCCTTGAGAAGTTATCAGTTATATAAATCTGGATTAAAATTGTTTGTTTTTTTTGTAGAATTTGGATATCGAAAAAGAGATGCCAACAGTTCTGAAAGAAAGCGCCAGCTTGTTGTCAAAGTCGGTGTCGAATCCTTCAAGTAATTGCTGTATTTCTTCTAGATGATAGTGATACCTCTTGTTCGCATGACTTATTGTCATTTATTATTTATTTGCAGAAGAAAGCAGTTGTAAAAAGAGTGATGGCAGGTATGTCAAGGAGTGATTTTATCAATTTTTAATTCTTATTCCCCACGATGACTATTGTTTTAGTTTGACATCGAAGAACACTAACCGTGCTAGGAAATCAATTCCAAAATCGAACAGAACTATAAGTCTTGAAACACAGCTCAATGAAATAAGGGCTAAAGCTGGTCTTCCAGTTGTATCAACCGTATGTTCTGAATTACTTCATTCTGTTTTATCATAAACGCTCTTTCGTTCATAAATGATTCGTTTTCTTCTTTCAGTCACATGCTTCCAATGCTCCAGCCACACCAACAATTCAAGAAGATGTTTCTGACAACGCGAGTATGTTAAATAGGCTCTTTTTGTTTTGTCTTTTCCTATTTTTGTCTTCGATACCCATCAGGTGACAGCAATTCCTCAACCAGTGTCACCGCTGTTAAGAAAAAAAAGCCGAAAGATCCCTTTCTATGGAAGGGTAGAAGTAAAAGAAAAGTAAAATGCTTTTCTCTGTTATATTAGTACAGTTCTATGACCATCAATGCTATGGTCTGTTTTCTTAAGAAAAAAAATTCATCAGACCGACTGAGTGTGCAATCAGCCGTTTCATCAAACTCACACTCATCACAGCAGACTGAAGAGCTGGTTCATGTTGAAGATAAGTTAGGCAAATTACCGGATGATGAATCAACGGAGAAAAATCAAGTATGCTATTTGCTTTCAATTTTATCTGACTTTCGTCATACACTTTTTTTGTGACAGAAAGCTCTCGATGAATTTGCTGGAAGATATAAAGCCACTGCATCATGCCTCTGCACCGAAAGATCTCCTTATTTTATAAAAATTAGTGGCGTTGATGAGATAAAATGCATGTGCATTGATAACGTCGATGGAAGGGTAAGGGGATTGTTTCAAGATATATAACAATATATCTATGCCTTCAGCTCCTATTAAATTACATTCTTACTTTTATCAGTTAACAAGCTGCATAAATCTGGTTAAGTCGTCGGTGATGATGAAAGTTTCACATCATTCTCCCAATCTTGCTTTGTGTGAAGAACATAGGTTTGTTACTGATTTACCAGTGATTTTATGTGAGAATAAGTAATAAGATTAGATTCACTTCTAGCATAATGCCTTAAACAAAGGGAAACGAGGCGATTATTTCTGTTTTGTCATCAAACCACCATCACTTATCCCATCTCATCCCAGTAACCTAAGACCAATGTCCTTCGATTAGCTATTTTCAACTTATGAGCAAGTTTTCAGTACCTGAACTCGCTCCTTTGTCCTAAGAGGTGCATGTGATAATATCAGCTGATCCTGAGCAAATATACATATTTCGTTATGTTTTGCAGAGAGAGAATGCGAAGGCACGAATGTTGTCCTGGATGCGGAACTTTTTGCGCTGGTGGAACATACCTCGTGTGTGTTAACACCAAAGATTGTCCACATAGATTCCACAAGTAAATAGTGTTTGGTAAATTCGATAATAAATCTTGAGTATATTGCAAGTTACTTCTTCCAGGGATTGTATGCTGCTTCATCGACAGACTAAAGATTGCCTTCATTGCAAAGCACCGATGTCTTTAATTCGAGAAGTGAACATAGATCCTCGACAGGACCATAAGTTGCGATGGGTAATTGCTGGACAAGACCCTGAAAAAATGGAAAAGAAGAGATCGAATGCCAATAGGTTAGTCCGGTATCTTATGTTTTTTTTCTGTGCTTGTGCAGTGCGGAATGATTGATGATTGATCAGTGTATTGCTAGCAGAGAGAGAACAGCAAGAATGGGACACACATCAATATTGCCTTCACCCATGCCCATGCAAGGAGTTGTACGAAATTTACGTCCAAGTTTGACCATTGATACTTCGTCTCTGCCTGAAGGACAGACGAAAGATTTCCTGGAGGGAGTTTTATGTGATTCTTATCAAATCAGGTAATTAGTTGATGTAGAAGAGCTATAGTTATTCATAATATTTGATGACCATACTACTGTTTTTTCTTTATACTTCTACGGACTCCATTGATCCTAGAAATTTGGTGTTTACACTGAAAACATAATATATTCATACCAGATAGAATCACTGAGTTCCTTCCCGCAAGCCATTGTAACTACAAAAACTAGTATGGCCACAGTATGTGATGCGCAGTTCCATTACTATTAATAGCTTGTTGAAATTTTTTTATATTGGAACCCTAGGATAATTTTTCGTTTGTGCTATTAGATCTAATCTACTTTCAAACAGTATTATTACTTTACAGCAATAAGAAGCGTCGAGTATCGATGAAAAACATGGTGAATTACATCCAGATAGATGATTTTGCAAAGGTAAATATGATTTTATTAACTGTACTCGTAGAAAGTACAACTTGAACATTCATAAATCGACTAACTTAGTGAATTTTTTATTATTCTAGATTAGGCTACTACTTCATCTACCGTAATTCAAAAATATAAACGTAGTATAAAATTTTCAGTTTAAATTCAACTATTACACTCATAGTATTTTTCTGTTGTCTAAGCAATATTTTCATTGTAGGATTTAGTTCAGACAGTAAAACAACATGAGTAGTGGTACTACAGATAATTTCAAACAATTTATGAAATAAAACACCAACTGCTTATTTTTAGACCATCAGCTTAGGAACCTAGTTGTAACTTCAAGTAGGTAAATGATGTTTATTTTTCAAGGTCATTGTTGCGCTCTGTGAAGCGGAAGAGTGCGATATCAAAAGCATGTTCAAATCTCCGACCATTCTCAATAAAGCTGCTGGCTATGGAAATCTTGCTGCTGTTTATCTTTTTTGTTTAGCTGGCGTTAATATTAATCAGAAAGATGTATTTGGTAAAACTGCAGTGGTAAATGTTTTCTGAATGCTTTATGGAAGACCTTGCTTTCAATTTGAACCTCGATATTGATAATTATCGTTTCATATCTTGTAAACAGTTCTATGCCGCAGAGATCGAAAGGGTGGATATCATTGAATATTTGATTTCTCGCGGAGCTGAAATCAAGCATGAAGATAATGAAGGTGTATTTTTCATTCTGGTTTTCTAGATTTGAGTTGAATATCAACTATTTTATTCCCAATACCAGGACTGACAGCTTTTCATTATTCTTGCAAAAATGGCCGGATCACATCGATCTCCGCCTTAATGCGTTATTGCACCGACTTGATCAATATGCCTGACAAGGGTGGCTGGACTCCTATTACTTGGGCGGCTGAACACGGACAGATAGCTGCTACCAAATATCTTGAACATTTCTCGGCAGATATTAATAAAGCGGACGTGGTAATTTGTTTTGTTGATATGATATATGTATTTGTTGCTACATAAGTCTAATTTTTTACTAAAAATATGCCTTGTGAATTGAAGTAGAGCATAGTATTGAAATTACCTAGAACCGTTGGTGCGGTTCAACCGGTTCGCGCTGGTTACTAAAATTACAAAAGTTGTTTGTTTTAAAATTAAAGTTTTCCCTTATCCAATGCATTATTTGCTGCAAATTTTTCTTTATCTATTCCAACAACAACAAAAATTTAGAGATGTGAAGTGTGAATAATCTGGTTAAATCCTACCACTGCCTAAAACCCAATAATAATATTTTTCTTAGATATAGTTATTATTCACTGATTTTTATTTAGGAAGGAAATATTTGCTTGCACTGGGCTGCTCTTTCTGGAAGCCTTGACATTGTTATGATGTGTCTGAGGAAACACTGTGACATGAACCACGTAAAAATTCTTAAGATGAATAAAGTTTCTTACAGTTATGGTAATTTTTAATTTTCAGCAAAATAATCATGGCGATACAGCCCTTCACATTGCTGCCCGGCAAGATCATACTAGCTGTATTGTATGCCTGCTGTGCTGGGGTGCGGATCCCACAATAAGGAATAATGACTCCAGCACCGCGGCTGATGTTAGTTGAAACTCATCGTTGATAAAGATTTAGCACATAATCTTTCCATCAACCTATTTTTATTTTTAGTGTTCAGCTCCCAATTCTACATCGTATCTGCTCTTGCAGTGTCACGTCAAAATTAATAAAACGATTTCTGATCGTCACACTCCGACAGATTCCAGTCGAGATAGAGTTATATGTGCGGATATTTCAAGAGGATTTGAAAATGTAGGTTTCCTGCAATTTGACTCTTTCTTTCTGTGTCTTATCGATAGCATGTCTTTTCAGTTGCTGGTGTCTTGTGTGAATTCAGTCGACGATTCGGTTTGCCCAACCGATCCCCCGGAGGGATTTCACTATGTTACAGCAAACGTTCATACTTCCAAAGAAACGATCATGACTGAACCAGTGACTACTTCACAGGTGGAAATTTATAAACATAAATAATATACCTCAAGTTTAACGAGTCGGTTTTGTCTATTCCAGTTTTGTCAGTGTTTCAATCGCTGTATGAATGACACTTGCATATGCTGCTGTCTAAGTGAAAAGTGTTGGTATGATGAGGATGGTCTGCTTGTTCCCGAATTTGATATGCTTGAACCTTCGCTAGTGTTTGAATGCAGTAAGATGTGTTTCTGTCCTCCGACATGTCGAAACCGTGTTGTACAGAAAGGATTACAGTAAGAAGATTTCAATTCATTTATGAGACTTCGATAAATATGTTTGATTACTACAATATTTTACATTTGCTTAAGATACAACTTGCAAGTTCATAGAACACGGGGGATGGGTTGGAGCGTAAGAACTCTTGATACTATACCAAGAGGTGCTTTCGTGTGTGAATATGTAGGAGAAGTTATCTCTGATGCGGAAGCAGATATTCGCGAAGACGATTCTTATCTTTTTGATCTGGAGAATAAGGTCGAATTCGTTTTCTAATCTACTCAAGATTTATGCTTCTGTCTGGCTATGCAAATATGTGAAATTGTTGATATGTTTTGAACCTTCAGGACGGTGAATATTTTTGTATCGATGCTCGTTACTATGGAAACGTATCTCGATTCATCAACCATCTGTGCAATCCGAATCTCTTGCCTATTCGAGTGTATGTTGATCACCGTGATATCAGGTTTCCCAGACTCGCCTACTTTTCGACAAGGGAAATCAAGGCAGGGGAAGAGCTTGGGTATGAAGCTAATAATGCTTATTCCATGGAAGGAAATGCTTTTTATCCATTCACCAATTTCTACTTAGATTTGATTACGGAGATCGATTTTGGGATGTTAAATGTAAACAATTCACTTGTGGCTGTGGACTGCCTCAGTGCAAATATTCCAAGGAAGCATACCGTATTAAAGAATTAAAAGAGAGCGAAGAAAAGACTAAATTGGAGGAAGGTATGCGGAAACTTTTTGACATCTAATGGAAATCGTTATGTTCTTGCAAGCTACACATATTTTTCTTCTGAAAATAGAAGTTGGAAGACAAACAATAGAAAAGAGTTGAACATGTGTTTCAGTTCGTTTGAAACTAGAAATGAAAAATGAAAAATCAAAAGAAATGTTACAAAGCCATTTAAAGCTAGTATGCTCTTATGATCATTTGAGTTGATAATATAATCAACTGGATTGAATGTGTAAAGTTTCGATAACAGGCAGCAGATTGTTCATGAAATCCGAGATGAGTACATGAATCTAGGGCCTAGGAAGACCTGGGGTACGTGAGCCGCCGGTTTATTGAAGTTAGAATGGATTTTCCCTGGCTACTGATCTATAAACGCTTATAAAAAGTCACCAACCCCCTAGTTCTTAACCTTAACTTGAAAAGAGGATAACGGCTCCCGTTAGTTTGCTGTACATATGAGACTTATATGAATGGATTTGCTATGAAATTCTACAGTCATTGGTGCGTCGTATGTAGTGGGACGGCAATTGACCCGCGAGTTATTAAAGGTTGTTCCCCGCAGGGTCCCAGCCGACCGAAATAGGTATTCAAGTTTCGAAATAGATTTTTTCGGGGTTAACCTAAATCAATTGGCCCAATTTTTTCAGGGAATGTTAGTTTATGTATTATGTCTCATTTGTGCTAATTTTAGCGTGATTGGATCATCAGAAATTCATTCCTAAAAGTTGATTGTACTTTGCCATCTAGCGGTTGGAAGTTTTTGATTCGCTTAACGGTTATTAATGATTCAACAGCGACATCTAGCGGTTGGAAAGTTTTATTTCACCTAACGCTTATAAATGAACTTCTGATGATCTAAACACGTTAAATTGAATTTCTAATGATCCAATCACGCTAATATTAGCACATATGAGACGTAATACATAACATAACAATCCCTGAAAAAATTGGGTCGATTGATTTAGCTTAACCTCGAATACCTATTTCGCGTCGGCCGAAACGAGTGACCTCGCGTTGAACAACCCTTGATAACTCGCGGACCAATTGCCATCCTACTATATCAGTCACGCCAATGAATGCAGAATTTCGTATGGAATTCGTCGTACATATAAGTCTCACATGCACAGCAAACTAACGGGAGCCGTTATCCTCCTTTTACGTCAGAAACCACCCAGTTACTTAACCTTAACCTTAAAAAGAGGATAACTGCTCCCGTTAGTTTGCTGTGCATATCAGACATATATTTATGGGTTCGTTACGAAATTCTACATCCATTGGGCCGTCGTATATAGTGGGGCGACAATTAGTCCACGAGTTATTAAGGGTTGTTCAACGCCGGGTCACTCGTGTTTCGGCCGACCCGAAATAGGTAATCGAGTTTCGAAATAGATTTTTTCGGAGTTAAGCTGAATCAATCGACCCAATTTATTCAGGGAATGTTTGTTCATGTATTACGTCTTATTTGTGCTAATTTTAGTGTGATTGGATCATTAGAAATTCATTCATAAAAGTTGATTGTACTTTGCCATCTAGCGGTTGGAAGTTTTTGATTCGCTAAACGGTTATAAATGATCCAACAGCGACATGTAGCGGATGGAAATTTTTACTTAACCTAACGCTCATAAATGAACTTCTGATGATCTAAACACGTTAAATTGAATTTCTAATGATCCAATCGCGCTAAAATTAGCACATATGAGACGTAATACATAAACAAACATTCCCTGAAAAAATTGGGTCGATTGATTTAGGTTAACCCCGGAAAAATCTATTCCGAAACTCGAATACCTATTTCGGGTCGGCCGTAACGAGTGACCTCGCGTTGAACAACCCTTGATAACTCTCGGGCCAATTGCCTTCCTACTATATATGACACGCCAATGAATGAAGAATTTCGTAAGAAATTCGTACATATAAGTTTCACATGCACAGCAAACTAATGGGAGCCGTTATCCTCCTTTTACGTCACTAACCACCTAGTTACTTAACCTTAAGAAGAGGATAACGGCTCCCGTTAGTTTGCTGTGTATATAAGACTTATATTTATGGATTCGTTACGAAATTCTACATCCATTGGGGTGTCGTATAAAGTGGGGCGGCAATTGGTCCTCGGGTTATTAAGGGTTGTTCAACGCGGGGTCACACGTTACGGCTGACCCGAAATAGGTAATCGAGTTTCGAAATAGATTTTTTCGGGGTTGAGCTGAATCAATCGATCCAATTTTTTCAGGGAATGTTTGTTTATGTATTACGTCTCATTTGTGCTGATTTTAGTGTGATTGGATCATCAGAAATTCATTCATAAAAGTGGATTGTACTTTGCCATCTAGCGGTTGGAAGTTTTTGATTCGCTTAACGGGCATGAATGATCCAATAGCGACATCTAGCGGTTAGAAATTTTTACTTAACCAAATGCTTATAAATGAACTTCTAATGATCCAATCACGTTAAAATTAGCACATATGAGAAGTAATACATAAACTAACATTCCCTGAAAAATTAGGGGTCGATTGATTCAGGTGAACCCTGAAAAAATCTATTAGGAAACTCGAATACCTACTTTCGATCAATCAATCAATCAATCGATCGATCAAACGCCCCAATTTTTTCAGGGAATGTTAATTGTTGTATTACGTCTCATATGTGCTAATTTTAGCATGATTGGATCATTAGAAGTTCATTTATAAGCATTTGGTTAAGTAAAAAATGTCAACCGCTAGATGTCGCTGTTGGATCATTTATAACCGTTGAGTGAATTAAAAACTTCCAACCGCTAGATNTAAGTAAAAAATGTCAACCGCTAGATGTCGCTGTTGGATCATTTATAACCGTTGAGTGAATTAAAAACTTCCAACCGCTAGATGGCAAAGTACAATCAAATTTTATAAATGAATTTCTGATGATTCAATCACATTAAAATTAGCACAAATGAGACGTAATACGTAAACTAACATTCCCTGAAAAAATTTGCTCGATTGATTCAGGTTAACCCCGAAAAAATCTATTTCGAAACTCGATTACCTATTTTGGGTCGGCCGTATCGAGTAACCCCGCGTTGAACAACCCTTAATAACTCGCGGACCAATTGCCGTCCCACTATATACGACACACCAATGAATGTAGAATTTTGTAATGGATCCATACATAAAAGTCTTATATGCACAGCAAACTAACGGTAACGGTTATCCTCTTTTTAATTGAAGGTTAAGTAACTAGGTGGTTAGTGACCTAAAAAAGAAGATAACGGCTCTTGTTAGTTTGCTGTGCATACACGTCTTATATGCATGGATTTGGTATGAAATTCTGCATTCATCAGCATGTCGTATATAGTGGGGCGGCAATTGATCCGCGGGTTATCAAGGGTTGTTCAACGCGGGATCACTCGTTTCGGCCAACACAAAATAGGTATCGAGTTTCAAAATAGATTTTTTCGGGGTTAAGCTGAATCAATCGACCCAATTTTTTCAGGGAATGTTAGTTTATGTATTTCGTCTCATTTGTGCTAATTTTAGCGTGATTGGATCATTAGAAATTCATTCATAAAAGTTGATTGTACTTTGCCATCTAGCGGTTCGAAGTTTTTGATTCACCTTACGGTTATAAATGATCCAACAGCGACATCTAGCGGTTGGAAATTTTTACTTTACCTAACGCTTATAAATGAACTTCTAAGGATTCAATCACGTTTAAATTAGCACATATGGGAAGTAATACATAAACTAACATTCCCTGAAAAATTCGGGTCGATTGATTTAGGTTAACCTCGAAAAAATCTATTAAGAAACTCGAATACCTATTTTCGATCAATCGATCGATCGATCCATCAAACGACCCATATTTTTCAGGTAATGTTAGTGTTTGGATTATGGCTCATTCGTGCTAATTTTAGTGTGATTGGATCATTATAAGTTCATTTATAAGCATTTGGTTAAGTAAAAATTCCAACCGCTAGATGTCGCTGTTGGATCATTTATAACCGTTAAGTGAATCAAAAACTTCCAACCGCTAGATGGCAAAGTACAATCAACTTTTATGAAAAAATTTCTAATGATCCAATCACGCTAAAATTAGCACAAATGAGACGAAATACATAAACTAACATTCCCTGAAAAAATTGGGTCGATTGATTCAGCTTAACCTCGAAAAAATCTATTTCGAAACTTGATACTTGATACCTATTTTGGGTCGGCCGTAACGAGTAACGAGTACGAGTGACCCTGCGTTGAACAACCCTTAAAAACTCGCGGACCAAATGCCGTATCACTATATACGACATACCAATGAATGTATTTGTTGCGAATTCGTACAAATAATTCTTATATGCACAGCAAACTAACGGGAGCCGTTATCCTCTTTTTAAGTTAAGGTTAAGTAACTAGGTGGTTTGTGACCTAAAAAGAGGATAACGGATCCCTTAGTTTGCTGTGCACATAAGACTTATATGCATGGATTCACAATGAAATTCCACATTAATTGGCGTGTCGTATATAGTGGGGCGGCAATTGATCCGCGGGTTATTAAGGGTTGTTCAACGCGGGACCACTCGTTACGGCCGATCCAGACTAGGTATCGAGTTCCGAAATAGATTTTTTCAGGGTTAACCTAAATCAATCGACCCAATTTTTTCAGGGAATGTTCTTTCATGTATTACGTCTCATATGTGATAATTTTACGTGATTGGGTTATCAGAGGTTCATTTATAGGCGTTTAGTGAAGTGAAATTTTCCAACCGCTAGATGTCGCTGTTGCATCATTTATAACCCTTGAGTGAAGTGAAAACTTCCAACCGCTAGATGGCTAAGTACAATGGACGTCGAGTAACTAGGTTGTTGTCGACTTAAAAAGGGGATAACGCCTTCCGTTAGTTTGCTGTGCATATGTAGCTCATATGTATAGATACATTATGAAATTCTACATTCATTGGTGTGTCATATATAGTGGAACAGCAATTGGTCCGCGAGTTATTAAGTGTTGTTCAACGCGGGGTCACTCGATAATACATGTACTGTATTATCTATGATACTCTTGTCACGGAACCACAGTAGTTATTACGCATGAATACACACATGAAATATTTGTTTTATTCGGATATATCGAATCCTTCATAAAGAATAGAATCCTAAAGAATAGAATAACTAGCAGAACAATTGTATAACTGTTTAGTTTGTTCTTGAAAGATAACGATATCCTTACCAGATTTTGAGTTTTGAGTCAATCCTTAACGATATCAAACGAAAACTGCTCGTAAGTCGAATTTCATTCTGTTAGATCTTAACCATATATTTCGTGTTTTGTTTAGGTTAGCCCGCTATTGGTCTCCAAATGAATGAAAACGTAATGGCTGGCGTTAAGCCAGACTTAGGATACAGTTATCTCGGCAACTATCACATCGAAAGAAAAATCGGCCGAGGTCAGTTCAGCGAAGTTTATAAAGCAATCTATCTCATGGATAACAAATCAACAGCTTTAAAAAAAGTTAAGGTGTGTTCTAACAATGCCAATTACTGATTGCATGTCTGATTCTGGTAGATGATATGTTGCATTTCAATTGCAGATATTCGATATGATGGATGCAAAAGCAAGGCAAGATTGTATAAAAGAAATCGATTTACTGAAAGTAAGTGTTGGTGATTGAAAAGATTTCTGTACTGGAAATTGAGGTATTGTTTCGAGCATGCCATGAAGGGCGGAGAACTCACTAATGTAATGATGGAGATAATATGACTACAAGCTCATAAGGATCATATTCTCGATTTCTGGATAGGATTTTGTTTATTTTGATATAACAGTAGTCTTGATTCAGTTAGTTAATCACCAAATAAGGAAGGTTGAGATTTTAAACTACCACGTTTCTCCCACCAACCATTTTGAAATGACAGTAGTCTCGATTGAGTTTGTTAATCACCAAATAAGGAAGGTTGGGATGTTAAACTACTGCGTTTCTCCCACCTAGCGCAGCCTGCACTCGCTCGATCACTAATAAAACTTAATAAAATCTTTTCATATCATGTATTATCTCCTATGTTTTAAATATTTGTATACATGTATTGTTATTTTATTTCTAACTGCATGTTTTCTGTTAAAAAAATACCTTAAAAAAGAATTTTGGGTGCCGGAACGGATTAATTAGTTTGCCATTAATTTCAATGGGAGAAATTGCCTTGTAATAGGAGTAAATTGTATTGCTAGCTCGGTCTGGGAACGAATTAAACTCGTAATGCGAGGTTCGGCTGTATATTTGTAGTATATACCTATATGATCAATGTTATTCAATGTTTGTAACTTCTTTTATAAATATATAGCCTTTATATCCTAACTCCACCATGATGGGGTGATATAAAGTAGAATGATTTACGTTGTCAGTGATTTAATGCCATGTATGTTGTATGCTTCTAATTAATATCGGAATTGCATAATTATTTATTTACGATTCGAGGAGTTAGAGTCGAATGTTTCACGACTCCACAACCTCCTGCCCATATTATTTTACTTTACTTCATATTTTTACTTCCATGTTCAATAGCAACTGAATCATGAAAACGTTATCAGATATCTTGCCTCTTTCATTGAGGACAACGAACTTAATATTGTGCTTGAATTAGCTGATGCTGGTGATCTCAGCAGAATGATCAAAGTAAGTGTTATTCTATGCATTTCTAGCATATGCAACTCATAACCCAAGACAAGAGATTGTTTTAATTTAGTTCCCGGGTATCTAGCCTATTTATCAGGTGTGAAAAGACTTGCTCAAACTTCTTGCTATCTGAATATTAAGAGCAAAAGTTTGGTTATTTGTTTGTCGTGGAACATAGTCGCCAATTCTCAACGGATCTTCACTTAATTTGGCATGGAGGGCCAGATGCATCCCAGAATAATGCATAAACAAGGAAAACCGGGTCCTCGTTTCAGTTGCCGGCAGGTATCACATCCTGCTCAGGGTTGCTGTAAAATACTGATATATACTTTGAGCGGTTTAAAGGGTTTTGTGTTAAAGGCTGGTCTGGGATAGACCA
This sequence comes from Halocynthia roretzi, assembly GCA_013436055.1. Lineage (NCBI taxonomy): Eukaryota > Metazoa > Chordata > Ascidiacea > Stolidobranchia > Pyuridae > Halocynthia > Halocynthia roretzi. The sequence goes on along the minus strand of QRAM01000297.1, from coordinate 82,381 downwards.
AGTCACTCTGCTTATGTACAATAAGTTTAGATACTTCATCCATATGAAACTCTACATAATACTTATCTCTTCTTTTTTTCAGCATTTCAAAAATCAACGAAGGTTAATACCAGAGAGAACTATATGGAAATACTTTGTTCAGCTCGCGTATGCTGTCGATCACATGCATTCACGAAGGTTGGCTCACAAAGATAAAGAATGTTAATGTAGTTGGTGTATTAGCTTCAGAGATTACTATTGTCAACACGATGATGTTTTCTATTAGAGTAATGCATCGAGATATAAAGCCTGCCAACGTCTTCATCACTGCTCAAGGCATCGTGAAGCTGGGAGACCTCGGTTTGGGGCGGTACTTTTCTTCAAAAACAAGCTTTGCACAAAGTTTAGGTATGATAATTATGAGCCAAAAGGAAATACCCGGCTATTTGGTACTCTATTCTAATACTCTTGCTGAAAATCAGCTTGGTATTCATATACCCGTCTCTTAGTATAGCATAAATCCTGAAATTCGAAGAGGTTGTGTTGAGAATTGAATAATATATTCCGAAAATGAGGGGATGGATTCTCCATACTCCAATGTAATATATGTGATTATCACGCCAGTTATATATTGGTCTCTTGCTTGCTGGCAGCACCCTCCAATACTTATTGTCATCTCTGAATGAGCTACATTTTTATTACCTAATTGTCCACTATCATATACGGAAAGGAAAATATGAATGTGATATAATATAGAACAATTGAATTGCTAAAATCTGGTATTATTATATCAGTGGGAACACCGTACTACATGTCTCCAGAAAGAATCCACGAGAATGGTTACAATTTCAAGTCTGACATCTGGTCACTTGGTTGTCTTTTGTATGAGATGGCTGCATTGCAATCTCCATTTTACGGAGACAAGATGAATCTATACGCACTGTGCAAAAAAATTGAAAGTTGCGAGTACCCTCCGCTGCCCGCAGATATATATTCAGATGAGGTAAGACAACAGTTGTATATTGAATTGTTGAATGCATAGTAGCACTGCCATATTATCATTTCAGCTACGAAGTCTGGTATCCGTGTGTATCTGTCCTGATCCAGACAAGCGTCCAGACATTACCTACGTTCTTCAAGTTGCAGAAAACATGTGTAAAGCCACCAAGACTAAGCAATAAGTACCGTATTCAAATTAGTAAAATTTTGTTGCTTTTAAATGTTGTCCATTCCGTACAAAAATTCCCGTTGAGTATTCTTTGTTCAAACTGCAGCCAAGCATTGTGATTGAGGTAACTATTAAGGTAAATGCTATGCTTTTATAAGGGTGAAGTTTGAAATGTGGTAGATGAATAGTTGTCATAACTCGATGAACAACTCAGAAGACTCAGAATGGATGCAATGGGAAGATCGGTGGTTATTATGTCACATGTTTTTGTAAAAATTATGCTTGAGGTCCAGTTTTTTATATTAAAACAATGGTGACTAGAGAAGGTGCTTTGTTGATCTCATGTCTTGATTTCAATGGTAAACCACGACTAGGATATTCCAGACCTGGACTTGGATTTTATTCAGACTAGACCTGGATTTTATTGGGTGTATGGACTGTGTGTATATATTCTTATAAGAATATGACAAAAATGAAATTGTAGGTTTATAATATTGCATAATAGAAATGAATGAATGTGTATTTGACCCTTTTTGGTCATAATATGCAGGAGCAATTGTATTGAACCGCAGCTTTCTCCAATATATATGGCGTAAACCGAAAGTGGCTTTCACTATCAAGTACTGCTGGACCATGGATGTGTCAGATTTAAGAAGTTTCAGTTTACCACTGTTTTCGAAATGCCATCTGAGTCATTGTGAAACGGAGTCATCCTTTGGAAGACCTTATTATCTTCTTTAGCATGTGGGTTTTTAGCAAAACTCTCCTGGTGCATTGTGTTCTCCAACTGCATAGTTTTATTGGCTTATTTTTCACTGTATTGTATAATTATCTCTTTATAGATTCGTCAGTATTGTTCGCTGTATTTTTCATGTTTGGTGCTAATACGGTTGTCCTCAACATTCTAAAACATTTTCAGACTCGGTTGAAGCCAAAGACAATTTCATATTCACTGATGCAAAAAACTTGTAGCTTCAGTCAGTGTGCATATACCATTCCCTCGTAGTACTGAACGTACTCGAATTCTGTTTCTTTTATGTTTCGTAATTTAGGTATAATCTTATGTCATTTTGAGTTTCAAACATTAACATGCACTATTCCTGTATCACTGGAGAATGTGTTCTCGTTTCCTCCATGTTATTTTAAATACTTTCATGCTTTATCTGTGCAGTTAGATTAGTATTAGATTGTAAAATAAAACTAGACCAACCGGTATCCATGTTTGACTTGAAGAATTTCTCAGACATCTTAAAAATTACACTATAGGGTTTTCTTGAATTGCACAGCATTGAGATTTCCAGATGCTTTCTCATCTGATTGCAAAATTGTTTCATCACTTGCCTGATTTTGAATGATGTTTGTTATATCTAACATTACAAATAACAGTTTAGGTTTATTGTAAGTGAGCATTAATACATAAGAATCTATGTATTGTTATCCGCAAAGAGACCATCATCTCTCCATGTTATTTTTTATTACTTTCTCTAATTACATCATAAGTTGTAAATCTCTTGCATAATACTGTTAATCATCAATTTCTATAAAAAAAAATTAATGTAGAAGATTTATGATGACATAATTAACGATTACTGAAAAAATAATACTGCATATGTGTTATCAAACTCTGCAAACACTAGTTAGGCTTTGACTGAAATCTTGTTTGCATAATGCAAAAAATTATTAACAATTCTTCAACGGATTTGTTAGCTCAGATCAAGGCAGTACTTGGCTGACATTGTTTTAACAACATTAGCAGCAGCAGTAGTTTAAGCCTCACATGATTTGTGAAGGTGAAGAGAAAACATTTAGTAGTAAAATTTCAATTTAGTTGGAGAGAAGATGATGTTTCATCTGTTGAAAGAGATCTTGCTGGTCTTAGCAGTCGTCTATAAATCAGGTGAATATTTATCCGAGTCAGTAATGAAAGAAGTATTTGAAGAAATTACTATTGATAAAAAAATTCTCGATGTCGTTACAGGATATGCACAGGAAACATGTCCAACTGGGTGGAACACGAACAACGGCATGTGTTATTATTTCTCTTCTGTAGAGAACCAACTTACCTGGTCGAATGCTGATTCCTGGTGCCAAAAAAATAATGGGCATTTAGTTAGTTTTTTGACACTGGAAGAACGGGTAAGTTTATAACTGTTATGATAATTTACTGTGAAACAATGTGTTGTATTCTCGTTGCTAGCATTTCAGTGTTTCTAAAATAGCTTCCTTTTTCAAGGACTGGGTGGTGAAAAAAAATTTGCAGCTGAAGGGTTCAGGTAGATGGTGGATAGGATTGAATGACCTTAAGCAGGAAGCTAATTTTGTTTGGTGTGATGGGAATAATCTTGATCCAGATGTTGTGTAAGTATACATAAAATGTGACTGTGTCGTCTGGGTTATTCATGCATTTCATCTCGTTAGAAACTGGAGAATAAATGAGCCTAACAACTCAAATCAAGAGCATTGTGTTGAAGTTTGGATAGAGAAAACTCCTTATAATCAAAAGTGGAATGACAATTTTTGTGATAATGAAAGATCTTTTGTTTGCAAGCGTTTTCCTGGTAAAATAGTTATGTCTATTGATATGCCTTGCTAATGAGAATCAGTAAACCAACAAATAGATCAATGGAATTTTTAATTTAATTTTTACTAAGGATCGGTAGCACAATGTCCAGATGGATGGCAAATGCGCAATGATGGAGCACAAAACAGATGCTACCAAGTTTTCCCAAGTTCAGTGACTGAGTGGTTTGACGCCGATCAAGCTTGCAAGTAAACAACATACTCAGTTCGCACTAGATAAAAGTACTTGTGATGTGATTGGTATTTTCATTTAGACTTCATGATGCTGAACTAGTTGCCATCCAATCATCCACAGAGGAGTCGGTTGTCGAGAGTTTGACAGCAGAGTACAGTGATGGTCAGTTCTGGATTGGCCTTTCTGACACTGTGAGCAGATTTTTCTTCCCGATAAACTAATAATACTCCCTTTGCAGTGCAATACTTTACTAAATTTCTCTAGGGTAATGCTGGGTCATGGGCATGGAGTGATATGGTGACAGATTTCACGTATAATAATTGGGGGAGTGGCCAGCCGCCAAACCCGTGAGTCATATTTTATGCCTTGTGTTTCATCGCGTGTTATGACTCCATTGATTATTTCCATCCAATTATTGTGCTAAACTTGGCCTTTAGAATCGAGTATCTCGGTAGTTCTTGCGTTGAAATGAATGGTCAATTCGGAGGGAAATGGACAGTGGGAAAATGTTCTGGTGAAAGACCATATGTATGCGAGCGTGGTTTGAAAGGTATGCTGCTCATTTATCTTTTCTCTCCTGAATATATATGATTTATAAAGGAACTCTGCCCCTTGTTATTGAAATATTTTAACAATTACACAGCTGAGTGTCCACCGAATTGGCTGTTTAATGAAGGGAAGTGTTATGAAATCGTGCGTAATCCGAGCCGTTCAGCAACATGGACAGATGCAAACAGGAACTGCCAGTATATAGGAGCCGGACTATTGAAAATTGAAAGGTGTGGATGTTTTAAACCATGTTTTTCTTGAATACTGATATTAGGATTATTTTACAGTGAAAATGAGCAAGTATTCATTGGCTCTGTCTTGCAAGGATATAACATAATTAATCAAAAGGAAATATGGCTTGGAGCATCAGATATCGGGCACGATGACGATTTTCGTTGGTGGGACAAATCATCCATACAGACACCTTACTGGGGCAATAACATGCCAAAAACAGTGCAAGGTTAGGGAAATTTGTGCACTACACTTCATGTAGGTTTAAACTCGAGATTTGAATTTATTTGTGCAGGTCGTGATGACTGTGTTACCCTTTATACTGGCAAACCTAACAATAACTGGGAGGTAGCAGAATGTTTCTTGAGCCTTGGGTACATTTGTGAAATTAAAGAAGGAAAACCATTGGCAACTTCAGGATCTATAGTTTGTATGCATTATTCGAAGTAAAAATTTTGCATAAGACGAAATAACACTTGAAATCAAGTTTTGATTTAATTCTCAAGTGCAGGGGAAGTGTGAGGATGGCTGGAGACATTTTAAACAGCATTGTTATTATTTTGGAGAACAAGAGGATTCACAGTCAAATGCTGATAGCTCTTGCAAAGGGAAAGGTGCTCAGCTTGTCAGTATACTAGATGAAGATGAACTATCTTTCATTGTCGGTAAGAATCCTTGCTTCATTACTGATCTTACTGCCTTTGTCTCAGCTGCTTGGTGTATTTCTCGGACAGATTTTATCTGCATTCCATTTTTCATGTTAAGCAGGTCCTCAAATAGAGTCGATTCTTTTTAATAAATGTAAAATAAAAAGTATGCTGTACGAAAAAGCTTACCAAGTGCTACTGCTAGGATGTTATGTTTGTTATTATTTAGTTTTGAGTTGAGTCGTAGTAAGACTTGCTGTGTGCAATTCTTGCCTTGCAAATTTATTCCTTGATTGATCCCTGTTACAAGGGGTGCTATACGTACACTGTTTATATTATTGGGCCAATGTTTTTACTTGGTCTTGGTTTACAAGAACCTATCCACGACATTAAGTGGAACCTACTGGATATACAATAATTCATTCCGTGTTCTCACACAGGTCATGTACAAGACAGAAGCTGGATTGGCTTGAAAAAGCAAGGATCGAGTTATATGTGGTCGGATGGAGAAACTTATGATTTTACCAACTTAATACTGTCAGATCCCAATCCGAGTGGAGACTGCTTAACCACTGATGAAGCTGGCTATTGGCAAGATGATTTGTGCACAGAAATGTTTTCTTTCATCTGCAAAAAATTTGAAAGTATGTCATAAACTCTTTATATTTATATAATGTACTTCGAATTTTTGCTTTTGTAGCTTGCCGTTTATTGACAACTTTTTTTCTCAGTACCAACTGATACTGTTACCCTATCACCACCTACTGCAGGTACTGTACATCTGATTCAGTTTGTTTGGCACAGTTGTATTGTGAAATAAATCTTTTAATTGTAAAATTGATTCTCTTGAATTATTCTAATGCAAATCAGGGCCGGATTATGAGAAATGTGGCGGTAATGGATGGATTTCAGACCCGCAGAGCAACAAATGCTACAAGGTTTTTATCTAGTATTATTATAATCTAAATGATACATTCATCACAGAAGAGTGTAAAAATTCAATCAAATATATAATAATGAAATCATTTGGTCATTTGTGTACAGGTGAACCTAGAACTCAGACATTGGCAAGATGCTAGATACAAGTGTCAGTCCGAAGGTGGTGATTTAGCAAGTGTCAATTCTCCAAACGAACAATCTTTCCTCTATGGTAAAGAATGCCAATCACATAATTCGCAATAAAAAATTCTCATATCTCGAAACAAGTCACTTCAATTAAGGAATATTAGGAAATAGTATTAAATTGTATTGTTGAATCGTAAAGGATCCATTTAATATCTGCAAACAATTCTTGAATATGATTAATTTGTATTTGAATAGGTTCTATTGAATTCATTCACTATTCAAGTTAATGTTATTATTCTATTCAGTGTTAGGCAAACCCATTCTATCAGAAATTCGGTTATGGCTTGGTGCAAATGACCTACATAACTTCGATATTATTGCTGACGAGGGTTGGCGATGGGCGGATGGATCTCCATTCAATTTCATTAACTGGGCTTCTGGTATGATGAATATTTCAAGATTAGGCAAACACAAAAATAACGCAAAATTGATAATCAGGGGAGCCTAACAACGAGGACCAGGAGGAATGTGTCCACATGTGGTTGGCGGATGGCAAATGGAATGACGTGAAATGTGAAACTTTTCTTGGTGCATTCTGTGAAAAATTAGGAAATAACGATAATCAAGTAGGAATTGATGTGGCTGACAGCAATTGTAAAAGCAATGAAGCTTGTTGTTTCAAGTAAGTTCTATTAAATTTATATTAGCACTTTTTGGTAATATTTTTTCATCCTATTTAATGTAGTGATTTTTTGATCTGTTAGACATGCCGGATGTGAATATCGTGGCATAATCCCAGATTCAGCTTTCTCAGCCTCCACAGAAAAAGATATATGGTTCAATGCAACTAGAGGAAGACTTAACACTCCAGCTGACGTTTTAATATTTGATTGTGAGTTTCTTGTGTGAAACTGTTTTTGACAGTTGTTTTCCATTAGGGATAGTTTTTATTTGAGCATTCAAAAACCATCTTTGCTCGTTTGTGTGCAGTGCAACATCAAATCTATGTAGGATCAGGACATGGTGCCTGGGAACCGACTGATAGTGATCCTAATCCGTATCTGCAAGTTGATTTTCCAGTTCCCTATGAATTAAAGGCTATTATCACTCAGGTATTTACTATTTATGCTATTTTAGAAGATATTAAAGAAACTGTGGATATTTGCATCTTACTTTCTCCAACTAATACAGGGTAGAAATGGTATGTTGCAATTTGAAGAGATGCAGTGGACAACATCATACAAAGTCTCATACTCACAAGACAAGTCTAATCCTAGTTCTTGGGAATTCATATCTGATGGAGAGGGGAAAGAAATGGTATGAAAGCCATCTCATCTTCATCGGTTAATATTTCCACCCTGTTAATTAGTGGTGATACAGTTATAGAAACTGTAGGGAAGTGATTGAACTCTGCATGTCTTCAGATTTTTGATGGAAATACTGACCAGAACACGATGGTGACTAATTTTTTCCCTCGTCCAATCATAGCACGCCATGTACGATGCCATCCCCTGGAGTACAGAGACAGAAGAGCTCTGCGTCTGGAATACATAGGCTGCAGAGCATGTATGTCTATTTTGATCACATTTATTATACTCATACCTGTTTTGGCAGATATATTTACTTATGTATGTATTTTATGAGACAATATTTACACAATGCATAGTACAGCTGCTATTTCATATTCAACAATCAACCATTTGTATGTTTTTCATTTGCAGACATGCACCAAAGGGTAATAAATATTGTATGTTTGTAAATATTTAGATTAATTCAGTGACAATCACCGCCTCCCATAGAAAACTATTTCTCGAATACTGAAAGCGATATTGTTTCATCGTCTGTCCTAAATAACATATCCTGACCCATAAACAGTATGATCTGATTGGTCTAAACTATGTTTTACTATTTTCGATTAGCATGTTTGTACGAGATTGGTATGAACTCGGGATATATCCCCGACAACAAGATTACTGCGTCATCGGTGAAGCCAGGATATGAAGCAAAACAAAGCAGGGCGCCTGTAGATACCTGTGAGTATGGCTTAACCTGAGCATAACAAAGAATTAATTTCTAATATAGATATAGCTCTCCGAAAATAATACATCCATCTTCAGCACAGTGCTTGTCCTCTTCTGATGACAAAGGTAGAGATTATCGAGGTTGGATATCCAAAACATCTGGAGGATGGGACTGTCAGCCTTGGAACATTCAATCACCTCATCCTCACTCTGAGTATGTTAGATTTCACTGAAATGATTTTTTTATTTTATAGCTTATCAATTCATACTCTTCAAACATACACTTCAAAATACTGGACACTATGCACACATATATATTTCGGATTGTAGTTTAACAAAGCATGCACCCTAGTTCTCTTAGTACCCTTTCCTAAATGACAGAAGTAGATTGACATATAAAATTGCAAATAAATTAAAACCACTAAGATATAAAAGAATTGGAGGTAAAATGAAAGTAGCAAATTAAATATTCCCGTTCTTATCAAAGATAACTTCACTATTGTTATTGTTTTCAAGTCTTATAAGACTTCCTTATTTACTTCAGAATACCACAAAATTATCCTGATGCCGGTCTAATCGGCGACTTCTGCAGGAATCCGGATGGCAGATCAGGAGGACCATGGTGTTACACAACGGATTCTACCGTGCAGTGGGAATCATGCTTCATTCCAATCTGCCCAAGTATGTAGAAGGAATTTATATTATGAATGTATGTCTTCAGTACAAACTTCAATTTCATTTGATATGCCTACATTGTCGTTAGATTACATTCCATCTGGTTGGCAACCGACATCTCCGTCGTCCTCTCAATATGTTCAAGTTGAATTCCAAGAGTTTTATAAAGTTTGGTTTTCATTGACTAGTTTGATCATGCGCTGATAGTAATCATATCACTAAACCAAATTTGTGTTACCGATATTCTAGGTTAGTGCAATAACTTTATACGACGGAGACAACACCAATGGTTATGTTAAGAGCTATGTTATCTGGACCAGTGACGACGGTAACTCATTTAAGATCTACCCGAATGCCGATGGTTCTGATAAAGTGAGAAGTGGAGTCATTGCTTATTTGTGAAATTTACGAATATCTGAATACGAATTTTAAAGAATCGCATTCCTGTAGGTTTTTGTTGGTTTGGATGGAGTCAAAACAGAGTACATGGACATACTGAGGGAACCGGTGACCACAAAATTCCTCCGCATTGCACCAAAGACCTGGCAAAATGTGCTTGTGTTAAGATTTGAAATAAATGGTTGCTATGCTGACAGAAGGATAACATGTTCAGGTATTTGATATTGATAGTCAAGATATTCTATAGTACTATTTATCAAAGTGATTTTCATATATCGTTGCAATTTATCTTCAAAATTATCCAGAGTTGGGGGAAACCTTTAAAGATGAAGACTATTTTACTGTCTCTTGTCCGTCTGGATGCTTAGAAGATACCAGTTTTGAGCCTGTCTATGGAACCGATGTCTACACATTGGTTGGTGAACGATGGAGCCAACATTCAAGTTTGCCAGAAAATAATAAGAATGTTTTAATAATTTCTACAGCATTCATCATTATGTCTCTCTGCTATTCATGCTGGAAGAGCAAATGACGGTATTGGTGGCGTGATTACTGTCACTATACGAGAGGGAAAGAATTCGTACGTTGGAAGTTATCAAAATGGCGTCACTTCTGAGTCGTAAGTGTTTTATACCAGACATAATACTGAGTGTAGCAAGTCTGTTACGAATGTGCGATGTCTTAACCAAGAAGTTATTTGAAATAAGTTATTCTCTTATAATTTCTGATCTGCACAATGGCATAAGCTTCATATATGTCAATGAAATCTTCAATAAGAATATCAGTATACTTTATTTTCCATCTGCCTTTAAAGTGAAAGGTTTTTTCTATTCCCATATTTATTTTTGATTTTGTTTTCTTCAGGTATGGTATTTATCACGCATCGTTTTCTTTCCAGGGAAACAGTGAGTTCAGTTAAATTTTATAACTGTTCTACACACATCAGTAAACTCTCATACCTAACTTTTTTATTTCGTTAGCTTTAAGATGTGAAGAAGGCTGGAGATCATGGAATGACTACTGCTATTATTTTTCCCCTAAGAGTGAGCATTACTTTGAATATTTGTGAATTAATCTTCATTGTAGATCTTACTATCACATGAAATCTATCTGCAGATGTTGAAAGAACTTGGCAAGAATCTCGAGCAGATTGTTTAAGTTTGGGAGCAGATCTCGTATCGATCCTGTCACAGGGAGAAAACGATTTCGTGGAGTCGATGCTTGTTCAAATGGGTAAGTAGGCTGTTTACCAGATAAGATAATTGGAAAGGGAATGATCGACTCATGCATTTAGACCGAGGGGACGATGCTTGGATTGGAATGTCTGATTTGGAAATACCTAACTACTTCCTCTGGGCAGACGGGAGCCCGGTAACAATGACTAAATGGTTCTATCGTGAGCCGAACAATCCGGTGTGTGTTTTTATCAGGAGTAGAGATTTCTTATTCCAAATAATATCCACCTCAACACTCAGTTATCATCATCGCTAAAATCTGATAGTAGTAATTACTTTAGTATTATTTTTACTTTGCAGAAAGAAAAATGCGTTGAATTCTATAGATTTTATGGATACTGGAATGACAAGGCTTGTGATCGTCCCCAACCATACATTTGCAAAAGGTCGAAACAATTTCTTGCCCCTCTCACAACAATTTTTCCGCCGACCGATGCCGGATGTGAGCCTGGCTGGAGTGGCTTCGGTAATAATCACCGTATTGCTCTGTTCTATGTATTTTACATTTCCAAGGAGAAAAATATATTGCCATACTCAAATACTGAAAGACAAATGTATATATATGATGTCCATTGCTGGAATCAATTGTCCGATTGAATGAAAATCCGGCCGCAATTCTCATTTGATAACGGAATTGCTAGATAGGCATTTCTAATTACAAGTGATGAAAAATAGGGTGATGTATATTGCTGGCTTTAGTTAATGCCCTATATTCACAGTAATTAAATGTTTAAGCCTCGATCTGATGAAATAACTGAATGCGTTTTTGTATATCATGCAGAATCATCCTGTTATTTTGTGAGTTCTGATGAGTTTGCACAACCATATGCCAATTATCACTGTGAAGAACGTGGCGGTCGTTTGGTCAGCATACACGATGATTACGAACAAGCTTTCGTTCATGGCCTTGTAAGTGTATGAGTGTGTCTTTATGAGTTTCCATAAAATGCTCGGATATCAAGAAGTGTATTTGCTTTTATGCACATGTTCACAAAGGTTACTTCGTCTCTCCCATCCAACCTGGGATACACTGCATGGATAGGACTTACTGCCCACACTGAAGATCTTGGTGGCCAGTATTTCAAATGGAAGAGTTCAACTGAAGCTGTTTCCTACACACATTGGGATGTTGGAGAACCAGGTAACAAAATTGATCCAATACGTAAATTTTATTGTCGTATGTTAGTACATTTTTCATAACATAACAAAATTTCAGAGGCCAGATTCGAATGCACCTTCCCATTTGTCTATAACGGAGTGACATACTACGAATGTACAACAGTCGAAAACCCGGACGCACGTTTTGATCAACCCTGGTGCAGCATGGATGCAGAGTTTAGAGGTAGACTTGTCTACTGTGGCAATGACAATGATCAAGGCTGTACTTACTTGAATGATAAAACTGGTAAGGTTTCATACGTGAGTGGTAACTCTTTCTAGAAACTTTATAATTCATTAATTCTCCCGTAAATAGGATTTTGGCACTTGGATTTGTGCATATATATTAAGTACTATGTTTGTGAGAAGGACAGAGTCGGATACACTCAGCCATCTTATACAACACCGAGCACATCAGGATATTGCGCTCCTGGGTGGTATGGAAATGAAAATACTGCATTTTGTTATCAGGTATTAAGATTGAGAATTCAAAGTTTCAAGTCTAAGCATTGTACTAGAGGTTGTACCTCTTCAATCTGGCAACCTTGAGACCTGCTGGACCACAAAAAAGTAACTTGTAACAGGAAAATATATCACTATTAAAGCTTCAATCAAGAATTTTATTGTTGCATCCCTGGTCCTCCTAGTCTCCTGGATGACACCAGGAAGGATAAAAACAGCTGAATACATGGGATTAATCATGTTGTATCACTAAAACTTCCAACTGCAGGGTTAAATAGATTTTAGTCCTTCAGTACCAAATCCAATAACTAATGGAGGCGTGCAGGTCCACAGGAGTTACCGAATGACAAGGTGCCCGGCTAGAGAGGTTCAACCTTACTTCATTTCCTTCATTCCAAATATGCTTTTATGTTGTCAGATAATGAGAGAATAAATGTTTTAATCATGTTTAAAACAGATAAATGAAAAATCTGACCGCGGTCAACGTCTGGGATGGCAAAATGCAATCAATTTCTGCCGTGCTCAAGGGGCTGACCTTGTATCAATTCACAGCTACACAGAGGAGAGTGTAATTTTCGATTTCATTGTTCAAAATGCAGTATACTCCTACTCATCTTTCTGGCTTGGTCTCAGTAACATGAATCCAGACGTTGGCTATCAGTGGAGCGATGGTAAGAGAACAACAATGTTGAATAAGGACAGTTGAACCTCCCAAAATTTTACCACCACATCACCGATATTCTGGTAATGCATAGTCCAGTAGCCTATTGATTTTTCCTAAATAATGAATACCCATTTACACTAAGCCTTTCAATAAATCCCTCCTTTGAACTTAATATGTATTAAACTGCGGGTAATGAGAGCCCATGTTGCTTTAAAGTCGCAGGACAAATGAGATTCGCGGTTCATAAAAGTATTCTTGAATAATTACTATGTACCGGTTTGTCTGGAAAAACTGATAATCAACACAGAAATGCATGAAAAGAGAGGTTCATGCGTATTATAATAATGTAACTGAATGTATGTCTCATCACATTGTTACGTTCATCACCAGGTACACCAGTCATATATGATAACTGGAGTGTTGGTGAACCAAACGACCATAATAACATGGAAAACTGTGTTGAAAGCATGCTTACATATGGTTCCCAGTAAGTCTTTCATCTCACATTAGGATATCATCACTATACGTTCAACGCATCTCTTCCTATTTTTGTGCAGGTGGAATGACTTGAACTGTGATGCTGTCAGAAATTGGGTTTGCAAGATTAAAAAGGGTGTGACTCCATCCGCACCACCCACAATTCCTCCTCCTCAAGGTCATGAATCTACAGAGTGTGGGACAGATGCTGCATGGGTTAGTGTTGTATTCCATATGTATGTATGAATCGAAAATATATCAATAATTGTTGCATGCAAATCTGATAGATAAGGTATCAGACACAAGATGGATCAGACAAATGCTATTTGTTCCAATCGAATCAGCTTCGTGGTTGGGCAACAGCAGAAACTGACTGTACTAAGTATGGCGGACATCTTGTTGCTATCCATGATGCAGATGAGAAATCATTTTTATTGAGTAGAATGGCTCAATCTAACAGTGAAGCTTTTTGGATAGGTCTAAGAGTAAGTTCAATAGCTCCGTTATTGATGCATAGAAAGTCCTTATAGTTGTAATACAATGATAATCTGTATTCAACCTTTTTGTGTTATTTAGGATGTTGCCGAAAGACAATTCATGTGGTCTGACGGATCTGTATTGGATTATGTTAACTGGGCTGCGGGAGAACCGAACGATTATTTGGAAAGCGAAGGTACCTTTTTTTGGGAAAACTAGTGTAACAAGAATATAGCTGACATTGATTAACTGCACTGTATTTCTAGGTTGTATTGAAATGAATGCTGGTGGTGGAAATTGGAATGATGATAACTGTGGTCTTATGCAAGCCTATGTATGTGAGAAATTCCTTGGAGCTCAATCCAATACAGTAATACCTACACCAATCCCAACTGGTGGATGTCCTGCAGGTAAAGCTATCAAGATTTCATGATTATATCAAGAATTTGCTATAGCTGCAGTGCAGTACTTGTTTTATTATGATTGATTTTTAAAGGATTCAGTCCTTATGGAAACAAATGCTGGATGGCTGCAGGATTAGAATCGGGTCAGCAGCTATCTTGGTATAATGCTCAGGAATGGTGCAAAAACAACTCTGCAACACTAGCTTCAATCACCAATCAGTATGAACAGGTTAAAACAGTACAAATTTGTGTTTCTTATTCAACCCTAGATTTTAGTGGATTGTTTATTGATTGATTACACTTCTCAGGCTTACGTAAGCAGCCTTCAGTTCAGTATAGGCCGATGGACATGGAATGGACTCAGAAATTTTTACTATGGTCCTTTCCTGTGGGTGGACGAATCTCCTATTTATTACACAAACTGGGGAAAAGGACAACCGGACTTTTATTATGTAAAAATAAAGTATATTCAAGTGTTGCTGGTTTTTCAATACTGTAATTAGAAAGATGACCTTGATTTAGGATGCATGTGTAAGAATGAACCCCGATTCTGATAATCTTGGCAAATGGGATGACGGCGACTGCGAAGCACCACACGCTTTCATATGTTCTGCTCCACTGTCTGATAGCAATCCAATGCCACCCGTCACATCATCTCCTGACAGCTGTCCTAGTGGATACAGACTATATGGCGATGCTTGTTTCAAACTCGTAGACGTATCAAAAACATGGAGTGATGCTAGAGCTGCATGCCAGAATGAAGGTCCTCATAGTTCAGTGATATGCACTGACATTTTTGTAGTTTTTACATATATTCCTTCCTCACATACATCTTTAAAACATAGGACCCGGAATAGACCTTGCAAGCATAACACAATCATATGAAAATAACCTGTTGAAAAGTTGGTTCTGGAGAGATATAAGCAGTGGAAGTTCTTTGTGGATCGGGCTTCAATTCTCCACAGTGGTATTGTGATCCTTTTTTATACTGCAATATTAGCCGCCTGAATATATATATATATATAAATTTGTTAACTAGTTTGTGGGTGATCGTAAACTTATGGTTTATACTTATTATTCTAGGTTTCAACACCTGATCTAGGAGATGATTCCAACACTCCAGCCACTTTGACAGAAACAACATTCTCTTGGTCCGATGGTTGGCCAATTTACTACACAAATTGGGGAACTGGTGAACCGAGTAACGATATTGTATCTCAGCCTTCTGGATGTGGTATGATGAACAGGTTTGTATATTGCGAAAATTAGCAATATCTAAATGAACAAAATCACCAAATGATATTATATGTTTCTGTCATCAGTGATGGAGGATGGGGCATTCTTTCTGACATTATTAGTCAACAATCTGGAAAAGCATGCAGTTCAAAACTTCCGTATGTTTGCAAACAGAATCTGATACCTGTTCCCACTACGCCGGATCCTGGAGAAGGTGCATGCGATCCTGAATTCATTGGTTATGGCACTTCCTGTTACTATGTGGAGGTAGGCCGTTTCTGGTTCCACTATTTTCCTTACTTTCAAATTCTGTCATTTGTTTTTATTCATTTGAATTTTTTAGAAAGGCCAGTTGACCGTACGAACCCGTTCTTGGTGGGAGGCACAATATGAATGTCAAACACGTGGAGGTGAACTGGCCAGTTTCCACAGTGAAGACGAAGCGTTAGCTGTAACTCGAATGATAGAGGGAGGTTCGCATAACCTTTGGATAGGCCTGACACATGATGGATTCAGTTAGTATTTATTTGTTTTCAGAACAGAATCAAATCCATTCATTCATCATTGATTGCTTTGCAGATATCACAGTTGGTATAAAAAATATGTATTTCAGGTGGTTGGAGATGGTCCGACGGATCTGCTGTTGATTATTTGAATTGGGTTCCAGGCGAGCCAAACGGAGTTGAGAAAGGAGAAGTTTGTGTAGAGATGTATCCATGGGATGGTCAATGGAATGATGCAGATTGCTTCCAAGGAAGAGGATTTGTTTGTAAAAAACACAAATGTATGTCTGTAAATGGAATAAATAAAATATATTTAATGATTTAAATCAGAGATGTGCAAGTTGCTTTATTTGATTTCCAAGAAAACCAAAGCAATTTCTTTCATGCCAGTCACTAGTAAATAGTCGATGTGAAATGCAACTGGGGCCTGCTGTCTTATCCGGTTAAGTGAATTTGGCCCATGAGTGCTACAAGGTTGCACACCTATTTAATCAAATTGTTAAGCTTTAATTAAGTTCAAATTCGTTATACTGCAGCACTATCGAAATGCGGGATCGTTCCGATGAACTTGCGCAAAGACTGTGGTTATGTCGGTATCGATGCTTCTATGTGTTACAGAAGAGGATGCTGCTGGGATATGACAACAGTCAATGCCAACTTTTCTGGTTGCTTCTATCCTGAAGGTGAAAACTTACTTGTCATATTTGAAATTGATGACATCGATAACTTTAAAGTTTGATCAACATGGATTCCTTTTTAACTGGAATCTACTTCAAAAGTAAAGTGGTTACATCCTACATCCTTAATGACTGATTCTCCGTTCCAGTTTCTATCTTGCTCTTATACAGATATTAATATAATAATGATGCAAATGTTCATCAAATTTCAACCTTTGGAATATTTATATCAAAGCTAACCAGCATAAAAACGCTCAAAATAGTTCGATTTTGCTTTTTCCTAGATTATCAACCAGAAGTGCCTGAACCAGTTGGTGGCAGTGGTATTTCCGGAGGTGCCATAGCTGGAATTGTGATAGGAGTTGTTGTCCTATTTGCCATTCTTGGCATAGCTTTTTACTGTCAGAGGGGAGGCAAGATGCCAGACTTCCCTAGCATGCCTTCACCACCTTCATTTATACAAAAGAACAATTCAAACTCGGCTGGTACCAGTAACCCAAATGTATCTTCTGTTGACAGTGCAGGATTTGAAAATCCGGTCATGTCTTTGGGAAAAGTAAGTTTTCCATATGACTAAACGTATGGTATTTTAAGATTGGCAGGATGAAGCATTACAAATATTTTTATATCCCAGGATTCGTCAATTTAATGCTCCTACTCAGTAGCAGAATCATTCCGTACTTCATTCCGAACAGGCTTCATTACACCATTATAAATATCCATGCAGTACTTTAATCACATATGTTGAATCAAGAGAATGTAATTCCTCGGAAATATTGCTATTTTTCACTGTTTGCTTTACAAATTTCTTTTTTAATTAAATTGATTTTTTTTATCTTTCCCAATTAGTGATGATTTGAACTGAAAATATTGCGAAATTGCTTTCCAGAATACAAATACGCTTTCTTTACAAGCTCTCTATCGTGATTAACTCAAGCATGTGCAATCTAAGTTATTTTTATGTAATAAAATTCCTGTCATCAAATTCAAATACTTCGTGATATCTTCGAGAAGTATTGACGTGCTTAGATGTTATGTAATAACGTGCTGTGTTAGCATAGTGATTGAGAAGTGCAATGTTCCCCATGCAGCCTAGTACTGCACCATGTTGGTGATCAGAGTACAATCTTGTCTTCTTTGATTTCAATTGTCAATTATTAACTCTCACCTATCGCCGAAGTAAAAAAAACTTGTTTGCTTTGGTCTTGCAACGTGTGATAGTGTACAAATATATATGCTCGCATCTGCCGGACATTTTAAGCAAACTTAATCAGTAACTTGAATCATGAGTGACCACAATACATTTGCCAGGTTTGCATAAAAAATTGTTTGTTCGAATCAATATTTCGACCTTGGATGACATTTTACATTTAGACTTAATTATCTTTATACCATTTTATTGACATTATATTTGGGAGTTTGCTCTGAAAATAACTTGAAAAACCTGCAGTTATTGTCTCCTATGTATGGCCGAAATGCACAAGTTGAATGAAGTATGGGTATAATGGTAATAATATTTACTCTATGCGATGGATATTCGACAATGAAATTCTTATGATAATTATTCCTGTGACAATTTCTCCCATAACTGAATCATCTTAGACTCAATCCCTGCTTCCAGGTTCCTAAAGCCCTTGCAATGTCCATCAACTAGTGTTCCATAAAACGTTTGGAAGACTTTTTGCAAAATGTTCGCTTCATGAAGAACATGATGTTACAGACTTTGTCCTAGATATTTGATACAAAGAATGTACATTGGATACCAAAATATGATTGCATTCATATTTTGTCTTGTATTTTAGATGTTTACTCGCTCATACTTCTTTTGTGCATGCAAACATACGTAACAGGCGAGCTCATTGTTGGTGGATGGCACTGTATTGCATGCTAGTCATTGATTAATTTACTTTCTGCATTTTCTTAATTTTGAGGTCACATCGACCAGTTGACAATTCACCCCAGTGAAGTATCTTCAGTGATTAGAGAAACATGTCACTTGTCGATCCCATTCGAGTGTTTTACTGCTCGTTGGACAATGTGACACAGATACAAAAAACCAGGATTATAAGATTCCTTTCCAGGAATTTGTGATTCTTATCGGCCAGTCAGCGTTAGCATGAGTATCTTTATTTTCACAGCATAGTATATCTTACATTTTGCTTACTGCAATCAAAATGGATTTTGTTTCAAAATTGACTACTGTAACTGCAATTTTAATGGTTCATTCTGTTAGTTATGGTGAGTATTTAGGATATCATTTCTTTCTAACGGTTTCTCAGATACAGTATATTTTCTTAGAATCTTGCATAATTTTGAACTAGACATATATTTTTATTCATGACACAGCAAGAGCACAAGACACTTGTTCAACTGGTTGGACGGAATATGATAACAACTGCTGGTACTTCTCGCGTCAAATAAATGGAGCTGACAAAAGAGATACTTGGATAGCGGCAGAGTCTTGGTGTCAATCCAATGGTGGAGAACTTGCAATATTTGAAACTGAGGATCAGCGAGTTAGTATTAGTTACGTCTAGAACTTTCAATAACTGTGTTGCAATATATTGAAGTAAGTGTTGCAATTCCAGTCATGGGTCACACAAAAAATTGTTGTCTTTGATGGAAGTAACTGGTGGATAGGACTAACCGATCATGCTTTGGAAGGAACCTATCGGTGGAACGACGGAAGTGAACTGACAACAGAAGTTGCGTGAGTTATTTTTGTTTTTCTGTAGGCATATTCTTGTGACTTGTAATTTATTAAATTGCTTTCCTAGTAACTGGAAGTTTGGAGAGCCAAGTAACACCGGGGGAGAAGATTGTGTCGAGGTCTGGATCGATTTACCATTGTACAGGGGACAATGGAATGATAAGAGCTGCGATGCAAATAACAATTTTATCTGCAAGAAATCAAAAGGTTTGTATGCTTATTCTTCGAAACCTTTTTAGCAGCAGCTCATTACCTTCAAACATGATTCAAAGGTGAAATTATATCTTGCCCGGATGGTTGGAAATTCCACAGCAACAGATGTTATAAAGTGTACTCAGCTGAACAGCAGTGGGCTGAAGCAAGGGCTGTGTGCAGGTATATGTTAATTTACACAAATTTACGTTATTTGATAATAATGCGGTCTAAGGTTGATATTCCATTTCGTTCTAATTCAGAGCTGAAGGAGGTGAATTGACTGCTATAACCTCAAGTGATGAGCAAACCTTTGTTTCATCCCTCGTTTTGGGAAAAAATCACTGGATAGGTCTCTCAGATACAGTGAGTCAATAGTATCTTCACAAGCCGCGCTTTTGTTCATTAAAATATCCTGTTTTAATAAAAAAAATCTACACTGTCCATCTATTTGAGCTTTACTGTATGGTCTCTTCGGAATATGACAATCCTGCGGTCTATATGTAATATCCAATATTTTCTCTATGGCAGGCTACACCTGGAACACTCACTTGGAGCAATGCTGCTGATGCTAATGCGAAATACAGCCAACTAGCTTCTGGACAGTCCTTCACTGAGTAAAATAGACGTAGACAGTTAAAAAACATTTAAAATATAAATATGTTTAACTGTTTTCTTTTGTACACAGTACTTTGTACACAGGAAGTACTTGCTGTGAAATGGATATAACACTCCAGTACAAGTGGAACCAGATGAAATGCTCGAATGAACATCCCTTTGTTTGCGAGAAGGGGCCAAAGGGTAAAAATCCATATGAAATACTGTATTTAAATTTATTCACAGCAGTTGAATGAGGTTTATCAAGTATCCACTGTTCTTGTTTCTAGGTTTCTGTCCAACTGGATGGATGTTGTTAGCTGACAAATGTTATGAATTCATTGTCAATCCTAATAGAGGAGAGACTTGGACCAGCGCTAATGAGAAATGCCAGCTGAATGGTGCAGGACTTTTGAAGATAGAATCGTGAGCATAACTCTTGTCTTTATGGTCTACTAAGTTCTTCTGTTTTCTATTCCTCACCAACGAATAATCCATCATCCACAGTGATAAGCAACAGCAATATCTTGCCGGTGTTTTGGAACAGTATTATAATTCTGGGGCACAGGAAATTTGGATTGGTGGATCAGACATCGGTCATGATGATATTTACAAATGGTGGGACAATACTAATATCGATCCGAAGTACTGGGACATCAATATGCCACGTTATCATCCAGGTTTTATTTGTATTTCCTATTTATTTGGTATAATTCTGAAACATAAATTAATATTTCTCGTTTGTTTGTAAGGTCGAGACGACTGCATGGCCATGTACACTGGGAAAACCAGCTACAATTGGGAAACGTCAAGTTGCTTCCATGAACGACAATATATTTGCGAACTTCCTGAGGGATCACAACTACCAACCTCTGCTGTAGTCACAAGTAAATCATTCATTCAATATAGGATACATCATTCTGATCATTAAGTAGCTGATAATGAATTTATATCTTTGTTCAGTCGATGGAAAATGTGAAACTGACTGGAGATTGTTCAAGGAAAATTGCTATTTCTTTGGTGGCGCGGAAAACAGTCAGTCTGGAGCAGAAACCTATTGTACATCTATGTCGTCGAACGGAAATCCGTCACATCTTGCTAGCATTTTGGATGCTGATGAGTTATCATTTATTGAAGGTACATATGGCATAGACCATATCTTTTTTATGGTGGCATTGATAAATAATATTAATTTTTGATATTGTGGAGGTCACTTACAATCCGATAGCTGGATAGGCTTGAAGAGCACGGGCACAGCAACGTTCGTCTGGACTGATGGTACTCCTTACACTGGTACTGATTTCAACAACTGGCAAAGTGGTACGCCTGCTACCTCTGGACAGTGTGTTTATGCACGTGAAAATGCTGCGGTTTGGATTGGAGATTCTTGTAGTTCATATCATACCTTTGTCTGCAAGAAAGGAAAAAGTAGGCATTCATGTTTTACAGTGTATTTTAACCTAGATTAATTCTTATAATTTTCGAATTTAGTCCCAATCCCACAGACTGAAGTCACTCCTGAGACACCAGGTGACAAAAATTTATCTGTGAATTCTTAAATATAGAGCTAAACACTTTGAAACAAAATAAATTTTGATTATTATTTTACTGAATAGTAGATGGCGATTTTGGAAAATGTGGTGGCGATGGATGGTTTTCTGATCCACTGAGTGAAAAGTGTTACAAGGTGTGGAAATATATTAAAAGAAGAATGGTTTGCAGTGTCGCTTACAATGATTCCATGATTCCTTAAATTATTCCCAGGTCAATGTTGAACAAACAAGGACATGGAATGATGCACGTTTCCAGTGTCAAAAAGATGGTGGGGATCTTGCAGCCATTAACTCTCCAAAGGAAAATGAATTTATTGCAGGTGCGAGAAATTTATCAGCGACAACGGCACCGAGCCCCATATTTTATCTGATGCCATTCATGTCTTTTTAGCGGCAACGGGGGAGCTACCTTACATCGCAAACTTATGGATTGGTGGATCAGACAAGCTTTCTTTTCAAGATGATATCGTTGATGTGATAGATGGTGGCTGGTCATGGTCTGATGGCACGCCTTTCAATTATGTCAATTGGAATACGGGTCTGCTTTTAAATTTCTCGTATCATTTCTCTCATAGCTTCTCCTTTTGTATTTTCAATAATAATATAATTAATTATTTCATGAATGAATTATCTATATTGCACAGATGAGCCCAACAATTCTGGTCAAGAAGATTGCTTGGAAATGTATGTAGCTTCTGGTTTCTGGAACGATCTCAACTGTGCTGGTTTCCGGCATTTCATTTGCGAAAAAATGGGAAACAACAGTAATATAATTGGCGTGGATGTTTCTGACAACCAGTGCAAGAGCAATGAGGCATGCTGCTTCAAGTGAGAGAGGGTTCAAACTACAAATGGGTAATGCAAATCGTTTTTATCTACCCGAATCCATATTCCAGGCACCTAGGCATTGAATTTGGAGGAGCGATGCCAGACTCTTCCATCAGTGCTTCATCCATTAGAAATAATAATTACAACGAGACTAGAGGACGACTCAACACACCAGAAAGCATCGTCATAACCAGCCTCGGTATTTCACTTACCAAAAGTTTAATATTCTCACTGAGCTCATTGGTAATAACAATACTATTATTTTACAAAAGGCGACTATCACTATGGAGCTCATGGTGGTTGGGAGCCGGAAAGTAATGACATGGCAACTTCATGGCTTCAAGTTGACTTCGTCCTTCACACTGAAATCAAGGGAATCATCACGCAGGTCTTGTACCATTAGATAATGTATATTTGTTTTGCAGTTTCATCAAGTTATTTTGTAATTAATCATTCTGATATCGACTCATAGGGTAGGACAGGCTACAATCAGAAGGACGAACGGCAGTGGGTGAAAACCTTCAAAATATCATATAGCCAGGACCCTGATCATACACGAGAGAAGGTTGTAGGATGGGAATTTTTGTCTGATGAAAATGGAGTACAAATTGTGAGAAGTTATTGATGATTCTGAATCCTCATCACTTCTATCTCCTTACTGAAATATTTTCCATTAGCTATTTCAAGGAAACAGAGATCAGGACACTCAGGTAACCAACCTATTTCCTCGTGCAATCATCGCTCGACACGTACGGTGCCATCCAGTGGATTATTTCGATCGAGTGGGAATGAGACTGGAATATATCGGATGCAAAGCTTGTGAGTTTACAGTTTCTAAACAGAATGGATTGAATTTCATTTTCACCCCTTCCATTCAGCCTGCCTATACAAAATTGGCATGAACTCAGGATTTATACCTGATGAGAAAATAACCGCTTCCTCGGGAGATGCGAAGCAATCGAGAGCTCCCGTTGATCCAGGTAAAATATATATTGCAGGATACAGTACGTAGATGTTCAAATGTACCATATATACTTGAGTGAATGTCAAATTATTTAACCTAAAAAGTACCGTGAGCGATATTAGAATTCTATGAAGAATTGCACTAATAAACTACTGACTGCCACCTGAAGCCATCTGACTGCCTGTTCTTGCTTAATTCGAGTTGTGCCTATTGCTATCAATGAACGGTAAATGTGGAAGAAAGTGTTACAGCATTTTCCTTCAGTCCTTCCTCCTTATTTACCACCTCCAGGTTTTACAGACCTATCAAGGTCTTCCACAAAAAGTGGGCATCACATTATACATGGTGGTTAAATTTTTTACTGATCTTTTAGGCACTGAAAGTTGGGTAGCATTATACAAAAATAAATGTTCTAGTGGGATTAATTATTTTCGAAAGAAAACGTCATAAAACATAACAATTATGATTTTGAGCTCAACATACGTTTTAGTAATCAGAGTTATTTGGGTTTTCGTCTCGACTTGTCCTTGTAACTATTTACCGTACATTCTGTTGTGTCTGTAGCTGAATGTTTATCAAGCATTTCTGACCAAGGAGCTAGTTACAGAGGATGGATTTCTAAAACTGTCAACGGCATCGATTGTCAACCATGGGCTTCTCAATCTCCGCATTCACACGACAGGTGTGCCATATTATAGTGGCCAATTCAATAAAAGACGATTTCAGCTCTCATTCCGTTTCATTAGAACCCCCCAAAACTATCCGGATTCGGGACTAGTGGGAAATTTTTGCCGCAATCCTGACGGTGAACCCTCGCCATGGTGTTACACAATGTCCGAGAATGTCCAGTGGGCTGTTTGCGCTGTTCCTGTATGTCCTTGTAAGTTTCCTTTGCTGTGTTTAGCTGGAATAGTGATAACTAATTAAATTTACTGTATGATTTTCATTAACAGCCTTCATCCCAACTGGATGGACATCAACATCACAATCAAGATCTCAATTTGTGCAAGTTGAATTCGATGGTTACTATAAGGTAAAATCCCGTTGATTTCCAAATTTTCACATGAAACTCACCACCGTTTAGGTTTACTTATATATTTATGATATATATTTTATATTACTTTTTATTCCTTTCTATATTTTCCAGGTCTCAGGTATCACTCTTTACTCATCCAACACCCAGTATTATGTGAGCAAGTACTATGTTCAATTCAGTGACAATGGACAGACATTCGTAACATATAAAAATCAAGCTGGAAGTGACCATGTAAATGTTTTAAAATTTTCTTCACTAGAAATTATTAAACTGACATAGAGAATGGAGATTATAAATACTAGCAGTCTATTGAATGTTTGATTGGTTGAATATCATGACCTAACTGCGAACAGCATTTTGAAAAATATTAAACTAGCTACTGGTGTAGATGATTTTGCCTTTCTTTTCTTGACAATTCAATTCCACAATCATATGCTTCACATATTAAAATTCTCCCTAGGCCCTATCTTTTCATTCATCATATCTCTTTAACTTCATTCTGCAGTGGCACTAATGAGTATGCCTTCCATTCAACTGATCTAAATGTGACACTTGGTCCCTTCCTTCTTTTAATAACTGTTGCTATGGGTCAACAAGTGTGGGAGTGTATCTGGAACAGACCCGCATGAATAACCATATATGTACTGTGGCTTCAGGCATTCACAGGAGTTCACTCATCAAACATGAACTACTTGGATGTACTCAGAGAACCCATCTCCACCAAATTTTTGCGTATCTCACCCCAAAGCTGGAATGGGAATATCATTCTTCAGTTCGAAATCAATGGTTGCTATGTTGATAGGAGGATAACCTGTTCAGGTACGAATCAAATTATAGAAATTTAAAAGAATGGGGATCTGAACTTTAATATGCTTCCAGATAAAGGAAATGAGTTTGAAGATGATGCCTTAACTGTGAACTGTCCTGGAGGTTGCATTGAAGATATGACCAGTGGGATAGTATATGGTACTGATACATACACAGAAGTATGAAAATTGTAAATATTGTAATTGATTTGACAAGTCCGACAATCAAATTTTTACTTATATTTAGTCATCTGCCATATGTCTTGCCGCTGTTCACTCTGGAAAATTAACAAACCGTCATGGTGGTTCGGTGGATATTACAAAAATTAACGGCAGAAATAACTATGCTGGAAGTACAAGGAATGGAGTTACCAGTTTGGAGTGAGTCATTGCTAAAATTCATCCTTTGTCCTCCTCCATAGCCCTAATAGTCATTTAATTACTGATACTATAATTCTGTTCGATATCGTAATGTAATGTAATAATACAGTTATTCTATCTATTTCTCACTGTATACCATTATACATAGTTACTCAACTGCGACTCAATCGATGATTTTCAATGGCAATGGTAAGTATGAATGAATATTAACAATATCTTCTACTCCCTCCAAACTCTACACTCATTCTTTTTAAGCTTTTCGATGCGCTGATGGCTGGTACCCATGGAACGAACACTGCTATTACTTCTCCCCAAGTAACAATGTGAAAACTTGGACTGAAGCAAGAGCAGCGTGCAAAAGCATGCAAGCCGACCTAGCGTCGATTTTGACGACCGCAGAGAATGATTTCATCCATTCCCTTGTTGTTCAATCATGTAAGATGATTATATAAATCAAATGAAATTAGTTCCGATATTACTTTGTGAGGAAGTGTGTTTAATTCAATTTACATACTCCAGCTACTGATTTCTTTTTACAGTTCAAGGTAACAAAATATGGATTGGTTTGAATGCCTTGGATGAAGTCAATTTTTTTCGGTGGAGTGATGGAAGTATTGTAACTATAACTCAATGGGATCTGAATGAACCAAATTCCAAAGCAAGTATTAATTTATTGACAGAATTGTCAAAGACTTATCATGCCCACATGTCTTTTTAATAAGGAAACAGAATACCTGTTCTAACTTTTAATTTGTTTCCATGTCAGGGAGAAAAATGTGTTCAAATCTATCGTTTCTCTGGATTTTGGAATGATGCTAGTTGTGAAAATACTATTCCTTATTTGTGTAAGAAAGAAAAACAACACTTACCACCAATTACAACAATTTACCCTCCGACTGATCAAGGGTGTGACGTTGGATGGACTGCTTTCGGTAAAAATTGAGACATACATAATATTCAAGAAAAGTTTTTAGCACAAAAAACCACAAACACAATATTTTGCAGGGGTATCATGTTATCGAGCTTTTGACGAGAGACAACCCTACCCTTATGCTAATCAATTGTGTCGGGAAAATGTCGCTCTGCCTGTACAAGTTGATGACATGAATGAACAATCATTTCTACATGCTTTTGTAAGTCATATTTTTTTAATGACCTAGACAGCATTAAAATTTATAATTCTAACAAACGGACTAACACTGCAGGAAACTAAAAATATTATGGCATGGAAGTTAGTCAAATTCTTAGTTTTACCATTTTGTTTCGATTCAATTGCAGGTAACTGCTTCAGTACCGGTCGGACTGGGCTATACAACGTGGATCGGAATGACCGCGAAGAATGACCCGACCGGCGCACAAATATATCAGTGGGAAAGTGGAGATGAAATAGTTTACACACATTGGAGCGATGGAGAACCGGACGTAACTCTCAAATGCTCTTTCCCATTCGTATATAAAGGTGAAACGTATTATGAATGCACTACGGCAAGTAACCCCATTGCCCTGTTGGACCAGCCATGGTGCAGTTTGACCCCAGTTTTTGCTGGTGCCTTGATGTATTGTGGAAATGGGAATCCTCAAGGATGCACTTACATTGATGACCAAACAGGTATTTAAAATAATAAACACTTATCAGCTTGCTATTAAAAGTTCAACTTTTAAAGTATAATATTATTGTCAGGATTCTGGAAAGTCGACATGTGTACTGCTCTCCGCTTCTTCACGTGTGAGAAACCTCGCGTCGGATACACTCAGCCGATCAAGACGACGCCAAGCACCGAAGGGTATTGTGCATCTGGATGGTACAGCACAGAAAATCTGGTGTACTGTTACCAGGTATATTAATAATTCTCATATTTTTTCCTTATGTAGAATTATCTTTATTTCCTCTCTCATTTTTTTCGATAGATTAACGAGAAAACAAACCGCACTGAGAGAGCAACGTGGCAAGGTGCTTTAGATCACTGCAGAGCGCAGAGAGCAGACCTTGTGTCAATTCACAGCTCGGAAGAAGAAGCGGAACTCGAAACCTTGATCACGACGTATGGAACGTTTACATATGTTTCTTTCTGGACAGGACTAAACTCCATTGGTAGCTCTGGGTACTCTTGGTCTGACGGTGAGAGATTTAGATAATAGTAGAATCGTGTAACTATATTTCTTTATAAATGGCGTACATAATCTTTTATTTGAAACATGAAATCGTAAGTGGAGCGCATACGTAGAAGCTATATTATGAAATCTGAATGAATATCATGTTATCACTTATCACTTTGACATGTGTAGGAACTGGAGTTGGCTATACAAACTGGGCTACAGGCGAACCCAGTGACCACAATGGTAAAGAAGAATGTGTTGAAAGCATGCTACTTGGATCATCCCAGTGTGTCTCATTTATTGAAACTTTTAATTATTCTATTCTTCGTCTCATCTCTCAACTTGCATTTCTTTCTAGATGGAATGATTTGAACTGTGATGCCATTAGAAACTGGATGTGCAAAATCCGTAAGAATATTCCTCCATTAGAACCTCCAACACTGCCTCCTCCTGCTGGAACTGAGTCAACAGAATGTGGAACTGAGGACAATTGGGTATTATTACGAATAGGGTCAATTTTCAGGAAACAATTATTCGAAGGGGTTTGGGTATGTTTCAGATACGATACACCGCAAGCGACGGAGTGGATAAATGTTACTTGTTTGTGGATGACGTCCTTAATAGTTGGCAATATGCAGAGAATTCTTGCGTGGAGAAGGGAGGACATCTTGTTGCGATTCATAGTCAAGACGAAAATACAATGGTTCTCAGCAGGGCAGCTGGCACCAGTTCCAGTACTATGTGGATTGGCTTACGAGTGAGAATTCATAAGTTTCGTGGCAATAAAAAACTACATCATTTATATACTATATATATCGTTATATTTACTTCAGGATATAGGTGGACGAGCATTTTATTGGGCCGATGACACTATTGTGGATTACGTGAACTGGGCACCTGGCGAACCAAACAATTACCTTAATACTGAGGGTACAATTATCATGACATGTGTACAGTACAGCCCTACCTCAGAGATATTGTGTATTTGGTTTCTGACCACAGCAGCAAAACCAGTCACATAAAGCATAAAATCATATTTATAATATAGTCTACTAAATGTGAAATGACATTTGATCAAAAACAAACAATTCAGTATAA
Source organism: Halocynthia roretzi (assembly GCA_013436055.1). Classification (NCBI taxonomy): domain Eukaryota; kingdom Metazoa; phylum Chordata; class Ascidiacea; order Stolidobranchia; family Pyuridae; genus Halocynthia; species Halocynthia roretzi. The sequence continues at coordinate 53,337 of QRAM01000297.1, read as the reverse complement.
ATCAAAGTCCAATCGCAACAAAACAAGGTATACCTGTTCCAACAAGTTATTTTTGCCATTCCAGATTGCGGTGAGATAAGTGCAGACACTGGACTGTGGAATGATGATAACTGCGGAATAAGAAAGCCATACATTTGTGAAAAATGTGTCGACTGTTCAGGACAAGAAGTTCTGCCAACCGAAACACCGACTGGGAATTGCCCTGAAGGTCTGGTATGGGGAACGTGAGGAACAAATGAATATTAGTTTTCTGATCATCATGTTAATCGTTTTTCACAGGATTCAGTGCAAACAGGAACAAATGTTACTATTCCTCTGGCAGCAGCAGGCTTGCATTCGATCAAGCATTGGAATGGTGCAGAAATAACTCGGCAGAATTAGCTGTCATCAATAATGCTTATGAACAGGTGCAGACATATATGCATTATACAGTACATTAATGTCTAGTAGTATAATAGTACAGTAGACTACTTCCTCGATATATGAGCGAGTCCTGTTCCTGGAGCTATCTTTAATCTAAGAAATGGGTAGTTTTCATTGAGTTTCCAGTCTAGAGTAACTGCGGCTGGAATTTGAATAATCAATAGCCCTTTAAAAGGTTCTTACAAAGGAAACTTTCATGATAACGCTAATAGTAAAATAGTTACCACCAGGCTAGGGGTTCGTGACATTGTAATAATAAATGTCTTCCGAAATAACATATTCTTGTGACATCCTAACAGGCCTTTCTGACCAGCTATTTTTATGGAGATTCAGCAAATTTTTGGATTGGCATGAGTGATCGTGGTACCGGTAGTTATGCCTGGATGGACCAGGCCGTGATCACTTACACGAACTGGTATATCGGTCAGCCAGATAAAAGTAATTTGAATGTGAGTAAGACCATTCACAAAATCCAATTAGTTCAACAGTTATAGATTTTATTTTATGTAAATACACACTGTCCGTTCCTTCTCTCTTCGCAGCAAGGATGTGTCGAAACAGTTTTAAGCAATGAGGTGGGAGGAAAATGGAAGGTTAGCGACTGTTCTGTTCAAAAATCCTTTTTTTGTTATGCGGCAAAATCCAATGATTATGTTGCCCCACCTTCCACATCGAGCCCGAATCAATGTGATAGTGGTTATTACTCTTGGGATCGTGGTTGCTATCTTCTTGTAGATGAACCTAAGACCTATGATGAAGCAAGTTCTTATTGCAGAGATCAAGGTAGAAATACTGTTTCAAAGTATGGTTTTTACACTTACTTTTATTACCTCAATTAACCAATATTATTTATTAAAGGTAACTATTTAGTGAATCTAGCCACTGTATTCGAGAATGAACTTCTTCACAGCTGGTTCTGGGATAAAATCTCGCAGTCTGAGAATATTTGGACAGGCTTGTCATTCTCAATTCAGGTAAAATAATACCTGAAGTAATAATAGACCAATACCCATAACACTGGGTGACTGCCAGTAAATAGGCACTATGTAAATCAGTACCCAATGGTATCATTTTAACATTTAATCCTACAGCTCAATATAAATACATAGATATGTGCTGCTAGACAAATCTTGACTGAAACAAAAACCACCCAAACATATTACCTGAATTATCTTTGCTTTTATGGTTGCAAACCAAGCTGTTCTGCGAATGGTGTATGCATGATGCACGAGTGATTTTATCCAGTGAATAATATAGACAAATTGTTATGCCTATTTCAGGCAAACTCGGAAACCTCAAGTAACACCACTTTCGCTTGGTCTAATGGATGGCCTGTCGCATACACTAACTGGGACCAGAACCAACCCAACAGCGAACATCTTACCGTTGGAAGTGGCTGCGTTTTCATGGATAGGTAACTCAATTATTGAAAATCTCACAAAAGTAAAGCAGCCTTGGTAATTTTGAGTGAAATTCTTCTAGTAATGGGTATTGGAGCACTGCCACTCAAACGGGAGCAGTGTCTTGCAGTACACCGATGTCTTTTGTTTGCGAATTCTCTCTGGATCCGATTCCAACAGATATTCCTCCGTTTCAAGAAGGGAACTGCGACGTGGGATTTGTTGGCTTTGCTGACTATTGTTATTATATCAATGTAAGTTCATGGACAATTCTTGCTTTCTTCCATGTGGTGTATTAAACAATTCACACTTTAGGTCGGAAGAACCGAAGAGTCGTCTAGATCCTGGTACGAAGCTGGATACGAGTGTGAAAAACGAGGAGGGAAACTCGCTTCTTTCCACTCGGATGCAGAGATTCAATTTCTAATTGCAGCTTTGGATGGAGCTCCCTCACATAATCTTTTCATTGGACTGTTTAGTGATGGCTTCAGTATGTGATTTTCCCATAATTATGCACCACTGTCTCTATTTAGGAATGATTTTCTTCCTGGTAAAACAAAAAATCTATTGGGATTGTTTTTGGGAGGTATCATATTAGGAGGAATGTGGGTTTGTGATGACGCACCAACAGATGATATTTGTTGCAAAAACCTTGTTAAGGGAATTCTTCTAAATCGATTGAAGTCATGTTTTTGTAATGAAATTGCAACTATATTTTTTATTGTGATCTATTTCATTGTCATGCAGGCGGTTGGAAATGGGAAGATAACACCGGTGTTGATTACTTAAACTGGAACGATTATGAACCGAATGGTCAAAGTGGGGAAGAATGTGTTGAGATGTATCCATGGAGTGGGACATGGAATGATGTGAGCTGTTATGAAGACAGGGGCTATGTGTGCAGGAAGCCAAAGGGTAAGTTCAACTGAACCAGTATAATGAGTGTATTATTTGAAGATATTTTAACAGATGATGATTTGAATTTTATTATGAAATGAATTCATTTTGGATGCTCAATTAACTTCAACCCCATTTAATACGTATGGATTTCTTATTCAAGGGTTACTCTATGTGGGTTCGGAGTGGAAAGAATCGTGAAACATGTATAATAATTTCTTCATCTCCAGTTGTATGAGCATAATGAAAATGTACAGTGATACTTTTATTAGAGTATACGAGATGCGTTGTACCAATACCGTACCGCATTGAATGTGGATATCCAGACATCACAGAATCGTCTTGCGTGTCACGAAGAGGATGTTGCTGGGATCCAACTGTCATCAACGCCAACTTCAGTGGATGCTATTACGCAGAAGGCGAGCAAACTGTAGCCAAAGAATAATATGTGACTGATGTATTGCTAACGTGGTCTTCATTCCACAGATCATATCGGCGGTCCGTCTGGCATTCCGCAACCGGTAGATGACAGTTCCGGTTTATCGGGAGGAGCAATCGCAGGAATTATTATTGGCGTGTTAATTCTCCTTGCTTTGGTTGGAGCCACTTTCTATTTTATCAGGTATATCTTTTACCGATCATACCATAAGGTATTTTGGTGACCTCTATGGATTAATGTCGTATACGTTTGGATGTATACTGTGTGTGTAAATAACATCTATATTTATTGAAAAATGTGAAATACCTGTGATCATAATATACAGTCAATGGGGGAAACAGGTTGTTGATTGTTCAACGAAACCATGGGTATAGTATACATATACGATATTAGAAATATATGATGGTGGTTCGTCAATCTCGTCAGCAGACTCAACAGGGTTGACATGAACTTGGTGAAGAATTGTCAAAAACGAGGTCGGAAGATGTCTACTCAGAAACTCCCAGAAACCAATGTTATGTCCTCATAGAAAATCTGACACGCAAAGTAACTTGCCGATATCCATTGTAATGAGGGTTGACTGAAGTACGATAACTATCCGTACTAGTATTTCTGAAGTGCCCTTAATTATGATTTTTTTGAAATCTCTTAGGCCCATTTGGGTAAAGAGGTGGTGTGCAACCCAGAGAAAACTCGATAGTTCTTGGTCCTCATTTGCTTTACTTTACACTCAACTTCATACAGATTCTTGTTGCCATCAAATTAAAAAATAAAAACTTCATTTTAGAAGCGGGAAAACTATGCCCAGCCCATCCATGCCATCATTTTCTGTTCCGACATTTGGGACCAAATCTAAAGAATCTGAGAAAGCATTTCCTCCAGCTGGCTTCGATAATCCCGCACACATGGTAAGTAACCACTCTATATACTTTTAGACATCTTATCTTTTGACTATATGTGTTATCTTACTTAGGATATGATGTCATGAGAGAAGAGACGATTCACTTTCACATTTTCTTCTTTGAATTTTGGTTTGATTTACCTATTGGTTGAATATTGTTCACCTATACCTTCATTTGATTTTCTTTCATTACCCGCAGTGTTAAGATGTATTTAATGTTATTACTGCTTTCCATTACGTATATTTGGAATTCAAACTAACCTAATACTATAATAATACTTTGGAAACAGGCCTAAATTTTATGATGAGTTGTTTCGTTTGTGAATCGTTGATATATGTGAGAAAGATTTGAGTTGTGTGTGTCTGTCCATTTTATATTTCCAAGTTCCCAGATCCTGGGCCGATTTCAGCCAATAGGAGCCTGTGACAAGAGCCCACATAGATTACTGGAAGTGTATCACGACTGTCAGCTGTGGTTTAAAATCCCGGTAGGGATGAATATGACCCCATAGATACTGCTATGGGCTACCTATGGGATATGGCTATGGGATCACTTAAGTTAAATCAGAGGGTTTACTAACGCCGTATATAACGGACACTATCGAATCCCGCTATAAATAATCAAAGCGCTCAGGCGTAGGGGAGCCCAGAAGGTAGATAATCAACACATCGTTCATGAATATTTCTTTCATAACTACAAAACAAGGCCTTTTATTCCTACTTTTCAGTCTTGGAAACGCCAGATATTCTGCAATACGTGAATTTATTTTAGCGCTATCTTGATTATATTTAGCGTTTAATCGGTTCCGCGAATGGCAGTATGGAGTAGCATTCCAAATTCAACAGTATGTCTTGGTCTCAATCCTTGATTAGTAATTCTATACATGCTAAAGCTTTCTATACCTGGAAGAGTTCACCCCGGCAAGATCGGTTCTGCAAGTGTATAATTACCGATGTTCAATTGTTATCGATATCAGAGGAATTATAGTTAATGATATGGCGTGTCGAACTTATCGGCTTGGTGAATGCTACGATAGGCTTATCGCGCTAATCCATACCTTATCTCCCAATGATAAGCACGTCATTAGGCTAATGTAAATTACGATATTAATTAGAGGTACACTGATTCTTATCACCGTGCGAATAAACTGGATTTTAGAACGTGCATTTCGGATATAGGCCACTCTCTAAACGCCTTGACTGTAGGGATCAGAGTATGGGAAAAAATTGGATTGTCCTATAAAGATCCCATCTCCAGCTAACTGAGAGTATTCTTGTTCCATTGTGATAACATCTTAGTATTCAATAATATTTATTCAGTATGAAATATCCCGTCACTCCATCGTTTAAGAACTCTGCTTCCATAGGAGATTTAACTGAGGTTGACCCTACTAGGGGTCGAACACGCAGGAGACTCTCACTTGAGTTCTTTAGCCCAACTAAACAATCCAGTACTCCTATCAGGGATCCAGGACATAGTCGACGTGTACAGAGGTCGCTAAGCGTAACCCGCCGTTACTCCCTTGGGTTTGCATTGGAAGAATCAAAGTGTAAAGGAATGTCGGTTCAGGTAAGAAAAAAAATCTCTCTATACTCTAACTATTTATTTGACAAGCTGATTTCAAGCTATATCTTTATGCGTCCGTGTTTATTAATGAATATATTATTTCAGGATTGTTCTAGTCCCATGTACGGACGATATACTTCGCCAATACCGGCTCGTATATACCGTTCTCATTCTACAAACTCTCCCCATCTCCTCGACGTCACCCCTGTATCGTCCACCACGTCTATGTCGAACGCCAACGTAAGTGAAATCAGCAGTGTTGCTAGCGGGAGTTACCTCCGTGCTCGATCGACAGCTAATTTACAAATTACATGCGATGATAATCATCGACCTCTTCCGAGGGAGGTTGTCATACCTCAAAATAAAGGAAAGCGCATCAAGAGGAAACTGGCTCGCGCAGCTAAAGGATCGTTTTCCGGAAGAAGATCCGGATCCCTGACGGTCGTTTCGAATTCTGCAAGATATGACGATGATTACATAAACATGACTGACGATTCTCTCAACGCTACACCGACTTCCTACTCAACACTGAACTACGATTCCGACGCTTTTCTTCCGGCTGATCAGCACCCGGATTTCTGTCAAGAACCTGCAAAGAAACAAGTTAAGACTAAAGAAAATCGAAGACTTTCGGCCAAGGCTTTGTTTGGAACAAGAAGGTTCTCTTGTGAATCGGATGTCAACAGTAAACAAAGCGGAAAAGTCAACGGATCGTGAGTACATTCTTTTGTTTTACCTGATTTCACGGTATATTTTTATTAGGATTAGCCTCGTTCGCCTGTAATCTTAATACCTTGGCAATACGACATTGGCGGTTTGCAAAACAAACTGTTGGAATCGAATTAATCGTTATCTCATGTAACTTTGCATCTTCTCTATCCGATTCCCTAAATTTAAGAACTATATTTCTTCCTCAAACCGCGACTAGACGCAAAAAATATCCAGACAAAAGTATTTAGGACAAAACAATCTCGCTCATTGTCGTCAATTAATTAATATCGACAGACAAATGCTAATAAAAAGCATATCAAAGAATAACATGTCTAACGATCAATATTCATTATCATAATTAATATTGACCGCAAATTGTCTGTTTTTGATCGCTCCTAATAGACATTGGATCATTTTATTTAGTCCTTTTGTAATGTATCAGACGATAATTAGCACTCTCTGCTACATGCTAATTTGCAGTGCAGTAAAATCCTCACGTTAACTGCTATTATCTTGGGTTTGCGTCTGCATTATCATCATTCACTTGTTTGCATTTCCAAACAAACAGTGGGGGTCAGATTAATATTGGACTTAACGTGAGGGAATTAGTATCAAACTCGGTCAGATTTTCTCCCCCAGACGAACTGAGATTAACAGGATTCTGTTCAGAGCATTTTTTCGTTTCCATCAATCGAATTTCGGCATCTATATAAACTGTATTCTCTGAAGCTGTCATGAAACAGTCTGTTTGCAGTGCTTAACAGATCGGATTGTAACCTGTCCTAGTCAGTTAATAGTAAATATTAAGAAAGGAAGACCATATCAGACTGTATTTTAAAATGACTCCGATTATATTGGATAGTGTCACGCCCAGTCAAATCTCACGAAAGAAAAGACGAGCGTCTGATATTGGTATCAGGGAATTTTTCGACGCTGCAAAAAGATATTCAAGGCGAGAAAAGGAACCCAGAATTGAAGAGGAACTTAACATGCCAAAGCTGAAAAAATTACCTATGGCAAAAAAAACCAAAAGTCCTGCAAATGGAATTCGAACTACACCAGACAAAACTTTGCAAGAGGTTCTCAAACGGAAAAGTAAGTGTTTTTTCCAGTTTTCTCTAGTAAATATTCGAAAGCATTCCTGATCACTAACATTACTTTATTTCTTGCAGCAAGCATATTAAGATTTCGAGCGTTTCTTCAGTCTGAATTTAGCGAGGAAAATTTGGATTTCTGGATTGAATGCGAAGCGTACAAGCATCAGAAAATTTACAAACAAAGAAAGCTTGCGGGAAAAATCTATGAAAAATATGTCGCTGCACAAGCACCAAGAGAGGTAAGCGGTTGATAAAATCACATCTTTGGTGAAGTAGTTTTGTGTCTACGGAGACGTGTATATTCAACTACTTTCTGTTATTCTCTAGATTAATTTGGACTGCATATCGAGGAAGAAAATTAAGTGCTCCATTGAAAATCCCGACAGTAAGACGTTCGAAATAGCTCAGAATAAAATATTTCGACTTATGGAGCGCGACTCGTACCGTCGTTACGTCGTTTCTTTAAAAAAGACAGTGGGAATTGCTCAACAGTTTTCCGTCGACAATGATTTGACACCCATAGTTTCAAATGGAAATAGAAAAATCTCCCTCTAATTTCATTTATTTCCGAAAAAATGAATCCAATCACATTGGTCTATCCCTCCTTCCTCTTCTTCTACTTCTTCTTTTAATTATTAATGGATTATTATACTATTTTTTTTAATGCGTTATTTGTTATCCCTATCTCTCTCATCCTATTTTTTCTAGCCATTCTTTGTACTTTGTTCACTAATTTATTTATCGCATTACCTTGCGTTTTTGTTTCGACAATGCCGTGCGTAAACAAAATAAATAATCTTAAACCAAGCTGGCAGTTCGACACTTATTTGTTACGAGGTTGGTGGCAACAGATGTTATTATAATGGCGTGCTGTTAACATTGACTTCGCTATATAATACAAAACTGGAAAGTTGTTTCAAGAACCAGGCAAACAATTTACGATTCAGAAGAGCATTGAATCGAAACGAACCTATAATAATTTTGATTTCCTTTCAACTCCCAAGTATGTTCTACCTTTCTAACTAGGTGTGTCATTTAGAATAATCATATTAAAGTAGACTATATCTCTGCCGTAATGAATATCGTTGCAATACACTAATTATTCAAAATATGTATATCGACTTAGATATCTGTTTATTAATCAGATATTTGCATACATTATCCATATGATACAGCGCTGGATTGAAATCGGTATTAAAAATCCAATTCGTTTTCGCTACGTAGTGAACAATCAGCCTTGTGTTTATTGCCTATAATCGCTGACATATTGATTACAGACCACAGGTTATTTTATCACTATCAGTCGTAACTCGTATCGCCGTCTGTCTCTCTCTCTCTTGAAAGTAATATGGGTAACCGAGGTATGCGTGTTTCAGATTATTCCGATTTAATTACTCATACACGAACTACTTCTTCAGCAAAGCTGAATAGCAGGGTAGTGTCCTGTACGTGTGAGCAACTGCCGAAATGGATTTCTCTTCATCAGATAAAGTTTATTTATTTCAAATGTATGGAAGGTATCGAAGAAAGGCAAGAACAGAATAGTGGAAATATGGAAAGAACACAGAACAATAAAATTAGATATTTGATAATAAATAGAGAAGCTAAATCTTGAAGGAACTTCATACGTTACGTAGATGTATTAATATGGTCTTATGAATCAAAAGTAGATTCTCGTCTCAATTTTTTACTTATTTTCTGTGTGTCCACTGCGTGCAACAGCAAAGAGGAACTGTGTATAGTGGGTAAGATTCTAATGGAACGTCTTGTTGTTGGAGTTACAAAGCCCAGTGCTCTAGTATTGAGATATCTTTGAAAAGAATCTTTCTCCATCAGGTTGTATATTTTATTTTGAGCTATTTCGAACGTTTTATCGTTAGGATTTTCCATGTTTTTCATGACAGTCATCCTCGTTGCCTCGTCAATATTTATCTGAAATTTTCGTAATAAGCAAGCTTTAAATCTGTACACCTCATTATATATAGATACTCGTGACAAAATAATACAGGTATTCAATTTCCATCGGTCCGGTCTATAAAGACTGGGTCATTAAATTAGCATCTTACCTCATTTGGTGAATCTGGAGCTATGAACCTTTGAAAGATTTTGAAAGCCATTTTTTTCTGTTTGTTAGATTTTTCTCTCTTGTAGCTTTCGCACTGACACCAAAAATCCAAATTTTCTTCGCTAAATTCCTTTACCAGGAAATATCGGAAATTCGAAAGATTTTCTGTGAAACCAAACACAAAAAAAATTAAAGATAAAACCAATGTTGGCCAGTTATAAATGCCTCACGGTTCGTAGTATTACCTTTGTCGTTCAGAACAAACGTGAAGTTGAATTGGGACTGACCCCAAAATGCCATGCATTTTGTAGATTTAGATCGGGTAAATCTAACAGAACTGGATCTAAAATAAAATAACATGCGTAAATTTAACTTGTACACTTAATCGGCTTTATTAATGTTTAGAATCTTTCTCTAAAACGTTTCTGTGGCTAATTGAAAATTAAATATTTATTACCTCTTCAGTCGTTTTAGTCCCTGCTCGTTATCCTTATAATCTTCGCTGTTATCATTTAGTTTTTGTTGCTTTTTGGATAAGAATGGACTGTCGCAGTTTGCTGATGCTAAAAAATTGCATGTGACAGTCGAAATTGCTTGTTGACCACGACGTTTTCTGGCAAGGAATGAGGCAATTGGTTTAGACTTGACAAGAGGCATTTTGTTCGGAAGATTTTCTATTAGCCAATTAGGTAGACGGAATGTTCTTGCGGCCTTGAGAGACAGATAGGCAGATTATGAATTGCTGCTGAATTTGCAGAGTATTTTATCTAAAGTCGAGATAAAAAGATCTATTGTTACGGCTTAGGCTTTGTTTGTTTAGGAGCAGAGTAAAGTTTTGCGTCAAGCTCTCTGTGGGGGTACAGGCTTATTTGTATACTTTATAAAGGAGTAAATGTTACCTGTGGAGAGAGAAGAATAACTAAACCAATAACTGTACAGTTCTTTCTGAAAAACTGTTTGTTTTTCTTTGGAGGCACTGCGTGAATGATTATTTGCTGAATGGAAAGGATGGGTAATAGGAAACGGTAATATTTAAATGTATGTTTTGCTATCTAAGCAAATAATCTTTCTAACAGTAGGCAGTTAAATTATTAAATTGCTCCTAATAAACATTTCTCGATCCGCAGAAAAGCGCAGACATATTATTCAACCATCTCAGCGACACCAAACACATCACTATCAAACTCTACTATTACATCGGGCGCCTCAACGCTAGACTCAGTATTTTATGGCAATCTTGTTTCACTAAATATCGATTACAATTAATACTGGATAATGGAACGGTTGCGCTTCTAACTCATCTGATGACATTGTCCATTCAGAACAAACATACGGGCGTATGCTATGCCTCCCAATTTGCAATTAAATCTAACCCATTCATTACCTTAATAACAAAATTATAGGGCCATTAACTATCTGCAGTTACAGCACCTATGGGTACGTTCGGGGGACGATCTTTCCTGACTATGCCCCTGACTAAGGCAAATTTCGGAGTTGTTGCGTTTATGCTAACAGAAAAACAATACAGGATAAGTATAGAAGCGTGTTGAAATATGTAATCGGCAGCTCTTGCTACCTTATGACTGGAGTAAATGTTGACACACTAGATCCTTTCAGTCTTGGTTCATTTAAAAATGACTTGAAATGACAAGAATTCTTGAAGTTGGTTCATACGCCCGTTTTTCATGAAGGCATGTTATTGATGTTGTTGGTTTAGAATCTTTCTCCTTTTATTTTTTCAGATTTTGCCTATTTTCAGTGTTATTTCAAAAAGTTCATGGTATAAGTTAATTTGTTCGTAATATTATTAATTCCTATTTTTACCTGAACGGACTTGAAGATCAAAAAGCAAAAAGTATATTGACATCTTGTAAACATACTTCATCGTTATCCTGCGTCGGAATCAGGTGCGGAGAACTCGAATTATTTTCTCTGTTTTGTCCTTATGCTTTCTCCGTATTATCTAACTTAATGTTGGTCGTGTACTACGCCTACAGATATGACATCTCGAATTTAGAAATCTCCTATTGTCAGGATTATTTTAGCGTTGCTCTAGTGATATTAGTAATAGTTTATCAAGACTTGTTATTCCGAGCCGTTCAGTTCTCGGCTCATAGGATTAGCTGGCCTATGGTATATATGCTTATAATGGATAACGGAGATAACAAAGACGCAAAGAATCTCGCCGTAATAATATGTCGGATGGAGAGGGTGACAGAATAACGGGTATCGTTTTAACGAGTTGTGATTTCATTATCAATCTACGGTAGATGGTAGTAGAGAGCTATAACCCTCCTCCTTAACGTTGATAACTGAGAAATGTGATAAAGTGTGAATGTCAAAGAGAAAATTTAGTTTCCGAAAAGAGGTCTCAGATATTTTGCGGTTTAGATTCGGTGATGATGACAGCATGTGACGACGGAAAGCCCCTAGATATCATGAATATAGTGAACACTGATCGCTGACTGCGTCTTGTAACGTTATCAAGTGTATTTGAAGAATATAACTTTGTTTCCTATCAGTATTTTAATTAATTAATCAAGGCAATGGTGACATATGAATTTTATATTATTTATAAACTGTTGCTATCATAAAATACCCATTGTTTTTGAATTGAGTCATTATCCAGCCATTTTTAGACGATAAGTTTCTCACGTTTCCTCACTATGACTCAAATAAATTCCTTGTGATGTAATGAACGAGTTGTCGGGGTTTTTATGGTATTTTTAGAACAATAATATTTCGGAATCGTGATGGCTATATTAAGAGTTAATTTCAGCGAATTTATTTTGGAAAATTCCCAGCTCCACATGCTATTATATCTGTTGAGTTGATGGTGATAGATTCATGCATAACAGCTATAGTTTAATCAGTTTTTATTTGTTCACTATCATTCTGGCATGCATGAACAGTCATGCCAGTACATGCATTAGTAACAGCATTGTAGTTTCGCGACTCGGCTGGTTACGGAAGACAGAATTCCCCCCCCTTACCCCCAACAATCAGGCGAATTACCCCCACCTAGCGAATGCAAAGCACAAAACTTCGTTGTTAGATCAGCAAAAGCAAATCATTAAAGGAATGTCAAAGGGAATTTTATTTATGGACAGATTAGTGTTTTTATGTGTGTGAAATTTCAGGAAAATCAAAAACTCTGCCCCCTTTCCCCGCAAAGGAAAGAGTCCGCTCACGCCTATGTGCATATAAGATTGTAAATTATATGGATTATAGTACTGAAATACAGCTTTATGATATAGATTGTCATCAATTATTAATGCTAATAATTATTTACCTAGGGAACGGTACAAAATGTCTTTGTCATATCATAATAATAATAATTTAGATTTAGCAGGAAGTGGAAAAAGCAGAGAAATATCAACAAATAATGAAAGTAAGTACATAATTCGTATATCGTTGCTGCATAGTTGTCGTCACCTTATTCATTTTACTTACAGGTCCGGTAAACAAATTAAAGAAAAAGACTCGCTTCGGGTTATTTTCTTTTCGCTCTAAGAAAAAGAAGGTAGTGAAAACCAGAGGTAAATAAATAGACATTGAATGTAATATTGATGTATTATTGGTTTGTTTTTCACACCTCAGGCAATTGGTTTCGAATTTTAGTTTTTAATTTACCTGTTTGATATTTCAGTTGTAGCAGATGACGCAAGTGATACTGTTTCCATAGGTAGTGAAGTTTCCGCAAGTGAAGGTAGAATGCTGAGAACATATGGAATACATTTTTGTGTCGAGTCTTTACTGAGGCATAAACATGACATTTCAATCAGCTATCTCAATTCTATTGTTCGTCATGCTCTTATGTTACCCATGCTGAAGACATACAATAATTGTGTTCACTCTTGCATGAATAGCTTTCAAATCAGTTTATTCCCTATTTTAAGAGAATTTTTTTTTTCAAACCTATGAGAGATTTCTAACATGTCCCTCGAGACCCCAGACAGGTTCTTTCAGAAGGAACATATTGAACACATGCATTTGCAAAATGATAAAGAAAATTTCTCCTAAAACCGCTTATTAGTATTGTTTTGTTCCAGAGGTCGCATGCATTGTAGAAACTGAAATGGAAGAAGAAAGGTCAACTGAAAAGGTGCCTCAAAGAGCAATTCAGGTAATAGAGCAAAGCTTTCAACAATTTAGTAAAATGCTAACTGATATTTTTGCTGCTATTTGATTCAGCAAGTGCCTTTTGAAATCCGAATAGAAACGGAGGCCGGCGAAATTTGCGAGAAAGACATCATTATTTCACAGTCAGCAGCAGAGGAGGTATTATAGTTATAAATATTTATCGAAAATGTTAATTGCATGAGATACTGTTGTTCTCCATCTTTCAAGAACATGTTTGAAAATGCTTTCACTTCCTGGTGGGATTAACAATGTGACTAAACTGAACTGTAAAAAAGGTGGAAGTATACAATGATCTCACAGTGAAATTTTTCATCTACAACTTGAACAATACACATGAAATCATGACACTTCTTTATATTTTCCTACTTGTACATTATTCTTGGAACACAATCGTTGTTGAGGACGATCATACATCAATGTCATTGCTCTTCTTCCAGTCGTGATAATTTTTATATATATTTAGACAATTAGAGCAATCCCATTGTGATGAGTTATGTCTGAAATAATGTTTCCTTACTTACTGATGATATGCTCTGATTTCTTTGTTTCAGCCAAACTCAGTAACAGACAGCACCTTAACGAATGAAGAAAATAGTTCCCTGACTGTGGTAACCATGCTCAGCGGGGACATAACAAGCTTGGGTAAGAAATAAAATTCTATATAACATCAGAAAGAAATGTGACTCATACTTTGTGGCAAAAAAAGGAAGCAGGACTTAATAAGCATTTCGTAATAGTTATGTTTCGCTGATTTCCTGTATATATCTAAATGAGATTAAAATTAGTTTAAGTACAAAGCACTCAGCAAACCATAACCGTGCGTTCTGTTGTTCCTAGCTTACCAAGTAATGATCCGACTCACTAGTTTAGGAAGATGACAATAATTGTGTTATTAGTTCCAGCTGGCATTTCATTATAAAAATAGGAGAAGAGGTTATGGTGCAGGAATACCTAAAAGTTTCAGCTCATTCAGTAAATATTGACTTTGTTCAAAGTTACTTTCCAGATAAGTCCAGTAGAGTGTCCACTTCATAAAATGTTCCCTCCGCAATTAAATTGTCCTTAAAAGACAAATAAATAAATGTGGTTGGGGTTCTAATTAAAACTTTATTGCCCAAAGAATTCTCAAAGTTTACTTTAGGATTTACGTCAAAATTTGCTGAAATTGGACAAAAATATTTGAAAACAGAATAAGACGCCAAAGTGTCTAGCGTGTTTTGTGATACCATGTATATTCATGTAGCAACGGAAAACGTTAATTCCATACATAAATTTAACAGGAGTGTTTTTTTGGCCAATTCGAATTCAAAGACTATCATTTTAAATGATCATTCATTTCAAAATTCTTTTGTAAAATATGGATGATTGATTGCCACTTTTAGATTCTACATATTGGTAGGAGGTCGTACTACTCCATTGTTCTAAATAAATTCCATTAAATTTGATATCATAAAAAGATATGAACCAATTACATGCCTCTTTTATTCACTGTAGAAAAATAAATTGCTAACGCCTTCTCTAAACACAGGTTCCATTGTTGTCTTTTGCTAAACGAAGTAAAAAAGTTATATTTCATGGTTCACCTGATGTCAATCAATGTTCCTTTTATTGAATTCTATTTTTGTTGCCCTAATTTTCTAATACATGCAACATGTAAAAATATTTATATCATCTGGCAAATTGCCGTGAACGTTGCACCACTTCATCATAATTTTTAGACTCTTCAATATTCATTTTGAAATGCTGTATCGATCCCTTTTTAATTTGGTCTCTCAATTTTTGTCAACTGTCTTAGCTTTCTAGTTACTTTAATTGAAATATCAAATCTAGGTTTACTTCCTCTTGTACCATGCTGCCGATTATAATTTATTGATTATTTTCCGTCATGATTCCACAGCATGCCCCTGAGGAAGTGCTACATAAACCTTTTAGCGCCAGCATTTACCACGAGTCATGGATACCAGTGTTTTTGCAGTTGTGCGCTTTCTGATAGTTTAGCTACTTTTTATTCATCATCATTTACATTTTGAAAGGTGAAAAAGAGAATATTGTGAGTAGCCAAATGACTACGATGTTAGACGCTAGTTCAGAAAACTTGTTGGCAGTCGGTCAAGAAGTGATAAAGAAAGATATTCCGGTAATCTCAGCACTGACTCACATATTATTTTATATTATATTCATTCATGCTATGTTTTTAAGTTAAGTGTTATTATTCAATCCATTTGAAGAACATCACCGAGAATGCTGCACTAAAGACAGAAAAAGAAATCAAAGTAACAACGAACACTGAAAGAAGACCCAACACTATATCTATAAGGAGTTTAGAAACGAAATCAGTATACGCTTGCATGAGCCACTACCAGTTCAATTCTCCGAAACGTGAAACTTTAACAAGACTCAGACAAAGAATGACAGAGCAAATTCCAAGTAGTTCTGCCGATGGTCCCAGTCTCCCTGGCTCTCCAGTGAAAAGGCAAAAGGTGAACCATATTGTACTTGCATATACCTGATAGGTATTTACATTTAGTTCTAGAATTTCTCTCAATTCTAGAGGAGACAGATTATTGATAGCAGAAGAGCATATGTATTTTAACTAATCAATAACTCTATTAACCTAAACTGGATCTCAGCATGACATGGGATATTGGAAATCCTTGTACTTGTAGGATTAAAAAATAAATGAATGATATTGAAAATTATCCAATTTATAAATAACTGTCATCAAATTACCTTCCAGGAGTATAGTATATTGATTTCAGCATTTCTAAAAGGAAAAAAGCACTTGAAGAAGGTAGCCTTGTCAGCGTCCTCTGCAGTGTAGAAAGTATTGCGGTAAATGTTTTGTCTTAGATATAGTTCTACTTAGAAATGGGATTGTTGACAGTCAGGTTAAATATACGCTGACAAAATTCATGATACAGTGGATCCTCATAGTACGAGCGACTTATAAGATGAGAAACTCGCTATACGAGCCGCCATTTGTGACCCCCCCCCCCTCATACGACGAGTACAGATTCACAGTACGAGCTATCGACATACACTATGGCAAGGTAAAGGGAATCAATAAATAGCGTTTCTAGCTGACTCATCGATTTGTATGTGAGAGAGAGAAAATAAAAAAAGGGCACATGCTCAATTTACCGTGCTTTACTCACCAAGCGCAGTCTGCACTCGCTTGATTCACGCGTTTATATCGTAGCAGTAACGTTCCGAGCGTATTGTGCTAATGAATATTTCGTTATATTAATTAATATTATATTAATTAGTTTTCCATTAATTTCAATGGGAAAACGTGTTTTGTAATACGAGTGAATCATTATACGAGCCCGGTCTTGGAAAGAATTAAACTTATGAGGATCCACTGTAAGCTTATTAGACGTTAGCAGAGCAATAGAGCAATTTTCTGGTAGATTTTATTGAAAAGAGCATGAAGCTCGTCTGTTGACTTCCTGTTTGAAATATTGATTCAACAACTATGTTGTGATTCAGGCGATGTGCATTCAGCACACCACATATGTTTAGGATATACATATGCTGTAATTTGTAAAGCAGTGTGTAGGTGTAAGTCATGAAAACATTTGTTTTAGCATCAGCACAGCAAAAAATGTCGACAAATTGTTTTGATTGAGATGTGAATGCCTCTGGGTAATAGTCTGTATTATGTTTTCCATCAGGTATAATTTATTGATGTTCACATTAACATCAAGACTGGATTTCCCTGTCATGCCGTTTCCTATAGTCAATAATAACACCTTTCACCTTGATTGGTTACTTAATCGGCACACAATAGCAGTAGCTTGCGAATTTCGCAGTGACCCATATGAGCTACTGGTCTTGTTGTAATTTTCTGATGATGGCTACATCTCCATTGTTCCGTCATTTTATAGGAAGTAGATTTACGTAATAGGAATTGTATGTATGGAAGTGCTCCAAACTGTTCCTGTGTTATTAGCTTGTGGAAGAAGATACTGTTCACTATGTGTATACTGTTTATACATTTCTTTCGTCATTTGACAGTTTGTATAGAGGAAGAGTAGGTTCAGACTGGAATATTATCTTCTTATTGTGTGCCCATATCTTTTTCATCACTGAGAATTAGTGGCATGATAATGTCGAGGAAGGTAAGCGAAACATTGTTTTCTTTTGAATTAGCTTGAGAAAACAACAGCAGCAAACGCAGTGGTAGAAGCTATTTTCAATGTTTTTATTATTTTGCTAGTTCTTCCTTTGCAAGTAGTTAATTACCAGAAGCATAAATATCTAGCTACCGTATTTACCGAATCAGGACAGGAAAATGATATACATTTAGTCATGCGATTACTAATTTGCTTTAGCATATTGGTGCTTCTTGACACTATACAAATCTGTTAATTCGCTTAGTCATTTGATATCATTTAACAGTGAAACTTGCTTGAAGCTATTCATGCCAGGTTATGCCAACATTATACTTGTTGTCACAATATTCACCATCCAAAACTTTATAATCAGAACAGTAATCCGAAAACTTGGAAAGAGCTATTTGCCAATCATTATTTCATATTCAAGCTCTTGCCAGCACATAAGTGATTATCCTAATTTTTTTAATGCATTTAGTATCCCCCGGGACCAATTTTCATTAAAGTGCGACAGTGATTTATTCTTTACTGTCTGGTGAAGTTCAAAGTCTTTTTTCAGTACATTGCTGAAAAACTAATGGTCGCCACTCTAGGAGGAGGGCTAATTGATAAATCTTCAGAAGGGCTAGGTGACTGCGTCGGGTTCATTTGGCGGCAACTGCAATTCTTGTCAAAATCCTTATTCTTTTAATTTTATGTTTCCACATTTGAACAAATAAAGTCTTTGTTCCATTGATGTACAACTTTTCATTTTGATAGTATTTGAAGATGGATTAATAAATTTGATATTGTTGCATAGCACAATGAATATGAATTCAGTTAGTGAGTTTCAATTGTCAGGTGGATTGTTGATTGATTGTTGGTAATTATTTATGTTCCCATTGACTGGTTTTTATGAAGTCTGGGGGATAGTAACCTTCACATATAATTTTGCCATCGTATAATATATCTAGAAGGATTGAATGTTTGCTGTAGATGACTCCTATTTTTTGTTTCAGTCAAAACGAATGAAAACGTCTCAGAACACGTCACCAACACATAACCTTACTGTACTGCTGGTGAATGGAGAAAACCTAGCGGCGAGAGATTCAAATGGTTATTTTTTTTATATACGATACTCCTGTTTGCATCTGTGTGAAGCCTAGATTGTGACATTTTGTATTATATTAACACCTTAATATCGATTCCCTGCATGTTACATGACATGCATAATTCATTAGCTGATGTTTAAATGAAACCCTTCCATTCACCAGAGAATCTGGAATACTAGAGGGCTTTTCTTGGTTACTGCAATTTTTCTACTGTTTATCGTTTATTTGAAATCCAGTGGAAGTTTTAACACTTATTAAAATACCAGAGAAGCTCATTAAAATTTTATGCTTCGTCTACGTTTTCGAGTGTACGGTTTTGCTTCCAAAAAACAGAAGTAAAAAAGGCAACAGCATTCATGATGGTTTTGTCTTCTGTTCCCAGAAACTCTAATACCAACTAACGACATCTAAATTATGTATATGTTTGTTCGGTGGTTTTTTAGCAGATTAAAATAGTATGGCAGAAATAAGATCTGAATATTAAAAAAATGAATAAAATACGGTACACTTGGTTCATAGTAAATGTTGATTTTGATGTAGTAATGCATTCTGTATTAAAGCAGAATGTTTAAGATAACGTCCTGGAATTGATCGGTTCTGCTTTCTTCTCTAGGTTTAAGCGATCCATATGTGAAATTTAAAATCAATGGTAGAAGGCAGTACAAGAGCAAGATTTGCAAGGCGACTTTAAATCCCAAATGGGATGAAGAGTTTACTGTCCCTGTCCGAGTCAACGATGTACTGGTAGTGAAGGTTTTCGATCATGATTTGGCATTTAAAGATGATTTCATAGGGTAAGTCTTTAAGCATCAATATATGATGTACTTTTTCCAAGATCACTTACTTTGTTCGCATGGAATGTGGTAGCTGTCGTAATGACATTAATAGCTAACACCAGTAGTGGGAATCATATTTTTTAGGAACTACTTCTCTCATACTTTGCTTCCCTAATTATTTTTGTCGGTGGAATGGATGAAGAGAAATAGCATGATGCGTTGGGACACAATTAAGGAACTTTTGTAATTTTAGTAACCGGATTGCAAGAAGTGGTGCGGACCCCTTCAATCCCACAACTGGCTATTACCCAAATAACTGTTCTGTAATGCCTTACCCTGCTTTTAATTCTTTTAATTTAATGTTCTAATGCTTATTGTGATGAAAAGTTTGAAAAGGTACATATGAATTATTCACAAATTCATTGTTCCATCTAATCTTTATATTTAGCATTACTAATTATTGTGAATGCTGTTAAATTGTGATTTTTTATAGATGTACTACTGTGGAACTTGAAGGCTTAGTGGAAAATGAAGAAACAGAAACGTCTCTCATTCTTCAGGATCCCGATTGCATCGATGAACACCTCGGGGTCATAAATCTTATTTTGAAAATAACCTGCTTGTACGATGCCACTCTTCAGGTAAGTTAGAATTATGCAATTTATTTTATATGTGTATCGCTGAATGATTTACTGTGATGTAGCGGAAGGATGTGCAGGACAATGGAGAGGCATCGGAGATTAACAGATCTGGTTCGTTCAAGAATGCAGATGGACCTGCTCTCTCTCGCTCAAACAGCAATGCTTCAGATGCCAGTAGGAAGCCTGCAAGTATAAATTATTATGATGATTTCTGGCTGTCTGAACAATTAAAGTATGATGGCTCATTGTGTAAATTTTGTAATATTACAAACTCACGTTACCAGAGAACTGCTAATCCAGGAAACAAGAAGTGATTCAGTTTTGAACTTCACTGCTGGCTCATATGTGAATAATATTTATAGTTACTAGAGATGCATGTTTTTATAAATGTATCTATGCAATCTCTTTTTTTAAGGAATTTAGGGCTAACAATGTAGTGATATGAGGCAATACTCCTATTAACATTATGAGTTGTAATATTACCACAATACAACATTCTAGCACCTCGCCAAACCACAAACTTTGCTATGCTTTGCTTTGCTTTGCTATTCTAATTCTGTGTTCTATTTCACACAGTGACCAATGCAAGTAGAAAGATATTGAAATCGTCAATAGCAACAGCAACAGTGCAATTGGTTTCAGGGAAAAATCTTCCAGCTCGTGATTCCAATGGTCTATCAGATCCTTATGTAAGACTTCAGCTAGGTAAACAAAGACACAAAAGCAAGGTAAACATACTTTTCATGTGTACTTAGTTCGCACTCTTAGTTTTATGTCGTTTTATAATAATTGTCTTTTTACAGGTTTGCTACAAAACTCTTGATCCTATTTGGAAAGAGCAGTGTGTGTTCCAGTTAACTGGTCGAGATTCGCTAGATCGTGAATTGAGTACTCTTGAAATTTCAGTTTGGGACAAAGACTCCTATAGGAAAGATGACTTCATGGGGAGGTATGAATATTATTTACATCACAAGAAATTCCACATAATTCATTATACTGATATTTTATTTCAGATGTGAGTTAGAATTGTGGTCGTTGGAGTATGATAGAACACATTCGCTTACTTTGAATCTGGCTGATTCACCGGGCACAATTAAACTGCTTGTCACTTTGCATTCTTCCAAACCAGCAATGTTTCCGATTACAAGTTATGAACTAGCAGAAATTCGTAATAAATTTGTAAGATTTCCAATGAATTATATAGGCCATGAACCTCTGGAGCCAATGACTCGGTATATAACAGATCCTATACTGTACAGGCGCTTTCCTCGACTTTTTCAAACATTTCCGAAGTTGGATTTATTGAGATTCGAATTATCAAAGCGAACAACTGTAGGGCAGCTGACATGAATGGAAAATCGGATCCTTATTGCGTTGTCGAACTGTGCAACATGAGGGCACAAACCGCTACATGCAACAAGACTCTCGATCCAGTTTGGAATAAAACTGTGACTTTGTAAGAAAGTTTGACCTTTCTTAATCATATGAATTCTTCAAAAACCTTATCAACAAAGATTTCTTTTTCAGTCCAATTAATGACATACACGAAGTCCTTGATGTCTCGGTATACGATGAAGATGAAGGTGACGCAAACGACTTTCTTGGTCGCGTTGCGATCCCTCTTTTACGAGTTCAAGACGGACATGAAAAGACCTATGTTCTGAAAGACAGAAAGCTGATGGGTCGAAGCAAGGGAACAATCACATTGCAAATTCGCACTATTTATAATCCGGTGAATATCGATTTTAAACTCACTTCCGGAACAGTAATCACCTACTGTAATCTATAAAGCAACGATTAGTAATTAATACTAATTTGTTATGCAGATACGAGCAGCCATTCGCAGCTTTAAGCCCAGGGAGGAAAATGTCATGGAACAAGAGCCACGATTCAAAAGACAATTGCTTAGTCGAAATTTTCACAGAGTCTGGGATTGTGTGCAGGCCGTACTACAAACTGCACAGTTTATTAATTCTTGTTTCACCTGGCAAAATCCAATGAGAAGTGCAGTTGCATTTGTTGTGAGTTGCAAAATACCTTAAATTAAAAATGAGTCTATTTGCATTATCTGGATTATTTCAGGTTTATCTATTAATGGTTTGGAATATCGATCTGTATATGATTCCTATATTACTACTTCTTCTTCTCATCAAAAATTACATCTCAGTCATTGTTCAAAGAACTAAAGTTGACAGAAGGGTTTCCAAAGTTGATGAAAAGTAAGTTTTCTTTAGCTGATTTTAGCATGTTCCGTTTTTCATTGATCATATTTTTTATTTACAGTTTCCAAGAAGATGATGATGAGGATGTAGATGAATCTGGAGGTGTGAGGTTGTCAATTATGCAACGTTTAAATGCCCTACAGGAGGTTTTACTCAAGGTCCAAAACGTGCTGGATTGGGCTGCATGTTTACTGGAACGAATACATAAGTAAGTTCGTATAGCACATAAAACTGCATACAATGTATCGCTCCTCTGTTTTTATATTATTTCAGCACATTTATGTGGTCGGTACCTTTTCTCTCTATTCTTGCTTGCATTGTTCTGTTCATTGCGAGCTTGGTCCTTTATACGCTGTCTTTTCGCACAATCGCAATACTGTGGGGAATTAACAAATTCACGAAGCGCCTTCGGAAACCAAACTATGTCCCTAATAATGAACTGCTCGATTTCCTATGCCACGTACCTTCAGAAATTCAACTGGTAAGGTTTGCAACAATATTATGACTGCACTGTTGGTTTATGGATGGTTTATGAATTTTTGTAATGCCAATTTTTAGGACCAGTACCAAGAACTCAGTTTGCTGCAAGGATCCCCGAAGACATCCAAAAAACGGAAATAGTTCTTGTATGGTTGATTTGAAAGCTTTTTTAGAAGACTATTTCTGCTCTATTGATCCATATTTTTGGTAAATCATCTATTGTTCTATCTCATGTACACTGTTTTTCGACGGTTCCTTCTTTTCTTCATTTTATTTTTTTCACTCAAATACTTTTGCTCAGGCTATTTACACGATAACAGTGTCAATGACAAGTTTTCTTGCTCAATCTCATGTTAATGTAGATCTAAAAATAATTTCATTCAGTTTCCAGACATGGTGTAAAAGAGCTGCTTTCCGAAAAGTGCCAAATGCTAATACTAATCTATATTTCAATACTCCGAAGTTCAAGTTACTCTCTATGAGCTGCTCAGCATTCCTTATTTTATTAATCCCTTTCAACCCAGTTTTAAAATTTATGATGGATATCACTATCTTTGTGAAAATGAAGTAACTTCAACCATCCAATATTGCAGTGAATGTCAATGAATGATGACTTCCATTGATATTTGCCCAACAATTAGTGTTACAATTCGTTTAGGCAATTCTGTGCATGATTTAATGAGATCACTTTTGTTATTCAAACGAACAAACATGATTATTTTCCAATGTTTGAATTGAGTATTAGTTAATGGAGAGTTACAACCATTAATTGCGTTACGAAAAGTTCCATTCCGAAAACACACATGTTCACTAAACATTTTGAGGTCATGATAAAATACTGAATGATTATTTATTATTGTGTTTTATGTATATGCAATATCCGAATTTATTGAATGTTCCAGGATCATATTATTCCTAGCATTAATTCATCACAAATAATGTTTTTGATAACTGTTCTAATTACTGTTGATATATATCTTTCATTCGTTATATTGGAAGCTGGTGATATTGATTAACATTCAATAAATTTAACTCAACACTTGTTCTGTAAACTACAATTATACAGAACACCTGCCGTTTTCATTGTAAAATTATCACTACTACCATCACCGCACATCTACACATCACTGGAATATGTCCGCTACATGATAAATTTCAGCTGATTCACAGAAAATTATAAATGCGCGCCATCCATATATCCCAATAAGATAAGTTGAAAATTTAGATATATATTTAATATATATTTGTAATACGTTGTCATCCATTCTAGCCAAATAATTTTTGATTAATCACTATTCCACACCAGGACCCATGCTCCTTGAAATGGCATCCCTTAGATGGTGCTAGTGTGTAATGGCTGCGGAAGATTGCGTCTGGCGAGGAAATATAACATCCGCTAGATGATGCCAGGGTGTAATGGATACGAACGATTGTGACTGGCGGGAATAAAAATAACAAAGATAAATGCTACAGAGGGATGTTTACTACACCACTGTCATTCTGGCAGAATTTTAGTTTAAATTAGCGTAATTCTCGACAGGCGCGTGAAAAGAGAGCAAGGCAACACGAAAGTTAACCATCTGCTAGCGTCACAACAATGATGCATGACATTTTTTAACGAAACTTCAATTTGACGTATATTTCGACACTCGGGCTCTACTTTAGAATATGTCACAACAAACTGCTATTAATACTCTATTATTTGCACTTAAAAATAATGCAAACTAGAATTGTGCTACGCTACAATTATGCAGAACTTTCGTCGCTGTTACATAGCGGGAGTTCTTATTAGCGAGCTAACATTGCAGAGACGTGGGATTATGATTGCTACAGTATCAAAACCCATCATTAATTTTCATCTTGTAGTATTTGCGGACGTTATCCTTATCCCTGTGTAATCAAACACTTATACTAATTATAACGTGGCCTATTTATTTGTTTCGAGCTATCGTCCGATTGGTGAGATGTTTCTCAAATGCGCGCTTACCTCACAACTCAAATTTCAATCAGCCACGTATGAAAAATCAGTTTATATCGATTGAAATACTGTTGCTCGCCATCATTGTGTCGCTGTTACTCCATGTTAGCAGTTGTAGAGTTAGTCAGTTTGCAGCCGTTTAGGTCTATGAATTAGCATGTTATATTATTGCTATTCATATCTATTGCTATTTTTATGTCGTATATATACATGTGGTTCAAATTCTGTGTTTTATATATTTGTAATAATTAGTGTTATATGTTGTATGGATGTTTGTTTGTATGTGTATTGTATTGTGCACCGGGCCCGGTTGCTTTTTTACTGTTTGTTTTATATGTTTAATCGCCCTTTATGTTTCAGAACAGGTGTCGAGACAATAGCTGATGACTAACAGTTGATGAGCCCGCAATGCAACGGTTGGTATAATGAACTTGGTTTTAAATGTAACGTGATATAATGAATTGAATGAATTTTTGTAATGGAAGATGCGCCCGTATTAAAAAACGTATTTAATTAGCCACGATCTCTTCCTTTTACAAAAACTTAAGCTTGTAGCTCCTAATAATAAGATACGAAAACCACCCCAAGTGAACGTGTAATACACGCGAAATGTTAATACGCAATCTGGATTAAATACTTGTGAATGCCTTATTTACTAAACGTCATATTTTAATATAAGGAGAAGGAAGAGGCCAGGCACCTTAACAGCGCAGACACCAATGGAAAAGACGATCACATCGGCGGAGGCGAAAAACCGAGCACCCTTGTCGGCGTGAAAGAGGAGCCGATATCGTGGGAGCGAAAGGTTCAACGACCTGAAGACACACTGTAAGATTAGGTATTATTATTGGGGGAGCTGGCTTGGATTACCCTTCTGTATTCTCGATTGACTTGACGGTATTAAACGTTCCTTGTGATAATTTTAACTTTTAAACCTGAATGAACACCTAAATGTATATTTCCTATATTGACACCATTAAATATTACATATTACATATAATTTCGATCATACACAATTTCACTCAAATTTCCCTCAAACTTTATTGTGCCTATGGCTATAAATATACGTTATTTTTTCCAATTTATTTATTATTCAATTGCATTGAATGATTCCCTTCATGAGCCGCTCCCCTTTATACTACTGTGTGATAGGCTACAGTTAGGCCTAAATGTAGGTGCCTAACAAGAGGCGACAAGGCGGGGGACACCGGGCAATGGGGCAACAACCACAAGAGAAGAGGGAAGTAGGAGATGCAACTATCACGAAGAAGTATGTATCTTGATTTTTATCATTAATAATACGTATTATTTGTCGATTTTCCGCATTGTTCCAGGGCCCGGATGATGAGACAGGAACCAACCGCAAGAGACGAATCAAAGGATCATGATCATGAATGAGTATAATGTCTTGTTTATTAATAGTACGTATTATATTGCGAATATTCATGTTGTTTTAGGGCCGGGATAAGGACGCAGCAACCAGAAGAGAGGAGAATCGAAGGAAGCCCTGACCAGACTACCAACCATGGAGGGGTAAGAAAATTGTGTTTAGATTTTCAGTCTATTCAGTATTATTCAATACATTTTTTCATTTGTTAAGAGTGTCTCTAAAGTAGACTCAGTACCGTTACATTACTTTTAGACGATCAACGCAAGCTGGACGCCGTGAACAACCAGATGCGGGCCTTTGACGTTACCAAGACGCCGTGAACAACCAGATGGGGGCCTTCGACGACTGGACGCAGTGAACAACCGGATGGAGCATTTAACGCGACCAGGACGCAGTGGTAGCGACAGTATCATTCAATACATTTTTTAATTTATTAAACGTGTCTCTTAAGTAGACTCAGTACTGTTACATTACTTTTAGACGATTGACGCAAGCTGGACGCGGTGAACAACCACATGGGAGCCTTAGACGTTACCTGGACGCCGTGAACAACCAGATGGGGGCATTTAACGCGACCAGGGCGCTAGGTTGCTAGCTTTAGCTAGTTTAATGTAATGTAGAGACTAGATGAAACGTGAATTGTTTTATTTTTTAGATTTGTGGGCTGGGTGATGACGCGACAACTATGGGTGAGACGGAGCAATGGCATCCACATGGAAGAAACATGGTAATTTTCTTGAAACCCTTTTGTTTGCTTTGTGTATAAGTCCGAATTTTTTAAATCTCCCACTAAGTAAGTTGATACATGACAGACGAAAATAAGACCCGCATCCATACAATATTGTACTAATATACTATTTGCATGCCAAGCTGCTGGTTTACACATGCAAATTCTTGTTAGATAGAAGTCCAATCAAACCGTGATTATTTTTTTAGCAGAGTCCAAAATGTAACTATTGAATGAATGAATAGGGTACATATCTTAATCATAACTTTTGGTGCTAGTCACAATATATATTCCTAATTTCACAGGCCACAGCAAAGAGCCAGAATGCAGCTGATGAATTTGGGGTAACAAATAAATATTTTTGTTTCATTGTATTTAATTTTTGCATATACTTTTTCGCTGCACTGCTGTACAAACTGGCCATTTGTACTTCAGTGTGGCGATTGGGTAACTACTGGGACCGTATTAATTAGCAGAGAGGGGGTTTGGATTGATCATCCAAACTTTCTCTTTGGTTATATTTTGTTTCCATTTTTAATATTAGTTAATATTGTTCCCGATTAAATTTAATGATTTCATTTTAACACAATAGTGACCTCTAATATGATATCAACCTAACCTTTGATCTGGATCTTCATTGACCTTTAACCCCCGATGTAAATTTTTGTTCTGTATACCTTTGCTTGGTTGCCATACACACCCTATATTGTATGGTATCCTAAATAGTCGATATTATCCAAGTATATCATTTTTAACCAACTTATATAAGNGTTTGGGTCGAGTCTTTTCTTCACGCAGTGAACCTGTCTACCTGCGTGAGGGTTTATTCTTAAATAAACCCACTGCGCAGGGTGGCACCTTGCCGTGGTGCAGTGGCTTCACACTAAGTCCACCCGACAGGTCTGGGTGCATTACATCCCAGTTAGTCTTCGACGGAAGCATTGAACGGGACATTTTTTTCTAAAGTTGAGATTTATATTATTTAACTTGTTTGATTCCATTTCAGAAGCATTGATCCCTATGTATTTTTTACGTGGATGTATATTTCCTCGGATAACGTGAAGAGTATATGTAGAAGTAACAATCAAATTTTTTGCTACGCTTGGGCGAAAAAAAGGATCGCGTTACGGAAGCAAAGCCTGGGATGTCCGACCAAGATGACGGAGATTGAATCCTATGTTTCAACAATTCATGAATCATATCAATGAATTTCTTGTAAAATATCCGAAAACGTCGCAAATTGTACTTGGGAGGATCTGGCGGATATCTACAGGATTCGTATTGAAAAAGGTGAGAAATTCTTTTATTTATATACAGTTGTGCCTCGTACTTCGTACTTCCGTCCCACGAGGCCTTTAAACATCTTGAATTGTTCTGAAGTCCGAATCAATTTTCCCGATTAGAACTAATGGAAAGTGAATTAAATTAAAACGGTGTCCAATCTTTATTTTAATTACTCACTCCCTCGTCTAATTTCAGCTCCCCGCAATTACAAAAAACTGCCGTGTATTATAACCCTACATTGTCCCACATTTGCCATGGTTAATAGATTGGGATTGTTATAAACAAAACGCTAAAGATGAAGCAAAGAGGGGCACTGAGAGAATTAATTCTCGGGATTAACGATATGTGAAAGATGCTTTCGCAGCGAGAGTATGAGACAAATGGGCGCAAGTTAGAATGTAAATGATATGCTGCATTGATCTGAACAAAGCACGGTGATGTTAGTGGTGATAATGTGACAACTTTACAATTTAAAACGAAGGGAGTTCTGCATAATATTGTACAATTCTAGTTTATTTTTCATTTTTAGATAGGCTCCACTCCAGCACTTGGTGGTCATGGTCTCGAGAAGCACTTGGTGGTCATGGTCTCGAGAAATTTCCTCGTGGCCAGAATTTCTTTCCGAGCGGTTTGGGTTGTCTGGCAAGGTGTTTTCCAAGTTATCAGGCGGTTTTTCATGTCATTTGGTCTCCCGTGGAGACCTTGTATGTTTATTATTTTTTATATTTTTTCTAAACTAGTTGTTTTTAGGTTAATATTGATTGCGTACGCTTGAATTAAAACACCTGGGTATTCAAAATCATTTGTCTTTTTACTTTCAGGCAGATTAGATTTACTCAGAACAGCAGGGATGTTATGACATTACATTTCAGCAGACGTTTGCAGCGAACGTTTTATTTTACGGGCTTTTACTTTTGAATGTCACAACAAACTGCTATTAATACTCTATTATTTACACTTAAAAATAATGCGAATTATTCCTCGGTTAGCGACTAAATCACACGTATCGGAGTGTCGGAAAGTACGTCGAATCGAGGATTTGTATTATAGTGTCGCGTAACGTTCAGCTAGCCTTGTGGGGTAAGGAATATATAAGTGTGATTTAGTCGCTAACCTAGGATTATTTTGCACTATATTTTAAGTATAAAAGGTAGAGTATTAATATAACATTGTTGTTATTTGTTCAGAGGTAAAGCTTAAGTGTTGGAAAGTACGTAAAATCAGGTTTTATATTCAGTTTTAGCGTTGTTTTGATACGAGTGTACAGGGTTAATATTAGTGGATTCCTATCGTTTCAGAATTACTGACTTTTAACCAACTATTCTGCCAGAATGACAGCCACTAGACTAAAGTTCCGATAGTTGTCCTTCCGTGGAATGACTAATTAATCAATAACCACAATGTCTCAGACACAGTTGTCGAATGATCGGCTTGTAGAATTGGTTTCATCCTGGACTGAGGAGGAATGTAGTACTGAAGCAGAGAAAGTTGGCCCTTTAATAGTGGTATGCATTGTTTTTTTTACTAGTTTTGTAGTGTGGTCTCTACGTTAGGGGTACTGATAGGATTAGAAATAACATTGACCCTCAGCAAACTTAGCCTAACCTAATCTCAACTAACGTAACCGAGTTTTTGGAGGGACAGCACTTCGAAATTAGTATCCTGTTTTCATACAGTAAGCTATCTGCTATGAATGTTTTTTTCAGAAAAATCTTCAACACTCCTCATGTACTGTCTTTGACACCATCCGAATTTCTAATGCTTTGGATAAAAAGTTGTTTTCTGTGATGTTTTGCAATCGTCTCAGATGTCAGATAATCACAGTCACTTTCTCTCAACTTACCTCAAAGTTTGATGAAATCCTGTCAAGATTGCCTGATGAAGAAAATAGATCTATCAATTTGGTGTCTTCTGTTATAATCGAATGTCTTCAGGTTTGTGCTATGGTGGATTGCGAGTGAATTACTTAGATTTGGTTTGCTTTTGACGATATTTTTTTGCATCATATTTGTTCTATGTAGAATGCAATTAAGATTGTACAGTGCATGGAAAAGCTATTGCAGTCAATCCTATGTGCTTTATCACAGCAGTCAGA
Organism: Halocynthia roretzi; assembly: GCA_013436055.1. Lineage (NCBI taxonomy): Eukaryota > Metazoa > Chordata > Ascidiacea > Stolidobranchia > Pyuridae > Halocynthia > Halocynthia roretzi. The sequence continues at coordinate 22,895 of QRAM01000297.1, read as the reverse complement.
TCCTTTGAATTCAACCGGTATAAGTTTCATTGCTATTTCAGTGCTGGGAGTGCTGCAAAACTCTTACCTTCATTGCAAGGTGAAAATAGAAGGTGGTAATAAACTAATCCTTATATTTCCATCGAAGTTTTACCAAGCATGTTTTTATTTTTTCTTCAGAACAGTGAACGATCCTACGGTGATTTATTCAAATCTACGAGCGATGCATTAAGTATTCTATTTCAGAAAACATATTCTCTTCAAAAGGCTTTGTCTCTGATCCTTTCAAAGTTGGAGGTGCCGATTCAAGACCATGAGCTGATAGATGCTGCCGACAATCTGAACCCATCATTTCAGAGTAATAATAATCTCTTGGATAATCTTTATTCCTAAACTCTATTCTAAAAAAGTACAACCCTTCACATTGCTTTTTAGTCTGCGATGGTTTGCTAGAAATTTGCAGGATTACTAAAAGTTTGGATAACACCCTGCTCGGTTCATCATGCAAATTATTGTTGAGGTTCGGATTTGTATAAATTTAACAATGATTGTTGTTAGGGTGTTACATTGTTAGGCGTAGTCTTCAGTGATTATTTTAATAATATCTTATTTTGCCTTGTAGGTTTATATCAAGATTCAGACACATTCTGGGAGGGCATATTTCGCTTTATCGTTATGTTGAGTTGTTAACTGGAAACGTTGTAGAAAATGTCAAGTATGCCACTCAGTTATCAACGGGCAGTTCTCACTTAATTATGCAAGGTTTTGTGTCAATTATTTTTATAGTTTGATGCGACTTTATGTATTAAACTAATTTAAAATAGAAGTTTATTGAACGAAGTATATTTAGATGATATTCCAACCAAGCAAGCATTCACACATGCATGTAAATTGTCACAATTTTTCATCTCTTCTATAACATCGATTCTGAAAGATTTCAAGCATTCAATTGACTCTCAAGTTTGTGACGTCTCTGTGACCTGTATTCTTGATTTATTCGAGGTTCTAAAGTCTCCAATGCAAGTGAGCTATTTAGTTGAAGTAGCATACAAAGAAATGTTAGATAAAATTCAACTTACTTGATTCTAGAATGAAAACTTTAATGACAACCAGCTTGATAAAAATTTCATCTTGGGAGTTATTGGTGAAATCGATAAGATCGTCTCCTGTCTAAATGATTTTGAAATATTTTTCAATTCTATCGAAAATTTGGGTAAGGACTATCAAGTAGTATGTAGATGTTGTTTTCTTAGACTTTGACAGGCTGTTCATTTTTTCAGCTGAAGATAAATCACAAGCTTTTGTTCAGCTCCAGCTACTCATTTCTGTTACCAAATCACTCTCATCCAAAAATATATCTGTATGGATGCCTAGTACGGATTGTGATGATGACCAAACTTCAATATTTTTCAAGGTCTTCCACAAGTATCTCCAAGGTGATATGTAGAATCTTACGCTGTATTTTAAAGCTTGCTGAATGATCATATTATTTATTGTCTTTCAGTTCCCCACAATCTTTCTGGATGTATTTATCCGTCAGTGGTGTATGCAGACAGAGATTGGTTACCGCTTTACGATACTGTATTAATTGGCTTGTGCTCTGTAATTTCTCGAATTCCATCATGTCAGTACCGTCCCATAGAGAAGTTTCTGTTCATGAAAATATATTCTCATGATCCATGCATGAGTACCATGGCTTGTGATGTTTTGGTTTTCATTTGCAAGTGAGAAAGTTATAATATGTTAGTCATTGAAGAGATCATATGTACGAGTATTGTGATGTACATTTGTATTTATAGATCTGCTCCACTTTTGTGTTTTCACTATGCCAGCTTGCTTCTTCAGTTTTTAGAGAAGGCAGGTGAAAATAACAAACCTTTGTTATCATATCCCTGTCAAACCACTGCTTTGCTTCTACGAAGAATTCTGCTGGTAATGACATCAAATCAACGCAGAGAATTTTCCTTGCAGCTTTCTGACAAAGGCATTTTAACTAGTATGTTCACTCGTAAAAATTGAGTTGAAATCTTCATAAAATTCATCAATGTTAACATAATTTGATATAATCTGTGGTACTGTTTTCCTTACGCTGATCAAATACTGTTTTATCTTTACAGAATCAGATGTACTTCTGACACCTTGGGAGTTGGTGATTAGACTATCTAAGAAAGTGAATACTGAAATGAATGCTTGGATGTCCAATGGCTGTAAACTCAATCTAATCCCTTTATTGGTCAGAAGATTTTCGTTTATCATCACTACTGTATTGCATTTCAATTCGGTTTCGTAAAGTGATCCTAAAATCTTTAACAGACACAGCAAACATGTAAACTTAAAGAATCGTTTCATGAACTCGCACTTGGCCATGGACAAAGTCATTCCTTGCAATCGGTTGAATATTTTATATTATCACTGACTGTTATATTATTAATATCACCTGTCCAATTTGATTTTCACTAGCCTGAATTCCTGTATGCTCTAAAAGAACTGTTCACAACTGTGCTGCACATATGGACTTTTATTCCGGTCGAAGAAGATAATGAATATTTCAAATCTTTGAGCGTTAGATGGTTTATTCCAGCTCTCACTGAAATTTCTGGAATCCTTAGTAAGGCTATATCCCAACCTAATGTTGACCAGGTGATAGCATACTTGTTCAATAGTCAAGGCTCTCGTCTTGCAAATTTCTTTTCCATTCATTGTTTACTTTGGGTTTCAGATTGTTAATAACTTTCATCAGCTCATGAAAAATAAAGATTGTGATACAATAATCCTTTTATCCATCGCTGCTACTTTACCTGATTTCGTACATTCGGCATCTTCTGTATTTTGCAAGGTTTGATCCACAATTAAATTTAGTTTTATTTCCTGTGTATCTTATATTGTTTATTATCTTATCCAGGATGAAATATCCATAATATATTCAAGATTGCTTAGATGCTCTTCCTGGAGAGTTCGTAATGCATCAATGAGGTCTCTTGAGATGATGGTAAAAGCTCCGTTTGGAGGTTTTCTCGTTGAACGTTGTGCCAAGTCACCAGAAAATTATCCTGGATTCGAAGAACATCTATCCAGAGTATGCATTTATTTGTTTTCTGATATATTTGATTTTAATTGATGATTTGCTTCCTAGACTCATCCTCTGCCTAAAAACTGGACTTCAAACCACATTGCTCAGCAACTCCGTGAAAACTTTATCATCAGTGATGCAACCAAACCCTATTCACTATGGAAGAATTATGAGAGGCGGATGGTTACTCGGTTGCCGAACATACAAACTCAAAGCACTCCCCTCAATGAAAGTAACACGTGTGTAATAAAATATCCTCTACACACTGCGGATATATTACATAACTCTGTTGTTAATATGAAAGAGATCATCAACCACTGCTTGCGGGAGAAGTGTGAACTCATCTCAAAAGAAGTTGTACAAAGTTTAGTGGAATCTAAAACTATTCTTGATGATGTTATAAAAATTGTTAAGTAAATGAAAGAATGTTACAGCGATTGGAAATACATAGTTGTATTCTATTCTTGTTTTAAATAATATATTGTCATAAATTTTCTTCTGCACCAGAAAGAAAAGCTTGGAAAGTTCAAAATCCCAAGTACCCTATAAATATGTATTTAGTGGTAATAAGGAATTATATTAGAAGCGTTGAACCACAGCCGAACTAGTTGCCATGGTGAGAGTTCTGCTTCAGTGCTCCAAGCGGATCTTAGTAAGCATGAGTACAGTATGTAGGAGATTTTCAAATGGTAATATTAATTTAGGGAATATGGTTCATAAAAAGTTTCCTGATGTCTGAGGAGCCGAATTTGAGATTTTCTTAATATTTCTCAAGGGTAGAAATGGCGGAAAAATTAATAAACCTTACTCCAATACATACACAAGAAGCAACATGTGGACTTCAAGTTTGTCAGCATCCTATGTGCTGGGCTACAAACAGAGCGGCTGTGAGGGGCCTGCTTCGACAAACTGCGAACGATGTAGGTGAATTTCAGGATGATAAAGAAACTAGGTAAGTTTTTGTCTGGTTCAATATTTATTGTTGCCAACATATTGATTGTTCCCAACTCCTTGTTGCTTCCAGCGCTGACAACGCTAGTTCCATTATTGATGATGAGGAAGATATGTTTGGTTAGTTCTCATTACTGTAATAGAACACTAACCTTAACTTAAATATCATCTGGAATCATTTCTTTGTAGAAGGATTACCCACTGTTAAAATACTGAATATGTTAGATGACTATGGTTACGATAAAAGCGATCACTACCCTACTAACTGGGCAGCAGAGAGCCACAGACAGATTTTATCACGGAAATCAAGAACTATGCAACCAGAGCGAGCTGATGTTATGCCAAAATTGACCTTAAAATCACTTGCTAGGTATAACCTTTTTGTGAACTGTTTGGCACAGTTCTGTTTCATTGCTTTCATGCTTCTTCTCATTTTTTTATTTCATTTTTTCAATGAACAGTCAGTCAGTAGATGATGTTATGGCCCCTGCAAATACCCCCTTGCAAAGCGCTCATGGCTTTGGAGACTATCACTACTATCAACGCAGCCCATTAGGAATTGCCGGTGGTAACCGGAAAATAAACAGTTTTAAACACTTGTACACGGATGCGAATGCCTCTTCTAATAACAGTGTTGTAGATGGAAAACATACTAATTATAATAAAGTCAAAATGGAATTAGATTCTTCTCAATGTATGGGTAATCAACGTAACAAATATTTGGTCTGGTGTCCGGCCTCCAATTCCAGAAGGTATGTGTGCATATGATTCACTGTGTTTGATTCAAGGCATCATGTAGGTAAATATTCTTGGTTTTGCAGGGTTAAGCAAACTGATGTCATTGAAAGGTGAGATATGTGTTATGTATGTGTGTATTTGTGTCTCGCATGATTGGTAATTAATAAATTATACTTGAGTCTTGATGTTCCCGTTATATTTTAGTATTTGAGATATCAAACTATTGAATATTGTAATAAACTATTGAACTTTTGATATTTTGATTAGTTTGTTATGTATACTGCAGGCCTGCAAAGGTTCCATCACTCAGAGCAGTTTCTCTGCCACTGGAACAGGTTCCAAAGTTCAAAAGCAAAGCAACATTATCTCGTCAAGCCTTACGTAGTACACAAACTAAGAAGTTGGTTCGATTGCCATATAAAAAACAAAAGAAAGCGACAGAAAATGCTTCAACTTCTCCACCTGCTCAAATGCTTTCGTCGTCTCGAACAACTCCTCGTGAAATTGAGCAACTCAGAAAGATACCAGTTGGTCAGAATCATTCCGAACACTGTTTTATTGACATAGCATATAGCAGGTTATATGGTTGGATTGAATTTTAGATGTCTTATTGCGAGTTCTTCATCAAGCTGAGGCAAACAGTGTTATAACTCCCAAACAGACAAACTTTCTTCTTCGCCAAGTAAGTAAATTGTCGAATCTTTGTCTACATTTTACAGTAATATTCTTGGAACAAATTTTGTTAAGGTAACTGGCAAGAAAGAAAAACTACCTCTTATTCAAGAGAGTCCAACCAAAGATGAAACAAAGCCTCCTAAAAACCGTGAAGAAAGTACCCCACCACTCGAAACTAAGAATATAAAGGTTTGATAAGGATGTAACTTAATTTATATAGCTAAATAATCAACTGAGTCAATTCGATCAGATTTTAGACGTCCAAGAAGTTCGGCAACGAAGTCCTAGAACTATGTCAACAGAGGCAGTGTATAAACTAGATCTTACGTCAAGAAATCTTCCCTCAAGGGGGTATGTTGGTATCATAAACATGTTAGTATACATTTTACTATATGATGTGATATGCACTTTAGATTAATTCCACCTGCAACAGAGACAGTGATGTATAATATCACGACTGAAGTTAACGTGACACAATCTACTGGCCAAGATTTGTTAGGAGAGAGAGAAGAGAAACTAAAAGGAAATGACTGGAATGAAACCGAATCGCAGTACAACATTCAACTCAGGGAGGTTGCAGCAGAAAATTTACGGAGTATCGGTGCTTTGCGTAGAGAGGGTAAGATTGTTTTTAAGAGTTTTAGTGACTCATTTTTGTTGTAAATTTTATAACATTATTCTAAATATCATTGAATAGTATGCCTTCATGTTACAGAACTAACAACTCCAAAGAAAACACCGGTGAAGTTAATTGCTACTGTATTTGATCAGACGGTGCCACAAACACCTCCTATAAAGCCATTTCATTACCCAAAAAGCCCAAGAGATATGTTTTTAGGTATAGATATTTGACATATTTATTTTTTGCTCATAAATTGTTATCTTTTCACAATTTTTCCCCCTAATGCCCATATCTTAGAAGCAATTTAATGCTAAAATTAAGGATAACCGCGGGGTTAAGGCTTTAATCGTATTCAAGAAAGTTAAACCGGCTGTAATTAAAACCGTATTCAAGAAACCCGAAAATTGAATTTTTGGTATTCAATAAAGCTTTTTGAGGCCATTTAACATGCGAGTTTAGATTAAATTTAAAACACCCTAGTAGGCGGGAAAAAACTAAAAATTCTTCATTTGTCAGGACCAATACCCTCACCACCTCCACCAACGCCTCCAACAGAACGAGATTCTTCATATGATGAAGAAGTTGGTGGATCCACTGTCATGGTAAATGTGCCCTCAACTGGTCCTCCAACTTTAACTTCCAATACTGAAAAAATGCCTTCTTCACCAAGTGGAGGAAGTAGGACACCAACCACAGAAAGAGATGACAATAGGTTCTGGAGTGATACAAATACAATACCAATACAAAAAATTCCGTGTTTCAGCTAAATACTTATCTATTGCAATGATTATTATAGGAATATTAAGATGAATAAAAATGAAAGTGGAATACATAATTCACAATCAAGAAGGCTACGAGCGGTTTCACCCTACGGATCTGCAACAAATGTCGACCTGTGGCCTCAGGTAGTCGGATATCGGTAGTTATAAATGGGTGTGTTGTAGATATTATCTGACCTTTTAATCATTACCAAAGGTTAACGAAGATGAATATCTACACGGTGGTTCTCAGCCACGAAATTCACCAATGCTGTCTTTTGTTGATGAAGAGATACACTCTGTCTCTCGGAATGAGTTTCCCGATTCACCTGAATCCTCAGCAAGTGGTGAAAAACCAGTACGATGAAACTTTTATTGTTTCAGATTAGCATGCCCTATATCCATATCGATCGTGTTTTTTGTCACATATTTGTATAATATTACTATACTATTACTTGCTATTATTATTTGTATTGTAAATGAATTTTTAAACAGTTGTTATAATTATAATAATTATAATTGTTATATTATATTAACTCATGCAATCGAGAATTTCACTGAGAAACTTTTGCTGTGCAATGATAGTTGAATGATGCTGTCTCACATTACGTTACTGTTATTGTTAAGATATCAATATTATTTCCTTGTTACAGATGGTAGAAAAATTCCAAGATATTCATCCTGGAGAAATTCATTCCCCAGCTCCACCACCACCTTCTCCAGAGGTTCCTCCGCAGCCTGTACTTGATGTGCCACTTACTCAGCCTCAAGCTTCGGCTAATGACATGCCTCTATTTTCTCGTACAAGAGGTGCGGCCACAGCTCTCGGTCTCATAGCTTTAAGAAAAACTCCGTCTGACGCTTCCCCCGATACAGAGGGGTTCACTCCTACACCCATTGTTAGCAGCGCCACGACTAGTGAAGTAGAGACTCCCGTAGGAAGGTTGACGAGGTCGCGAGGGTTAGGTAGCACTCCTGCAATTGCTGAAACGCCATTTGAAAATGAAGATTTAGAATCAAATGAAGAAAGAAGTGATAAAAGTAAAGATAGTCAAGACCCAGTAAATGAATGTTCAGAACCAGATAGTTCCAAGTCTGTAAATAAGGAGTTTAAGGCAATTCCTGATGCTAAACGAGATTCGTTTGATCAAGGCCATAAAGAAGACAAACAGCTTAACAGGAAGATAGATAATCTTGATTGAGTTTGCTTCTGGATTTTCTGCTGCATTTGCGTTTTACTTTTCTTTTTTATATATTATATGCATATAACAGTTTTAGGTATATTTTGAAGAGAGTGACCATTAAAAATTCAATTCATTTTATTCATCTTTTGTTGGTGACAGAAATCGCCATTTATTTTACTGTAAGCGTTCGTTTATGATAATTGTTCCCAAATATTCCGAATATTTGAATAATTTCTTCTTTAATCATTTTAGAATCACAATTGAGGTGAAATCGATTTTGATTTGTACAGGCAAGCCATTTTTAGATTGTCTGGTTCTTGATAATTGATTAATTTCACGCATGAGTGTATCGGTGTTATTCGGAAATTTCCGTATTGAATTGCGATACCTCATACCAGACTGTCAGTCACTCGACTAGTCGGCTGTTGTATAGTGGTGATTGTAGGACAGTGCAGTGATACGAGTTAGTGACGATTAATAAGTTCAGATTTCTAGCTTTTGGTATGAAGTAATTCATTGGAATATGCGTCGATACTACATGAAATAAGGCATATGTTATATGACACAGCTTATGACTCGCGTGAGTGAGCGAATATGGTTCAAAAAAAGGTTTGGTGTGCGTGTATGTACGAGTGTAATAGCAGATCTTCTGTCGTTCTATTTTGGTACGAAGATACAAGTCCAGGCGTCCGAAAACCTAGTTACCTAGGGTAAGGTTTGGTTATGATTAGCCAACCTCATGCAAGTAAGTTAGGTGTCGGTGTGGACAGGCCCAAGTGCATTTGAGTTTGAGCAAAGGTATACGATTTATTAATGGATTGTTATATGGGTTACAAATGACTGGGAAATGCTAAAATATTATTAACTACAACCCTTTCCATCAGCACATAGATCAATTTTACATATTTCTTGTTTACTGTATTCCCCCTAGTTTTATCCACTTCTTACTCTTCACATTTTCGTGTAGCCCTATATTTGAAGAGATACATATTATCAGTGTCTTATCATCTCAACTGCTTGGTATCCAACAATATTTCAATAACAGTACAGATGTCAATGTCTATTGTATAGTACAATATTCAAATGTTTAGTTTTCAATATCCTTGGCTTACAAGACTGATGTGCTAGTCGTATCATTTCAATACCTGAAAATTACAAATGCTAGGGTTTGTGACTGCGTGCATAGTTCTTTTATTTTTAGAAAATACTTGTGAACGTGCGGCGTTAATATGGTAATATAGGTAACTGTTCGTCAGATAATAAATAATCCACACATGTCACACATCAATTAAGGTATATGTGCCAAGGTATTTGATAACATGCTAATCAATGTGTAACTATAATGTATTCATGAAATGATTATGTTTGAATTGTATATTTAGATATAGAAAGGGTTTATAGCGATCTGGAAGGTTATCAAACAGGCTATAATTGATCTTGTTATTAGTTTTCTACCATATCTGCATTGTGTCACTGATTTCTATTTCGCGAAACTCAACTTTCAATCCGTGTTTTGTATGGTACTGCTGTATTGTTTTACCTTCCCTGCAAACATATCTCTCGTCATTGGACATACAAGACAATCTGTGTACTCAAACAAAGGTCTGAGTGATACATAGTAATCATGAGAAACTATTATCATTTACCTTAATAACATTAGTACTTTCAAGGATGTGAATATGAAGATGTGATGAATTGCCAGAGGTGATTTCCTGTTAATGCAAGACAATCAGTTAAAGCTATTTCATTACAGCCTTAACATTAGAATTTAATTCCAGAGTCAGAGTTGCCTGTTCGCCTGTACCTTGTGTAAACGGTAGTTGACTATGTAGCACTGTTTCATGGTTGCGCAAGTTGCTTGAATGCTTTTGTCTGATAGGCCTTTGATTATGCTTGGTACTTACTGTTTAAAATATTTGAGTTATGATTTTGATGATGGTTCAGACGTCAGTGTAGGACACTCGTATTGCGTTTAAAACCCCTCAATCGATTCTCGTCTCTGTATAAAAAAAAACCATGCACTTACGTTTAATTCCAGCGTCGACGAAACGTGTCCAAGAGGATTAACGTAATGTTTGCCTTGCCAATCATTGAATTGATGTGGGAAATAACTTCAAACAGTAAAACTTATAAAGTTTGCTGTCTATGCGTTCCTTGTATAGCCGAAGACTTGGTCATTTAAGTAGAATTGAGGCGCTCTTAATTTTTCTCAGTACGGTCATTTCCTGTAATGTCTTTTTAATGTAATTCGATATTAAATGCTTCATGCAATGATATGTCGTGGTTCGATGGCAATTTTAAATGCTTCGTGCAATGATATGTCGTGGTTCGATGGTAATTTAGGGCACCGTCATATGTTGTTTCTTTTACGTGTCTCTATTAGATTAAATTGAGCATAGACGATTTGTTTTCAATCATTAATTTGCGAACTATGTATCCCCTACGCCAGTGACCAAAGGCTTTCCAATTTTTGTATATTTTGTTAGTGTTGACTGTACTGCGTCGGGAAGTCCATTTACTTTCAATGATTGACTTTGTTTAAACTATGTTTCCGCTGAAAACAATCGATTATTTCCATGTTCCAACCGCAATGCAACATCAGAAAAATGCCAGAAGAAAAAGTTCGCGTGACTTGCGTATTTTAATATGCATCAATATTTCCAGTAGTAGTCAAGACTACTTCCTCAATGCTACCTGTTATGTGATGGCATTATCCCATCGCTTCCGAACTAAGGTAGCATATTTTTTAGGAGCTTTTTGTATTTCGTCCCAGCGGAACTAAATAATTTCGTTTTCAAAGAAAAACAGCCGCTTTTAATGATGACTGATGTCTTCTCAATTCGCCCACGAACTAAATTCCTTACAGTTAATCTCCATGTTTGTTACCAAATGTGATCAGGACGAAATTTTTGTATTTGGGGTCATGCTGCTTCGAATGATGGATTTTCCGAACAATAAATTAAGTGTACTTCCGAAGGAGTTATTTCACGCATTGCCTACTCTCCGTTACGAACATCAGGGTATTCTCTCCGCAGGATTAGATAGTGCGTCATACTAGTTGTTTCGTCGTTTTAGGCTGGAATTTCTTTCATAATAGGTGATCGACCTTCAGGCTTAAAAAAAAGAAAATTAGTAGTCAATAGCGGAGCTGCCGCGTGTACCAGACGACCGCAGAATGCCCATGGCATTCTTGTGCTGGTGTTTTCGGCCGACAAAGCTATTTGACATTTATTGGGTTAGAAATCATAGTTTATGTCAAAGGAGTATTTTTCAGAGTATGTACCAAAAATTACAGTAGAGTTGCATAGAGTAGTAGTTGCATATTTGAATTGTGTAGATCATACTATCTATCACAGCTAGGTATGTTTAAAATACATGTAACTTTTGTACTCGAATGGAGCACCCTAAACGTTTCAGGTGTGCTGAATTTTGTTGTTATAAATTGATAGGTCTTTGGTAGGCTTTATTCACGCTGGTGAAGTGGATTATTGTAGTATTAAAATAAATACAGTCCTAAGATAAATAGTGAAAAAAAATCTTTGCCTTTCTTCACTACGCATATCTCGTGACTGTGAACGTAATATTGGAATTCAGACGCAAGGCGTTCAACGCACACCCAAAGCGTGTGGGTGGGGTGCAAATATCCGTACCAGACCGTAAATTCATTGTACGCCTGTTTCAAGTTTGAAGAGAAAGGAACAGCGGCATACATTCCTAAAGACAGCGTGTGTTTGTTCGACCTCACCTACAAATAAAAAATCGTATCGAGATATTGCTTGCTACACCGGGAGAGGACGACGCAACTTGTTGCCATAGATCAAACGTTCTTAGGACATTCCGGAACTGGAAAGCGATATTAGGTCTCTTCTGTATTGTGTATCGTGAAGGCATGAGCTTTTTAAGGCCTATGAGAATGACAAAGAAACGGTTCAAATTTCAGGTATTTTCGTTTTTGTGTTTTCTCCCATGTACGAATTCCACAAAGTCGGTGAATATAATGTGCTTTGTTTTATTTCCGCCGGACGCTGCTTTATACGCCAACCTACCGAATTTTGTATTTACGCCTGCACAATATTTCTAATTACGTAGCTAAACTTACCGTCCAATTTGGATTAATATTTAGCTATAATTTACTGTCTTCGACGTATTTATAAGTACTCTGTAAAACCTTCATTAACGTAATGGCTCTAACCGAAACTAGTTCATGATCCGTGAGATGAAGCTTAACCCTAAACGAGCGACTGCTTCTGATTATTATGTGATATTTCATTATTATTTAATTTGCCTAGGTCACCTTACACCTGGAAGAACTAAGTGCCGTGCCTTTCGTCACAGGGACTCTGTATTGTAAAATTCGTTTGCGAGATGGTGGAAACTTTACGGAAAATACCAAACGGTAAGCATTAAACTAGCATATTTCTTATTACAGACGTACTGTATTGGTTTCCGTTGGTCGCATCACCATAGTATGGTACTATTAACAGACTTCAGTGATTAGTTTGTAATGAATTATAATCATTGTACACTGTATCGTCACACGTAGCATATTTTTCTCACATCGCTTCGGAACAAAATAATCTCCATTGCGATCGATGCTGTCTTTCTGAGCTGCCATGAGCGCAGTCGAAGCCATGAAGAAAACTTATTATTTCAAGCTACTTCAGTTGTAAGAAATATCTGATACTGTATAATGTATATCATTCTCGTACGATGGGTTTGGACTTGGTTGATCACGCTCCCTTCAATCTCGTAGGCAGCGTAATTGACGCAGCGATTTCATTCTCTGGCAGTTCTGCAGGAATTGCATTGTAAATTATTCATAATTCGTAGTAGAGAAATGTAGTTTGGAAGAAAACGAGGAAAATTATATTAAAAACCATGTTTGCTGCCTGAGTGTCCAGTGGTCAATATTGTAAAAATATCGTGATTCCATTACCATTGCGAGGAGATGACATGTCACGAGTTTGATTTTTATAGGAGTATTACTGTACTCGGGATATCGCAATTGTCTTTGTTTTATTGTTGTCGTTCGTTGTTTGTCATTCCACCTATTACATTATATTTCATTTATGGTATTGGGAATAGCACAATTCAAGCCAAGTTACGAAACTGCCAGCGGTGTGACGTAGAACTTGAGGGCGAAAGGACACGATTGTTCGCTGGTACTCTTAACCCTTCGTCAGTATGACCATTATTGTATTGTATACCGTTTTCCTGTATCATGAATAGGGAAGGTGAACATATCTAGTTACAAAATCAGCTGAAACCACTCAACCAGGATGTTAATATCAATAGCTAAATGCCATATCCCTATCAGCATTGCCATTGATTCTCCACGGAGAAATTCTATTGTTCTATGTTAAATTTGTCTGTTGACTGTCTGGTAGGATTGTATCTTAGAACCATACAAAGAATTATCAAATGATTTTACTCCTATTTTTTCTTTATCAATTTCAACAACCTCCAATGATTTCTAGTTGTTTCTTTTTTTCGTCAAACGCAGTAGATGAAAGAAGACCGCCGATTTACCACCATTCTTATAGACAGGGTCACATGCTGAGTTCGTCAAGCAAACAATACATGGAGATACATGGCTAAATTGATGATATTTGGATATCTAGATTCCAGATGGTGTAGTTAATTGTTCTTGTTGAATACAGTAATACAATCGGATATTAATATGAATTAAAAAGTTCAATGTTAAAATACCAGTAGTTTATGCATATTAATTTATATCGATACTATAGATATGCCTGTTATATAAGGCATTGCTGATGGTATTCACTGTGTATTAATAGCAGTCTGTCTCTGTTTGCTCTTTGTACCTAAATTAGCATTTCTGCTTCTGAGCAACGCTTTTCCTGTTTCCGTTGCTATCAAAATATATTTAGATATGTTCTTGAAAGACCTCCTGGTGTGTTAGGTAGTGATAGGTAACCTACATAACCTTTGTCTTTTGATGTCAGTAGTCATTTCCTTCTCATGTTGTGGTGATGAAGATGATAATCTCACATCTATTCCACACATAGATTCGTAGCTAAAGACAGCATTTCATGCAATCGTTAGCATATTTTCCCAGATGACCATAGCAGTGTTAATACTGAATTTGTTTGTGATGCTTGGTTGATTATGATCCCATACACATTCACTTTGCTTCGAGCAAAGAAAATTATACCCCTTTTCCCATTACATGGACAACGTAGCAGGTGCGGCAAACTATTATGTGTGTAATTCACAATAGGGCCGGAATTACATTATTTTCCGACTGTGATAGGCATAGTTTTCTGAGGTGAATATATATTAGGATACAAAACTCATCAGTTGAAACTCTGGACTGGTAGGTACCTGAATATTTGGAGCAAAGGTGTTCTCTGTTTACTTTTATCATATGCATAAAATATTCATGAAGATAGTCTAGTCTTCGTGTAATTCATTTCATGATTGAATAACTTGGCATGTGGTCACAGCCCACAGAAAATTCTATAACATTAAATACGAATGTTGCACACTGCTGTACACTTACCAGTTTATTATTATTTTCCAGAGCTGGGGTACAAGATCACAGTGTTAGTTGGAAAACAAAATTTCAGTTCCAGTGTAAAATGTCAGCTGACCCAACCACCGGCATTCTAGATCCCTGCATTCTTAGAATATCCGTTCGTAAGGTAATTGCATTTTGATTATTAGAACATCAATCGTTTTATTCATAATTAATTCTTGGTATTTCTATTGAAGGAACTGAAGGGTGGGAAAACATCAGGCAAGGTATGCTTTTCCATTCATTCTATCATATTACCTCGCTCTGTAAACACAGATTCCTAAATAGCACCATATATGTAAACACCTTCTTTTCAATATCCGTTTCATGTACTTATTTCAAACCTAAACTTACATTCCAGTATTGGTATTAGTATTTGTTGATATCAGGTGGGCCTCGTTGACTTAAACTTAGCTGAATTCGCCGGTTCGAATCATACATCCCGCCACTGTTTACTCGAAGGTTACCAAGACAAAAACAGACTCGACAACTCTTTATTAAAGGTAAGTGGGTTCATGAAAGCATTTCTAATTCTATTTCTGATATGATCATATCGATGTGGAAACCTGATATACAAAATTTGCTATGTCACTTCCAGAAAAAATTATCCAAAAAATTACGGTACATGGAAGAGGCACATTAGGAAATTAGTATTAAAAGGAAAGTCATATGATCAGCGTTGTCTGCTACCACATGTATTGATAAGATATCAGTATATTTTTAGCAATTCTTGTCATGCCAAACTGTCTGCACAGGGTTGGTATCGCACAACGTACTTGGATAGCTTAGTTTGTTCCAGAAAAATAGTCGGCTGAGATTGACATGTCTGTCGGCATCTATTTGTATATGTTCAAGCGTGGGTGAAATGGCACCGTTCTCTATCCATCAATCTTAATTACCGAGAATAAGGAGACGACTAGTTAATATGTTTGAATTTCTGCGGGAATATTGACTGCCTTAAGAATCAAATACTCTTTGAAATGCTGTCATATCCTGGGGCAAATATAAAATCATATGACACGATGGTAATAAATAAAATTGTTATAAAATGTTGTTGTGCTGTTGCTTTTTTATGATGTAACACTAAAATACACCTGGTCATAAATGCTATTGAATCTTTTTCTTTGTATATGTAGTATAGCTAATAGTCAAATGAGATGTTTGTATTTAACAGATCATATTGGGAATGCATTTGGTATCAGGTGATCCTTGTTTTAAAATGTAAGTTAAAAAATAGTAAATAGTAATAACCAGCAGTAGGCACATTTCTTATCACATTTCAATTTTATTCATCAACCACAGACCTTCAGTTCGTGAGACTTCTCTAAAACTGCCGGAGGAGCCCAGTCCGATCGATCATGTGACATCGAGGGGAGATAGTGACAGCAGCGGCTTCGGAAGCTTGCCTAGGAAAGTTGCCAGATCATCTCAGCCAAGACATGCTGGTATCTAACAACAAATTCCTGTTTTGAAACGGAATGTCTATTGCTGTTACTTACCAATATGCCTAATATTTTAACAACAGATATCTATGAGCTTGGTCATTCAAGAAATTCCAGTACCACAAGTCAACATTCTAAATTATCAGGTATCTTTCTTTGATTGATGTTTTTTCATGCGTTTTGCCATGTGTATAGTGTCCCGTTGACGTATTTATTATATATTTTGATATGATTGATAATTTAGCTTTAGCATATATTCATACTCACAGACCTAGTTACACACTGTCATATTAAATGAAATAATACTGAATATCCATTCATGTTCCATGTAAATTGTATTATGGTGATAGGCTACAAAAGCTTAGTCATGCAATATCTACTTTGTCATTCTGCTGAAAGCATCTGATATGAATCACGTGTGGCTTGTTCATCATTTACTTCATAACTTCTGACTATATGAACATATATTCTATAGATTATGGGTCAAGACATTCAAGAACTCCCAGCAGCACCAGCCAAGCTAGTTCGCCAGGCATAACAGTTCCCCCTCATGAACAGCATCCTATTCTTCACAACACTGTTAATACAAGTCCTTCAAAGTCTTTAAAAAATGACGATCAGCGCTCCTTGACATTACAAGTAAAAACTGCTCCCCCGAGACCACCGCCACCCAAGTATGTATATTTAATAGATATAACTTACTTGCTGCAATCATTGATTCATTTTTGTTTTTTTACAGAAATGTGATGTATCGTCCGCTCGATTTGTCACAAGACAGAATGGATGGAACTCGGGTTAGCGCAGATGACATTATAAACAAGCTTATGGAAGGTCAAGATTTTACGCATAACACAAGTACAGATGGTACGCAACCTTGGTGTTTCCTTTAATATACCGAGTATCTCGAAATAAGTTCTAATAAATTTCTGAAAAAAATATTTCCTTTCAGAAGAAGACGGTCTTCGCCTCTATGTGTCAAGTGACGGAAAAACCGCACTTGGCAGTCAGAACTTACATGACCGGGGCAGGACAAGGTTTCAGCCGGTCGTGATAGATCAAAATCCCCAATCTAGTTCACAAATTTATAATAGCAATTCAGCTAAAAGATAATAGTGGTAATAGTTGTTTATTCATCTGCCCTATTGCTCTTATGTTTTAAATTTAATACTATATTTTCAGAATCAGGGGACTGTTTATATGCAGCAGGACTGGGTTTTCCCCCCCTTAGCCATTGTTTACGACTATGATATCGAAATATATCAGAAGCAGTTTAAAAAGTACTCTATTAATGTAAGCCTTGGTTCGGTTTTATTCATTCCTTTTTCGCACACACTGCACTTGCTATTTTAGTAATCAGATTGAGCATTTCGCTATGACATCTGTCTTCAGTTATTTAATCTTTTTCTCGGTGCTAGGTGATTGAATCTCTCTACTTGGTGATTTTTCCCTCCATTAAGTATTTGCCTTTCTCGAGCCCTGTGTACTAGATCTACTATGTCATTTAAAAGCTTTGAAAACCAACGCAATTGTTGTTACATATCATATCTATGGTTAAAAAATACATTTCTCTGTATCATCTTTTTCTAGAATGCTTATTAAGAACGCAGTTCTATACCAAACACGATTCCACTTGTATATTATATTGATGATAGTAGTTCAATTACTGGTAAATATTTTAATTGGTGTTGATGCACATTTTCATAATTTGATTGCTTATCATATTATTAGGATCATCTTCCCTTTAGTCCCTTTGTTGAATATTATGTCTTCATGAGCTTTCTGAACATCGTTCAGTGAGTACTTCAGACCAACCACAGGGTTCAACCAACCTTGCATTAAACCAGTTGAAACCAACAGATTTGCTTGTGCAAGTTCTTCCTGTATGACAAAAGGCTTTTTTATGATAGTAGTAATGTCCAAAGTGAAAAGTTAGTTGTGAAAAGAACAAACAACACTTACATCAGTTGCTGATTGCATTGAAACTCCCTTAATCTTGCTTTCCATTTTCATTAGTAAACGTGGATTTATTTCTATGGCTCCTCTGCAACCAATAACCTAGAATTGGAATGCAACTAAATAGGAGCAAAATCAGTAAAGTAAATCAGTTGTGTGTGGAACATATTTCTACCAACTACTCTCTATATGCCTGACAGTGACAGAAACAAAACTTTTTGCTGGTTAACAATCCCTTTCACTCAATGTTCTCTCCTTAGTATCAACCAAGGATAATTAATTAATATCGCTCACAGGCAACAAACAAGGTGTTTCCAAACTTTATTTAAACACGTATGTTAAATTTCCTTGATTTATCGTGTTAAATTTTACCTTGAATTGATGAAAAAAAGATGATGATGTGTGGTTTTAAATACTTTGGATAAACCAAGTTTAGGAAGCAATCTAGACACTTCCCTAATCTCATTTAATTAGTTACACACATATACATCGATTTTTAGGAACTCAAAACGAGGGTCTAGAACAGAGGTGTCAACCTGCGGCTCGCGAACCGAATTTGTGCGGTAGTGCTGCAGTTTTTGAATAGAGTATGGTTCGTAACACGAAATTCCGTGCCACTGTTTTTGATGTTATATAATAGCGAAGCGTCCCTAAAGTTGATTTGTTTGATTTGCAAGTAACCAAATCGATTTTTTTATGTCAGTCACTAGTAGATAGTCGATGTGGAATGCGAGTGCGGCCCGCCATCTAATTCGGTTGAATGTATTTGGCCCTGGTGTGCTACAAGGTTGCACACCTCTGGTCTAGAATATGATAAAAAACATCAACATTGCATTATTCAAACCTTACCATAATGATACCATTTTTCGCGACCATTTCAAGATCTTTATTGAGGTTGACATTTGACAACATTTCGATGATAGCATCCACTCCTTTACCACCTGTGGCTTTCATTATTTCAAAAGTATAACCTTCTTCCTTATGATTGAATACTTGACTGACACCATTTTCTTGGACCAAAGCTATTCCTACATATGATATACAAGGTTCTCTTATTATTGTCATAAGCATTATTTTTGAGTTTAAGGAGATCACAATGAGCTAACCTTCCTTGCTTCCAGCAGTCCCCAAGACATTTATACCCCGTGACAAAGCCAGCTGTGTTGCTGCCAATCCCACTCCACCACTGGCTCCGTGGATTAAAATTGTTTGACCTGGTTTAACATCTGCACTGTTCAACAATGTTGTTGTTAATAATAATAGTTATGTTATTATTACGAGATTTTTGTGTATCGGGTCGTTACATATTATCAACCATAAAAAATCATTTTTCCCTACATGTCACCTATTAAAAATAAATTTCCAATTAAAAAAATTACTTCTGGAACAATGCTCTATAAGCTGTCACATATGGTGTGCCAACCGCGGCTCCTTTGACAAAATCGAAATCATCTGGAAGACGTATCAAGTGTTTGCAGGGTGCAGTAGCAAATTCCGCATATGCACCAGATTTAGTATTATGGGAACTAACTCGGTCTCCTTCCTGTGAAACAAATAAATAATACATTTTATTCAAATAAACCAGTGGAAACATAACTTTTTCATTGCACCTTAAATTTTTTCACATCTGCACCTATAAATACTATCGTTCCGCAGACGTCACGACCGGGGCAATATGGCAACGAAGGGAGCGTGGGGTAAATTCCAGACCTTATGTAAGTGTCTACAGGATTGACGCCTGCAGCAGCAACCTAAAAAAAACCTACTTCGATACTTCAATATTATGAAACGATATGTGTACATTCATCAAACCTTTATGAGCACTTCGTCCGCTTTAGGTTTTGGAATAGGAACGTTTCTTTTAATTTCCAGCACCTCCGTACCTCCAAAGTTTTGCACGACAACTCCTCGCATTATGGTAGTTGAAAACCATGGTGCTTTTGTAGATATCATCATAAAAAAACCTGATTATTTTCCAAGATATCCTCGATGTTGCAACTTGCAAACCCTTTAACTGCGCATGTTTCCTTAGTTAATGCATTATTGTTTATTTAATAACAGTCTGAATCACTGGGGCATATCCACAGAACCTTACGAATGTATTTCAGGGAAATATTAGCGTTTTCATAACTTGCAAAATAGTTATTTTAGATAACTACTACGGTCACACTAAGGTAAAGTAATTACAACTCCCGATATGTGATAGTTGAATGTTGAAAGTTTGTAAATGTATTTTTAGATTGTTATTGTGCTGTTAAAATTACTGTTAAGACAGAAAAAAATCATGCTTTCTATCTCTATACGGGTTGTATAAACCATCCAGACAACTTCTGCTATATGGTGGTACACTCCGTATAATTCTTTCCAGCAGTCATTTGCCTACAAACATGATTCTGGGATCGACTGCAGGAGGAATGGGATGATGCTTTAAAAAGTGATCAACATCCTTGGCTAAATGACTATGCTTCGTTCCAAAACAATGTAGGTCATGATAAAAGATTTGAATTTAAGATGTGTTATGGCTACCGTACAAAATTTGAACCATGGCACATAATATTTTTTTGTTGTTTTCATCCTCGGACTGTTTTGCCTTTCATTCTTTAGCAGTTAGCTATTTCCCATTCCACTATGTAATACAAATATCAAAAACACTATGCTGAAGTAGCAAATTCTCATCTAAATTGAAGGAATATACATTCGAAGATGACAATCCTGTCAAAGACATAGAAACCTCATACCCTTTCAGTTTGAGAGGGGCATGTCGGTTTAACACAGTGACGCTACACTTCATGGACTGGACCACTTGGAGGATAGGAAACCTGCTCGCTTCGGCCGCTCCCATACATCATGCATGCACTCTGTCTGACCTCATACCCCCTCTATCATCACCCACTTTCCCACAATATAAATTTCTTTGGCACTGGAGGAAGTCCTGCCTTTTACCACTGTATCATCATTCACTTGAACGCATTGAGCTAGTTTGCTTGAAAATAGTGAAATAGGGAAATTGTTTCATTGAGAAATAATATACGAGGTTGGGTGACCCACAAAATTATGGTCAAGTCAATTGTAGCATTAAGTTGATGGCGAATGTTTACTCCCAACTTTTATGAGGTAACATTTAAACCTCATCGTACTACTGATATATTACCTTGGCTTGATGCTTTTATTGTCACCGAGTCATTTCCTCTGGACTAGAGTAGGTTTAGTGTTTTTCAGAATCCATTAGGTGAAGGGACGACAATAACAAGGCTGGGACCAAGAAGTGGACTACCACAACAAGGCTGGAGCCAAAGAGGGGATTAACACAATGAGGTTGGGGCCAAGAAGAGGACTATCACAACAAGGCAAGACGAGGGGACCATTGCAAGGGAGGTGAAAAAAATTCAGTACCTTCTGTGAAACAAGTAAAATTCTGGTTGTGACTGGCTAATTAACAAAGCTTACCAGCCGTCTATCCTTTTATTGAAATATTCTATTGTAATTGAAACCATAAAAAATGCGAAAGTGCCAGTAGCTAGCTGTGTTAATTATTCTCTAGCAGGTAGCCTTATTAAAAAACTTTTTCTTCATTATTTATTTATTGTTTTCATTTGCCACTTCCTCCATGATTTTTCGTTCTACTGTATTGGATATCTAGGATATGGCATTAAAACAAACTTTCATGTCAAGAACTCCTTGTTTAGGTTGCAGGTGTTTACAGAGGCAAGGAGAAAAAATTCCTCAGTATATCCTCAATTATCCAATTTGCCATCCGAACCGCTGATTATCAATATACCGTTATCGAAAGACATTAATTTAACAAGATTATAATGATAACTGAAAAACTAATTTGATGAACAACTGTATAATCTTAACCTTTAAGATCGCAGTAGCCAGTGTTAGTTTTAATGCAATGATCCGTTGTACACAAGCGGCACCTGATTGATCATGATTAAAGGGAACAGAATGAAAATGATGCGATTTTGGACGGATATATATCGACACTAAATGATTTTGAATGCGAAGTGACAATACTGTATTCCGTAAGTCATATAAGAGCTGAAATTTCAAGCTTCCATATTTAGCGTACCTGAACAGATGCCGATCTCAACAAGTTCGGATAATCGAAGGTTTACTGGACTACTAATAATATATGGTCTTGTCTTTCCTTACAGAACTTTCTTATTTCTTAGCAATTTGTAATTTCTTTACTGTGCATGATTGACTAATACATACACTAGTGATACTGTCAAAAGCCTCTTATCACAAGAAGCTTGGTGAAAGCATGTATGAACTGTATCTATACATGAACCGCACATTTGAGATGCTATACTAATTTATGTATGTATGGCGTATGTAAGCCAGTAATTTACTTGAATTAGTTATTTATTATTTGTTATTTTCTTATTTTGAATCATCCGTGTATGTTTCATGTATTTCATTATGTTATGAGTTTGAATTGTACTGGCCAGTGATTCAGACTTGTAACATTAATGAAAAACGGTTTGTGGGGCTTTATCACAAGGGGGTTTGATTGATCACCTGACTTGACTTGCATAAATATACATTTTCTTCAACAGTAGGTTGTACTTGCCATAATATTTTTATTATTTTTTCATTGCATATTAATTATTACATTATCAATATTTATTATTATTATTAATATTATTTATTTTTTCTGGAGGTGAACACTAGCACTTTTGAACCTATAACTTAGCTTCAACTCTAACACAGTGAACTTTAACAATAACCCTAAGTGACCTTTAACCCCTATGTGTATGAGTGACCTAACATTGTTAATGTGAACTTATCCTGAGTTATAATTACCCCAAAATTCCTTTCTTTATACAATTAATAATCTCTATGAATATATACAGCCACCATTCAACCAAATTGCAGCTCCCTGTATCCATAATTGTAATTTATATTACGAGCTATCAGCTCTAGATGCTCATATATGCCAGCATAATTATTACTTAACATCAAGTTGAACTGTTATATTT